>DF239235.1:0-27667 GCA_000507305.1 Breviolum minutum Mf 1.05b.01
GCAATTGCTGCCTCTCCGGCCTGGGTTCCCTTGCTGGAGAAAATCCCTCAAAAGGGACTGAGTGGTTGCAGAAACTCCTTGGAGACAGGGATAGAGATGTGAAAACGGCAATTGCTGCCTCTCCAGCCTGGGTTCCCTTGCTGGAGAACAATACCTCAAAAGGGACTGAGCTCTTCCATCAACTCATTGAAGACCCGGATGGAAATGTGAGAACGGCAATTGCTGCCTCTCCGGCCTGGGTTCCTTTACTGGAGAAAGATCCCTCAAAAGGGATTAAGCTCTTCCAAGAAGTCATTGCAGATGGGCGTAATTCTGTGATCAAAGCACTGGCTGCCTCTCCGGCCTGGGTGCTTTTGCTGAAAGCAGACAGGTCAAAGTGGATACAATCTCTTCACCACTTGGAAAGTCCAGCCTGGGCAAAAACGGTTTGCAAAACAATGACCGAGAGGCAGAACACGAGCATCAGCATGAAGTACTATTTCCGCAACTTCCAGACAGTGGAGTTGCTTGAAGCTGCCCAGCTTCTGCCAGAGGCCGGTGCAGCTTGCCTGGCCAAGCTGGGCTTCACATTCGCCTTGACAGAACGAGTGCGGGAGTCAGGCGACAGCAGCTTCTTGTCCAAGCTCCTAGAGCAGAAGATGTGGGCGAAGCTCGCTGGTAAACGGCTTGTGGTTTTGGCCGATCAGCAGAAGAATGAGGCTGAGGCAGCAGCTGAGAAGGTCCGGAAGGAGAAAAAAAAGTAGAGGAACAGCGCGAAAGAGCGCAGAAAGCAGAGAAGGAGGCTGAGAAGAAAAGACAGCTTGCTGAGAAGGAAAAAAGTCTGCACAGGAGTCAAAAAAGATTGCTGAGGAGCAGAAGAAGATAGCTGAGGCAGCAGCTGAGAAGATCCGGGAGGAGAAAAGAAAAGTAGAGGAAGCAGAGAAGGAGGCTGAGAAGAAAAGACAGCTTGCTGAGAAGGAAAAAAAGTCTGCACAGGAGTCAAAAAAGATTGCTGAGGAGCAGAAGAAGAAAGCTGAGGCAGCAGCTGAGGAGATCCGGGAGGAGAAAAACAAAGTAGAGAAACAGCGTGCAAGAGCGCAGAAAGCAGAGAAGGAGGCTAGGAAGAAAAGACAGCTTGCTGTCCAGGAATCAAAGTCTGCACAGGAGGCAAAAAAGTATGCTGAGGAGCAGAAGAAGAAAGCTGAGTCTCAGAGGGAAATTGCAGTGTTGTTGGTCATTGCTCTCCTAGCTCTTGGCACTTTGGCCGTGTTCTCCGGCATTGCTTGGTATTTTTATCCTGCGATTTGCCAGTGGCGTGACGAGAGCCTCGGTAGATGTGATTGTTGACGGCACGGCCAGAGGTTGCTTCAATAAGTCAATTGAATGTTGATGGGTGTGTCATTGTAGAGGGCCATCATGGCATTTCAGAGGGAGCTGCTTGCAAAAACCAAGTTTATTTGGTAGCCGTTTGGATGAACATCCCATGGTCAGCAAATGTTAGCAAGGATAGTTGAGCAAAACCAGTGCAGAAACTCCCAAAGCCGCTTTGAGCGTCTCCCATCATTGTGCTCGTGCCTGCTTGACTTCTCCCAGGAAGGCCCTAGCAGCAGAGGCAAAGACGGCCATCCGAGAAGCGGAGCCTCGGTAGATTTGAGATCAACATCTGTGGAACTTGCCTTTGACGTCAGGTTTTTGCCAAGGATCTTTCCGCCAGTGTCATGGTGGAGATCTGGAACGTGCTCAAACTCAGGAAAGGTACGAGACCAGATAGCATCGTCATCCGTTAAGAATCGTGAAGAATGATACTGTAAATTCTGCAAAATGACTGGGCAAATTTCCTGTACCCTGCTTATTGGCAGTGCGGACGGTCATGGGAGTACGGCAAACTCTTGCTGGAATTTCCGGGACTTTAACGAAAGCTGCACCCACAAGGCAGATTGATGACCCATGGCAGGGGTAAACTCCGGGTAGACTAGGGTACCTTACTGCAGTCTTTCTTCAAGCCCTTACTTCGCAGTCTATTCACTTTTCAAAGCTTGAGTGTGAGGCAAATGAAGGCAGCGGTTTTTCCATTCTTCGCCTAGGAGACATACACACTCAACGTATCCACCACCCCGGAGCCACCGTCGCACCTGGACATCTTTCACTTGCACCTGCGGGTTTATGCAAACCCCTATATCCTTCACAAGTACGATCTTCTCGAGCCGGTTCTTCGCTCAGTTGGAACGGCAATAAGCCATTCAATGAGTGAAAACCCCGGGATGTAGCTGAATTAGTCACGTTGCAGCTTTTTGATAACCAATTTCAGTTGCAAACAATGCTCAAGCAGTGTCCAAAAAAACGAGCATCACCACAGTTCATCCCATCCCTATGGCCTTCTGGAATCGACCTTGAAGGGTGTAATTTTCTGACATTTTCTGGTTGACATCTCAACGGCCCTGAGGTTCTAAGGCAAGCGTTCCGCATCAGCCAAGAAGTTCTGGCCAAAGGCTTGAGAGATTGGGATTTCACGGCCGTGAGGGCCGTGCAGAGCGCAAACCTGGATGCTCGCTCTGAAATGGCTCCGGGTGATCATGAGATGGTGAGATGGGTTACCGGGTTGACTTCTATCTTTTGGGTCCTGCCCTGTGTCCTTGCCAGCCAGTCAGGATAGAATCACCAGGCTTGGTTTTTAATAGGATCCCCTTTTGACCATCATGGACTGCAGGCTGGAGGCAGTTCCCAATCTATAAATGTTTGGCCCTGGAATGTGGTCAGATGTTTTTTCTTCTTTTAGTTCTGAGTCATGGCATTGCCGCTTTGAACCTAACTAATGTCACTGATCTCAATTTCGGCGTTTGTTGCATGTTCGCTCCCGGTGGAAATTCGGCCAGCTTGCCATGGTTTGTCGGCAGAAGGGGATCAGTCCGCCTACCGAGGGCCAGAATCTAGCGGCGGAGGCTTACGGAATGGCACGGAAGCATGTAGACGAGCATGACCTTCACAGCTTGCAGGCTTTGACGCAGCTCTGTCGCTTGATTTGAAAAAGTCGGATTAAGGTGTCTTTTTCTGATAGTCGCGTAAATCACTTGATTCACTTGATGGTCTTCTTTGTTTCAGAAAAAAGAGGTGCTGAGCCTGCGTCTGAGTCGGAATGAAAGTTTCTGCAATCTCGACAGCAGCCATGGTTGTTTTTTTTGCTGGACTTTGATACAAATCTCAGAATTTGAGAAAGTGAGTGAATGTTTAGTGTTTACTTGTCAGGGTTGACAGTCAATAGTGTACCTGTTTTGCGCATGTGTTTGCAACCCACAAAGTGAATGTTGGAACCACAATGTCCTCCCCCTGTCGGGGTATAGTGGATTTTCTGCATGGCAGCATTTGACATCACATGAGGCTTTTGCATTCCTTTTGCACCAGGGGAATCTAAAGACATCTAAGTTAAAGATGACTGAGGGTCTCGTGTTGGTGTTAGATGGGCCCTGTGTCAGACCGAAATCCCAAAACCTCAGATGCCATGCCTTCCAAGTGAGGTCAGCAGTTTCGACAAAGGTGTGATCAGTGCCTCGGTCAGCGTCTGAAGAGACATTTGTCGAACCCGGAGGGCATGAAGGCAAACATGGCTTCAGATTGAGGTTGAACAACAGAATCTCTTGGTGTTCAATGTTTTTTGGAGCATGTTGTCATTGTAACGAATCCCAGATGGCAGAAATTTGATGTTGGAACCTCTTGGATGTTGGAATCTTACACTTTCAGAAATGTCTTGTTGAGTTTCTGGCACGCAGCAGTTTTGATGTTTTCCAAGTTAGATGCATCTGAGGTATTCCAGCCAGCTGGAAGAGGTGGGTGATTCCGTGGAGAAGAGCTTCAAGATGTATCTCCAAGTCTTCAAGGCAAAACGGGTGCCTCGGTGGTCAAGGCGAAACGCTGGCAATTTTGGTGCTGAGTTGATTTTGGTGTTGAATTTTTAACGTTCTGACATGTTCTATCAAGGAGACGTCTAGACGTCTTTTGATTGACGCGTTCTCATACCTTGACCGACAACATCTCGGTATGTTTCAAACGTGCCATCTCAGGACTACTTTGACCCACTGATTCTGCGAATCGCTGACACAACCGGGGCAGAAGCACAACTCTGTGGTGAGAACCTGGTCATTTATTTTTTTTTGATGTTTTTTCATTGCGATTCGAATCATCTCCCACTGAATGGTTGACAAAAATCAATATCAAAGTCAGACTGAAAACCCAATTCCGTGGCCTTTCCTAGGGAAACCCAAGGTTTCCAGGGTCCACTGAGTCCAGCGACTCGCCATTTGCGAGGAAAGGACTTCTACGTTTGGCCGAGAAGAACGCATGCGACCGTCTGCGGGGCTGATTTGGGATCCCATACGGGCGATGCTGGTCGGCCACTCCATCAACGAGCTGATCGAGGTAGATCACATCGCCAGACGTCGTTATCAGTGGATGATTCATGATTCATGATTTAATTGCTCCTTGTAAACCTCACCTTTCAAATGACAGAACTCCACAACTGATACCTGATTGTAGAAATTACTGATCGTGGTCAAGCACATGTTGCAAATCCAAGTCTTGGCCAAGCACATGTTGCCTACGCAGCTGTAAAAATAGCAGAAAAAAGGTTTCCGAAGAAATTAACAACAAGACAAACTCGAAACTCCAGTTGCGAAACATTTCGCCGGTTTCCGCCATGGAAAAAGGTGCTCAATTGTCTGCGAGCGGAAGCGGAGCTCGGCAAGATCAAACTCCTTCAAGTTAACAACCGCTTCGAGAGGCCTACATCTGATAATTGGCAAGATGTTGCCGTTGGAAGCTTAGTCGTTGGCCAACGAGCCGCCAATGAAAACAGCATTTCACGAAAACATCAGAATTGGATCCCAGCGATATAGTTACTGCTCATCTAGAGGGAGTTGCACCACTCTTCCTCCAACATCATTGATTGTTGCACTGGAGGATGGTAATTCATACCATGAATCATGTGGATGGTAATTCATACCATGAATCATGTTCTGCAGGGTTGGCATTACAATTATGAAGTTATCATACTACTGCATAATATTGCTGACAACAATGACAGGGATAATGATGATTGATCATCCTCATGATCCTCCTCCTCATCATCATGACATCATGGCCGCAGCCGCCACCGCCACCGCCACCGCCACCGCCACCGCCGCCGCCGTCGTCATCAGCATGGCCATCGTGATTATCATCATGACCACCATCATTTTATCACCATCGGAGCAGTATCATCATCATCATCTTCTTCTTCTTCTTCTTCTTCTTCTTCTTTTTATTCTTCTTTTTCTTCATTTTTTTCACATTGCATGACTTTTTGTTTACGGTACGGTATTTCTTTTGCATAGTGTTCTCATCCTCATCCTCATCATTGCTTTCATATCTTCAGTCGTATTTTGTAATTGTCATCCCTCTCAAAAGGTTCTTCCAACATCCTCTTAGGTCCTTGTCCTCCTGATTGTTATCCGCATGATATTCCGCATCCTTAACATGATCATCATCGGATTCCGATCCTTAAAAGCATTACACTACCCTACCCTTATCATCGCCATGTTTTTCCAGTCATGCAGGTCCACCGGAGGTGTCAAGGCATAGCCTTCTCCAGCAACCCCACCTCCTCACCTATACTGCTCAGTTTTGGTCACCTGTCACCTGTACTGATCATATCCCAACTGTTTGGAACCCCCACCTTCACTCAAAGTGGCTCTTTTTTCAGAATTCCGTTTGATCAGAAGAACTCAATTTTGAGTTAGCACCACAGTTGGGAAGATGATCCTCTTCCATGGGCTGGTGTGTTTCAGACAATTTCAGCACGCACTTCGACTGCTAAGATTTACATTCAGTTCACAGATGAACACTTCAACGATATCGTTGCAGAGATCCAGATGGTGCATCAAGCGTTTCTGGCCACCCAGCTGCCATTGGGTCAGATGTGCTGATGGAGGACTTCTGGGTGTCATAGACTGATGGGCAGACTTTGCTTGCAGTTACATGCTGTAAGAGTGGCATCCATGCATGCATTTCACATCAGGGATGGGAGTGATGCACCATCGTGGAACTAAGGCCGTTCGGACAAAATTCAAGGCCCACGATGCGTATCTTGACCGGTGTTAGTATTCAGCCCTAAGATGTTGGAGTCCTGAATATACCTTCAATGGGAAGTGCTGTGATATGCAACGAGAAATGTATGGTCGAAAGACCGTAGAGAAAAAGCACAGATATATCACAACCTGATTGGGTTTGGACCGGTCCCCTCAGGTACGACAACTTCCGCTTTGCTGCCGAAGCCCTGAGAGTAAAGGAACAGGCTGGGCACCAGTACTGTGTTGATATGTCATTCGTGCGTACTTTCTTCTCGTTAGCTGACAGGGACTGGTCTTCTTACATTCCATTGACTTCACATGTTGATGGATTGACGTTCTACAGAGAGTCATCTACTGTCATGGTGGGTTTCCCATTTCCGTCTTAGTTTGCCAGAGAATAGCTGATTGATTACAACTTCCCCTTTTAGATCTGTTTATATAATATAATGCAAGTGCTTTGATCAGAAAACATGTAAATGAACCCATGTTTTCCCTGCCGCGTCTGTGCAACATGTGATGGTTGAGATATCTTCCGAGAGTACGCCGTCATGAGGTTGAAATACCAGGCTTGCCCGACTCGCAGCGCTCAGCGGCGCAGCGGTGACCGGCCAATGGTGCCGTCGATGAACATGTCCCAGCAAGAAAAAGAGCATGCCTGGCATGCCTGGCATCGGCAAGAAGAGATTGTAGAGAGTTGATGCACCATGATTCTGAGATTTCCGGAAATTTCTGGGGTTTTCCTCCTCAATGGATGAAGTTAAGATTTCTGAGACCAGTGATCAATGGTGGACATTTGAAATCATTTCTCTGAGTGAGGGAGGGAGCCAGGCTTGGGACAGGGAGTTGAGCCAAGACCGGTTGGGCTGTGAACTGTCCAAATCGTATTTTGGTTTGACTCTTGATTGCTGCAGAACACTTTGGTTCAAATTTTGTAGACATGTGGGGCATCATTTTTTTAAGTAAAAACATGGTGTAGTGGAGATATTCAAATTCGGTGATTGCCAGATATCACCGCGAAGACGGCATCGCAAGCAACAACAACTGATGGTTTGTGTTTTGCTTGTGCAGTGGACTTTTTGAAAGCAACCCAGACAAAACTGATGGGAAACTTCAGTCCTCATTCCAACGATGGTATCTGGCTTTGTGGACCTCCAAAAAAGGATGGTCAATGGTCAACCTAATCCATGACAACAGCAACAACCTTCCATGCAGACACAGTCTACAAAACAGCGGCACAGCAATAAGAAACACATGGAAACACTGTAAGATGGAATGAGGTTGTGCGAGGTTGCACTTACACCGATTGATAGAACATCCTGCGGCATGCCCATGTTGTCGGACAGCCGTCATATGATTGTCACGGCCTCAGTCAGAAGGAAGAAGATTTGTTCCAAAACCCAACTTTGACGCTGCACACTGCAACAGATTACATCTTGGACTTTGGCTAATACTGACGGTTGACATACCCAGACACGCAGCCACTATGGTAGTTTAACATGGAACATTCAATGCTTTTATGTTTGCTGTCTGACGTTCTTGTGTTCTAGGAGGACATGCTCTATGTATTGCAATTGTCATTAGTCTGCCACTTACAGTCACTACTAGGTGGTGGTTTGAAACATCTTTTTGGGACCTCTACCTGGGGAGACGATCCAATTTGACTACTCTTTTTCAACTGGGTTGAAAAAACCAACAAGACCATGTTCTAGCTAAATCTCCAAGCGGCAAAGATTTTGTTAGGGAATGTGGCCATGTTTTTCTTTGGCATCTATACTTCCCTTGAGACACCACTTTACAGGGTGCCACTTCCCTTGATCCAAGTCATAAGTTCGTGGAAAAAGCGACGAAGTCATGGGAGGAGGTTTGGCTTTCTTTAAAGTCGCAAGGCTTACTGCATTGTTAGTCAATTCGAAGGTGGTTTCAGAAGATGATTGTTAATTTTCACCTTAGACTCTGACCCCTTTTTTTTGAAAATGAAAGAAAGTAACAGAAAAACTAGAAATGCGCGAAAGGCAAGGATGAAATGCTCCAAGTTGAAGGTCTCCAAAGTGATATTTTCATGTCGGGGCCCGCTCATATTTCTAGATACCCCCCCTGTGGCGGGGATTGTCCCCATTACTTGTAAACTCCGCGAATTCTTAATTTCATGAGATTTCTTTTTGAAGGGTGATTTTTTTTTTGGTGGATTTGACGTTGCCTTGCCCCCATCCCCAGGAAGCTGTGGTGATCCGGCGAATTGACGAGGCTGAGGTTCTCAACCCTTGCGCCCGGGCGGAGGTGCGGAGATTTGGGCGAATTTGTACACGTTGGAGAATAGCTTGTTGATGGTTGATGATTGATGATGATGTTGATGATGATTGGGTAAAGAACTCCCTTTTGTCTTTGTGCATGTGAAGCACCAGGTATACCGTTTACTCGTTTGTGCCCAAAAACGTACAACAAGTGGGTAAAGCCAACCTTCATCAACCTTCTAGCACCACCTGGTCGTCATAGGCGGCACGCCAGCGTGCTGCGGAATGTTTCTTTGTTTGTTTGTTTTGTTTTATTTTGTTTTGTTTTGTTTGGTTTTCTTTTGTTTTCTTTTGTTTTCTTTTGTTGTCCTTTGTTTTCTTTTGTTTTTTTTGTTTTCTTTTGTTTTCTTTTGTTTTCTTTTGTTTGTTTGTTTGTTTGTTTGTTTGTTTCTTTTTGGTTTTGAAGGGTTCCAAGTTTTGGTTTCAGGATTTCAATAGTTGACAGTGTGGAATTGGAAACCAACCCTTTGGCTGCTGCATAAGACTCCTTGATGAGAATGATCCTCAACTTTTACCCTTTCTCCCATAATCATGGAGGTGGAAAATTGTCCCTAAATGAGAGGAAACTAATATTGCAGACATCCCATTTGCCATATCCATGATTACGGGAGGAAGGGTAGGCCTGGGTAGGTTTTCCATAAAAGTAGGGTAAACTAAGAGTTTGCCCCTGAAAAATGGTGGTTGGAAGACGATCCTTTCCTTTTGGGGCTCGGCCCATTTTCAGTGGCAAACTCTTAGTTTTAGGGAGTGCAACCCAGAAATCAGGGTGAAGTAGGAGTTGTGTTGGGACAACAGGGCCACCAGGCCTTATCATAGTTTCCCCTGAATTTTTCCACGGCTGGAAGCTGGAAAAGGCCACCCATCCACCTCCAGGGTGCATAATTCAAATAGGTAATTGAGGTAAGTTATACCCCCTTTTTGAGTGGGAGTTATTTGTGGTCAACTTGTAACTGGTTTTGGTAAGGGACGGACCCACCGGGCCGAACTTAATTCGTTTTCCCCGTTTTGGGAGTACCAATTTTTTCCATGACGGCATGGAATCATGAACATTTACCCTAAATGAAAGGCAAGGGGGTCATATTGGAGATAGCATATACCCATACTTGGGGGATCATCCCAGTTAACACAAGTGGTTGAGAACCATGCTTAGGAAGTCCCCTAAGTAGCAATCCTATTTGCCATTTCCACGATTCCGGGAGCCGGGCGTTTACAGCTGCAAAGGTGAGGTGTGGCTTGGTATTAAATCCCATTCCTTCATGGATTCACATGAGCAATGAAAAAAACCTGGTTGGTTAGGTTATGTAGGGGATGACATCCTACCCAGTTTCATAGGGATTATGATAAGCCACTGATTCATGATCCCTATTAAACAACCAGTATCAGTATAGTGGAAAGGAAGGCCGCTTGTTTTTTTGCGTGGCTCATATGTGCTAAGGTCCAAGAGGCATTCCACTGTTTTTGAATCTCCGCGCGCGCATTTGACAAGTCTAAACTCCCATTTTTTTGTCCTTGTTTTGGGAGGATAAGCTCATGAATCGAGTAGGGGTTTGTAATACCCATCATCAGGATTCCCTCATGTAAGATAACCTATTTCCAAGAAAACGGAGTCGATCGACCTTGGCACTTGTGATGATGGATAGTCATTTTTTTGTCCGAATTATTTGGGTCGCCTTGTGGCTTCCAAAAAATATGGAGCCTCCCAAAATACCAACCGCAGCCTTGAGGAAGAAGCCGGCCGAAGGGCTCGCCTGGAAGAAGAACGATTGTTGGAATCCATGAAGTTCCTTGGGTCAATAAAAGCGCATAGGGTTTTTTTCTTGGGATTTGGTTGGGGGAGTTGCTGAGGTTTGGCTTATAGTTGACTGGATTATTAGGGAACATGACGTTTTTTCTTTTTTTGGTCATCATCATTCTGCGACTTGGTTCATCCCCCTTGTTTTTCATCCATCTATGCATTGCTTCTTTTAAGATTTGGCATTGTAGCTGGTTTTTATACAGTTCTGAAAAAGACATGTGTCACGGTGAAATTCTGAACACCCTCCCCTTTGGAGGAATATTCTACATCTCTTTTATTTCCTTCTCTTTTCAATTCAGTTTCTCTTTTTTTCCAACAGAAATTGAAACCCCAACTTTTTGAAGACTGATTTTTTCCCAAGGCCTCGGAAGTGTCCGAAGTGCAATGGCACTGGGCGCTGTAGCAATTGCCAGGCTCTTTGGGAGAGCTGCAAAACGGAGGGGGGGATTTCACATTGCCTATAAGGTCTACATGTTGATTTTGGGAAAAACTTCTGTTACAAGTGCTACCTGCTACGATTCGGCTAGGTTTCAGCTGGGTTTGCTGAATGGGTTGAGACTTATTTTTCATTGCTGAGTTGAAGGTGAGAGGGAATTGGTTTTTAGAGAGTGTATGATTAGCAACAACAGCAGTCCGAAGGCATATTGTATATCAAATAGCGTATCACTTTCTACACCAGCAGGCTCCAAAAATTGTGCACGATTTTCATCGGAATTTTCTACAGTCTTCAAGTCAGTGTCCAGTCGGTCCTTCCTACAACCTTGCTAAGGTCAGCCCAGGATTCCTTACGGAGGTGGTGACCGCTTTGCTACCCGCAATGTGCACCCGGAAATTGGGTTAACTTTTGGTGGTTGGTGATGTGAGAAATACCGAAATGAGTGCAGACCTCCCCAGAGGTTGCACCCGATCCGAAGATTTGATCGTGAGCCGATAAAATGTATGAAGTTTTATGCAAGTCATGGAAGTCATGGAGCCCAAATCTTGCCATTTTTTAAAACGTTTCTATATCTCCTTATTGGTTCGTTATCGGATAGGATCTGAAGGGCCAATTTCAAACTGCCTTTGACTGCCTGCTCAGCAGCATTGTAGGCCTCTTGTGGCTTGCAGACTTCATGTAAGATGCCTTCAGGGCCAGGGGCTCAGCAATGGCAGGTACTGATGATAAATGATAGGGGACTGATCATCCGCTTTTTTTTTTATTGCAAGATGTGGCGTCATGTGGCATGGGGTGGTTCTTTGTTTCGGTTGGCGTTTGGCGCCTGTCCTGATCCATTTTTGAAGCGTCAAAATTGATCTTGGAGGTTCCTTCTATAGCAACTTGGATTGAAAAGAAAACGGTAAGCAAAACATAGCCAGACCAACAGGGTTGAAATCACCGAAATGCTTCGGAAGCGTAGGAAGCAGGTATGGGGCGCCCCCACATTCTCACAAAAAACACGGGTAGATCCAAGATATCACGCGCGCCGAATCTCACCTATCATGCCCGTATTGAAAAACCTTGACATTTTCTGGAAACAAGCAACTGTGTCCCAAATATAGACGGTTCAAGTGTTGAATGCAGTGTGCGTCTCAAAGTTATAATATAGCCTGGAAGAAATTACAACCCACTGAAACAACTGCGTCAAAACAAAATTCTTTCCAATTGAAGATAGACACGACGAACATCAACACAGCCAACAGGAATGAAGAAGTTTACAGAATGGCAATGCCAAAATTTGGGACCAAACGCGGATGCGACCCCTAAGTGAGGTCCTGCAGGATAGAAGAATCAAAGTACTAGGTCACACCATCAGAAGACCCAGGGAACACCCTCAGTATCAAGCAACCTTCTCATCAAAATCGTTGATACCAAGGGCAGTAGATATTAATAAAGGAAGAGTAGCATGCGACTGACTGAGAGTACTGTGCTGATAGTTCCATGGTGTGGATCTATGAATTGTGCACTCAGGCGCAGCACTTTGAATGGAATCTCTTGGTCCATGTTGCGCACTGTGCAGCAGGAAGAGGCAAGAATGACACGCGTTTCTTTTTTCCACTGCAAAAGTTCTTGGTGACCCGTAGGCGCCGCGACAGCGTACGAATCTTACTAGTTAGTCGACGAGTGGAGGATATCGTTTCAATGCCATGTCTTTGAGTTCAATTCCCCTATCACGGTTCAATTCTTCATGCAAAAACGAATGCAGGAGATTTCAAGACATTTCAAGACAGCCAACAACATCTAGGCGTTTGAGGAGCTGTGATGTGCTGTGACGAATGGGCGTTGGTGAAACGTTTCTTTTATGTATGCATTTGCATTGTTTCGTTGCTAAATATGCTCAAGCAACCACTTTTTGCAATCACATTCTGGCAGCTCTTCTCGGTGTCCAGACCTTGTCAGACAGGAGCTGGAGGACATCTTGCAAAAGCCATCAAGATGGACAGAGCAGAGGTAGCACAGGTGTGACTAGATTTGTTTGTGACAGACAACTGTTGTGGTTTGGGTGTGGTTGTTTCATCTCCCTGTGTTTCTACCATTGGAACTTTCGTAGGGACTGGTTTTGCAAACTGTCGCACTCCTTTACGATATCCAGAGCTGAGGCCAGAGTTTGATGGTTCGAGGCGGGTGGAAATCAGACAATGGACATCTGTGATTCACATATGAGAAACGGGCCAAAGTGTTGATGTATGAGTCTTCTTGTGAGGCGCTCTTTTGTCCTGAAAGTGGCGCCAGATCATGCAAAGCGATATCATGAACTACTAAAAGCGATATTGAGTTTAGCCTGCCTCTTATATTGTGCTTGCCTGTTTCATTGGTGCAAAACCCTTCCACGAAATGGCATCAACTCCCAGGTCAGGGCTTTCATTGCCATGAACTCCCTGAATACAGGCTTTTGCAGTCATGTTTGAGATTACTAGAATGAAGCAAGAAAATCACCATGTTCTTTGCTGTAGTTGATCCGGATATTATATTCTGTGAATGTATTCAGTAGTGACCCAAAAAACTCTGTAAAACGAGAAACAAAAGGAAAAAAGACACTTCGCTGTTTAGTGTGCGCCACAGGCTTTCTAAATACATCCAATACATTTTTTAGATGATTACAGTAAATGTACATGATGTACGCTGATTCACTTTGATTCAACTGGAAAAAACTGCATCAAAAGTTATGTTCAATTTAATTTGGCCCAATTTGATTCAATTACAAATTCAAAAACTTCTTGATTCTATACTTTGTTTGCTCTACTGTTGAGAGATGGGAAGATGCTAAAACATACGTTGTCGAATTTTTTCAATAAAACAAACATGAAAAATACAGATATGCATATACTATACATTATATAATTATATATATACAGTACATATAGAAAATTCATTAGACAACAAAAAATGAAATTAAAAACAAACATAAAACGCATTGGAAAACCATAGATAGATTATAAATAAAGCATAAATGAAACACTGCAAAAGAACAATACATTTCCTCATAGTGATTTCATATTCAACTCATATTTAAATCATAGATAAAAAACCATTTGGATATTTTTTTTGGCTATCTTCCCATCTCTCAACTCTGTTGTACCCGAATTGTGGGTTCTGTTTGAGCTCAACACCCCAACATTCAGCTGAGCCAGTTGGTTTGAACATGATTTCAGCATGGTCCTGTGCCAGGCTTTCGGAGGAACAAGCCATTGATATGTTGGTGCGAGTCTCATGTTTCCACCATGGCATGCTCGGGAGGCATTGGTGAGGATTGTGTCCTCAGCTTAAGGAATTCCTGGCAAACCAAGACGACCACGTGTTTATGGTGGTTCCAGATTCATCTAGGGTGGTGGTTCGTGAACACGGGTGATCTTGGTCATACTGAGTCATACTTGGACACATGCCTGCTAAGCCTGGCCTTTGTGACCATCAGCATGTTAACTTTAGCTCTGCCGGCAAGTGATTCAGGTTTAGAAACCAATCAGATAGAAAGACTTTTGAGACATGAGTTTCGCTGGACGGATTCCGATGGATCCAACCTGCTCTCAGCTACATGGGAGTGCATTCGAATTGCAGGTGGACATGTGTGACAAGTGTTCAGGACATCATGTATTCAAACTGTTGCATCTTGGCAAATTTCAGGTAAACTTCCATCCACTTTCCACCCACTTTTGATGAAATGGCCACTCCGAGATCAGCAGTTTGGCGCTGCTCCGTTTTCCTGGTTGCTCGGAGAGTTGACCAGCAATAGCGTCAAGGGTGGCTCTTCGCGGCCTGAGTGCTTTGCGATCGCTTTGCTGGTCAATGATGAATGACATTTAACTGGAAAAAGTATATAATAAAAAAGAAAAAACATTGTTATAAGTTATATAGTTATATATATAGTCTGGCAAGAACTTGAACCATTCAGTCTCCGAGGAGCAAAGTGTCAAAGCATGCGTAGTAAACGCAGTATGGTCAGGCTTCCAAACGCCCGACATGTTCTGTCCGATTCTCATCGTGCTGACATGAGACGGGGAAAAGGGATAGTGCTATTGCCAAGACGTGCCATTTGTAACTTGCCAAATCCTTGTAAAACAACATGCTTGCACAGCTTTTTCTGAAGGACTATCAACTGGATTTCAATGGTTTGATTGAATGGTTGTCTCTGCGTGCACAACTTCTTAGATTCTATGCCTGATACCAACTTTGAACTCGCTTGGACTTGGCTTAAAAGAATGGTGAAGCCCAATTGGCCAACAGTTGGGCCAATGTCATCACCTCAACGTTTCTAAGTTTAGGTCCTTCCCTTCATGTCGATCGGCTGCCTTGGCATTTTGCTGGGAGCCATTTCTGGCGCTGGCGCCATCAGGGACAATGGTAGGATGTTGGGAGCCCTTGACGACTTGTTGACTGAGCTGGAACATGACTTTTCATCCCTGGAGGTCCATGTGAGGTCGGGCCCAAGTGTTCATAATGCATCCCGAAGCAAGGGGAAGAAAGATGTGGAAGAAATCAAGAAAGTCGAGGGCCCAAATGTAGATGATGCATCCGACTTCGATTTCGGTGAATTGCAAAGAGAGGTCGAAGAGGGAGACGTGGATATGAGACAGGCTGCAGCTGGATCTCCAGTGTGGCGTGACTTGATGCAGTCGGATCCCGCAAGAGGGATCCATCTCTTCCAAAAACTCATGGGAGAGAAACACTTGGTTGTGAAAAGAGCAAGTGCCTACTCTCCAGCCTGGGTGCCTTTCCTGGAGAAGAACCTTTCAAAAGGGACTGAGCTCTTCCAAGAACTAATTGAAAGCAATGATTCTGATGTGAGATTGGCAAGTGCTGCCTCTCCGGCCTGGGTTCCCTTGCTGGAGAACAATACCTCAAAAGGGACTGAGTTGTTGGAGGAACTGGTTGGATTTAGCTTTGAGACTTCTGACACTGGTCTGCAAGTAGCAAGTATGAGGTCTCCGGCCTGGGTGCTCGTGCTGGAGAAAAATCCCTCAAAAGGGCCTGAGCTCTTCGATCGGCTCATGGGATACGAGGGCAAGGGAGATGAGAGAGGAAGAATGCCAATTGAGCGGGCTAAGAGTTGTGCAATTGCTGCCTCTGCGGCCTGGGTTCCCTTGCTGGAGAAATATCCCTCAGAAGGGGCCGAGCTCTTCCAAGGACTAATTGAAAGCAAGGATGATCGTGATTATGGTTATTCTCATCATGGTGGTGAGGAGGTTGATCATTGTGATCTGATCAAAGCAATTGCTGCCTCTCCGGCCTGGGTTCCCTTGCTGGAGAAAATCCCTCAAAAGGGACTGAGTGGTTGCAGAAACTCCTTGGAGACAGGGATAGAGATGTGAAAACGGCAATTGCTGCCTCTCCAGCCTGGGTTCCCTTGCTGGAGAACAATACCTCAAAAGGGACTGAGCTCTTCCATCAACTCATTGAAGACCCGGATGGAAATGTGAGAACGGCAATTGCTGCCTCTCCGGCCTGGGTTCCTTTACTGGAGAAAGATCCCTCAAAAGGGATTAAGCTCTTCCAAGAAGTCATTGCAGATGGGCGTAATTCTGTGATCAAAGCACTGGCTGCCTCTCCGGCCTGGGTGCTTTTGCTGAAAGCAGACAGGTCAAAGTGGATACAATCTCTTCACCACTTGGAAAGTCCAGCCTGGGCAAAAACGGTTTGCAAAACAATGACCGAGAGGCAGAACACGAGCATCAGCATGAAGTACTATTTCCGCAACTTCCAGACAGTGGAGTTGCTTGAAGCTGCCCAGCTTCTGCCAGAGGCCGGTGCAGCTTGCCTGGCCAAGCTGGGCTTCACATTCGCCTTGACAGAACGAGTGCGGGAGTCAGGCGACAGCAGCTTCTTGTCCAAGCTCCTAGAGCAGAAGATGTGGGCGAAGCTCGCTGGTAAACGGCTTGTGGTTTTGGCCGATCAGCAGAAGAATGAGGCTGAGGCAGCAGCTGAGAAGGTCCGGAAGGAGAAAAAAAAGTAGAGGAACAGCGCGAAAGAGCGCAGAAAGCAGAGAAGGAGGCTGAGAAGAAAAGACAGCTTGCTGAGAAGGAAAAAAGTCTGCACAGGAGTCAAAAAAGATTGCTGAGGAGCAGAAGAAGATAGCTGAGGCAGCAGCTGAGAAGATCCGGGAGGAGAAAAGAAAAGTAGAGGAAGCAGAGAAGGAGGCTGAGAAGAAAAGACAGCTTGCTGAGAAGGAAAAAAAGTCTGCACAGGAGTCAAAAAAGATTGCTGAGGAGCAGAAGAAGAAAGCTGAGGCAGCAGCTGAGGAGATCCGGGAGGAGAAAAACAAAGTAGAGAAACAGCGTGCAAGAGCGCAGAAAGCAGAGAAGGAGGCTAGGAAGAAAAGACAGCTTGCTGTCCAGGAATCAAAGTCTGCACAGGAGGCAAAAAAGTATGCTGAGGAGCAGAAGAAGAAAGCTGAGTCTCAGAGGGAAATTGCAGTGTTGTTGGTCATTGCTCTCCTAGCTCTTGGCACTTTGGCCGTGTTCTCCGGCATTGCTTGGTATTTTTATCCTGCGATTTGCCAGTGGCGTGACGAGAGCCTCGGTAGATGTGATTGTTGACGGCACGGCCAGAGGTTGCTTCAATAAGTCAATTGAATGTTGATGGGTGTGTCATTGTAGAGGGCCATCATGGCATTTCAGAGGGAGCTGCTTGCAAAAACCAAGTTTATTTGGTAGCCGTTTGGATGAACATCCCATGGTCAGCAAATGTTAGCAAGGATAGTTGAGCAAAACCAGTGCAGAAACTCCCAAAGCCGCTTTGAGCGTCTCCCATCATTGTGCTCGTGCCTGCTTGACTTCTCCCAGGAAGGCCCTAGCAGCAGAGGCAAAGACGGCCATCCGAGAAGCGGAGCCTCGGTAGATTTGAGATCAACATCTGTGGAACTTGCCTTTGACGTCAGGTTTTTGCCAAGGATCTTTCCGCCAGTGTCATGGTGGAGATCTGGAACGTGCTCAAACTCAGGAAAGGTACGAGACCAGATAGCATCGTCATCCGTTAAGAATCGTGAAGAATGATACTGTAAATTCTGCAAAATGACTGGGCAAATTTCCTGTACCCTGCTTATTGGCAGTGCGGACGGTCATGGGAGTACGGCAAACTCTTGCTGGAATTTCCGGGACTTTAACGAAAGCTGCACCCACAAGGCAGATTGATGACCCATGGCAGGGGTAAACTCCGGGTAGACTAGGGTACCTTACTGCAGTCTTTCTTCAAGCCCTTACTTCGCAGTCTATTCACTTTTCAAAGCTTGAGTGTGAGGCAAATGAAGGCAGCGGTTTTTCCATTCTTCGCCTAGGAGACATACACACTCAACGTATCCACCACCCCGGAGCCACCGTCGCACCTGGACATCTTTCACTTGCACCTGCGGGTTTATGCAAACCCCTATATCCTTCACAAGTACGATCTTCTCGAGCCGGTTCTTCGCTCAGTTGGAACGGCAATAAGCCATTCAATGAGTGAAAACCCCGGGATGTAGCTGAATTAGTCACGTTGCAGCTTTTTGATAACCAATTTCAGTTGCAAACAATGCTCAAGCAGTGTCCAAAAAAACGAGCATCACCACAGTTCATCCCATCCCTATGGCCTTCTGGAATCGACCTTGAAGGGTGTAATTTTCTGACATTTTCTGGTTGACATCTCAACGGCCCTGAGGTTCTAAGGCAAGCGTTCCGCATCAGCCAAGAAGTTCTGGCCAAAGGCTTGAGAGATTGGGATTTCACGGCCGTGAGGGCCGTGCAGAGCGCAAACCTGGATGCTCGCTCTGAAATGGCTCCGGGTGATCATGAGATGGTGAGATGGGTTACCGGGTTGACTTCTATCTTTTGGGTCCTGCCCTGTGTCCTTGCCAGCCAGTCAGGATAGAATCACCAGGCTTGGTTTTTAATAGGATCCCCTTTTGACCATCATGGACTGCAGGCTGGAGGCAGTTCCCAATCTATAAATGTTTGGCCCTGGAATGTGGTCAGATGTTTTTTCTTCTTTTAGTTCTGAGTCATGGCATTGCCGCTTTGAACCTAACTAATGTCACTGATCTCAATTTCGGCGTTTGTTGCATGTTCGCTCCCGGTGGAAATTCGGCCAGCTTGCCATGGTTTGTCGGCAGAAGGGGATCAGTCCGCCTACCGAGGGCCAGAATCTAGCGGCGGAGGCTTACGGAATGGCACGGAAGCATGTAGACGAGCATGACCTTCACAGCTTGCAGGCTTTGACGCAGCTCTGTCGCTTGATTTGAAAAAGTCGGATTAAGGTGTCTTTTTCTGATAGTCGCGTAAATCACTTGATTCACTTGATGGTCTTCTTTGTTTCAGAAAAAAGAGGTGCTGAGCCTGCGTCTGAGTCGGAATGAAAGTTTCTGCAATCTCGACAGCAGCCATGGTTGTTTTTTTTGCTGGACTTTGATACAAATCTCAGAATTTGAGAAAGTGAGTGAATGTTTAGTGTTTACTTGTCAGGGTTGACAGTCAATAGTGTACCTGTTTTGCGCATGTGTTTGCAACCCACAAAGTGAATGTTGGAACCACAATGTCCTCCCCCTGTCGGGGTATAGTGGATTTTCTGCATGGCAGCATTTGACATCACATGAGGCTTTTGCATTCCTTTTGCACCAGGGGAATCTAAAGACATCTAAGTTAAAGATGACTGAGGGTCTCGTGTTGGTGTTAGATGGGCCCTGTGTCAGACCGAAATCCCAAAACCTCAGATGCCATGCCTTCCAAGTGAGGTCAGCAGTTTCGACAAAGGTGTGATCAGTGCCTCGGTCAGCGTCTGAAGAGACATTTGTCGAACCCGGAGGGCATGAAGGCAAACATGGCTTCAGATTGAGGTTGAACAACAGAATCTCTTGGTGTTCAATGTTTTTTGGAGCATGTTGTCATTGTAACGAATCCCAGATGGCAGAAATTTGATGTTGGAACCTCTTGGATGTTGGAATCTTACACTTTCAGAAATGTCTTGTTGAGTTTCTGGCACGCAGCAGTTTTGATGTTTTCCAAGTTAGATGCATCTGAGGTATTCCAGCCAGCTGGAAGAGGTGGGTGATTCCGTGGAGAAGAGCTTCAAGATGTATCTCCAAGTCTTCAAGGCAAAACGGGTGCCTCGGTGGTCAAGGCGAAACGCTGGCAATTTTGGTGCTGAGTTGATTTTGGTGTTGAATTTTTAACGTTCTGACATGTTCTATCAAGGAGACGTCTAGACGTCTTTTGATTGACGCGTTCTCATACCTTGACCGACAACATCTCGGTATGTTTCAAACGTGCCATCTCAGGACTACTTTGACCCACTGATTCTGCGAATCGCTGACACAACCGGGGCAGAAGCACAACTCTGTGGTGAGAACCTGGTCATTTATTTTTTTTTGATGTTTTTTCATTGCGATTCGAATCATCTCCCACTGAATGGTTGACAAAAATCAATATCAAAGTCAGACTGAAAACCCAATTCCGTGGCCTTTCCTAGGGAAACCCAAGGTTTCCAGGGTCCACTGAGTCCAGCGACTCGCCATTTGCGAGGAAAGGACTTCTACGTTTGGCCGAGAAGAACGCATGCGACCGTCTGCGGGGCTGATTTGGGATCCCATACGGGCGATGCTGGTCGGCCACTCCATCAACGAGCTGATCGAGGTAGATCACATCGCCAGACGTCGTTATCAGTGGATGATTCATGATTCATGATTTAATTGCTCCTTGTAAACCTCACCTTTCAAATGACAGAACTCCACAACTGATACCTGATTGTAGAAATTACTGATCGTGGTCAAGCACATGTTGCAAATCCAAGTCTTGGCCAAGCACATGTTGCCTACGCAGCTGTAAAAATAGCAGAAAAAAGGTTTCCGAAGAAATTAACAACAAGACAAACTCGAAACTCCAGTTGCGAAACATTTCGCCGGTTTCCGCCATGGAAAAAGGTGCTCAATTGTCTGCGAGCGGAAGCGGAGCTCGGCAAGATCAAACTCCTTCAAGTTAACAACCGCTTCGAGAGGCCTACATCTGATAATTGGCAAGATGTTGCCGTTGGAAGCTTAGTCGTTGGCCAACGAGCCGCCAATGAAAACAGCATTTCACGAAAACATCAGAATTGGATCCCAGCGATATAGTTACTGCTCATCTAGAGGGAGTTGCACCACTCTTCCTCCAACATCATTGATTGTTGCACTGGAGGATGGTAATTCATACCATGAATCATGTGGATGGTAATTCATACCATGAATCATGTTCTGCAGGGTTGGCATTACAATTATGAAGTTATCATACTACTGCATAATATTGCTGACAACAATGACAGGGATAATGATGATTGATCATCCTCATGATCCTCCTCCTCATCATCATGACATCATGGCCGCAGCCGCCACCGCCACCGCCACCGCCACCGCCACCGCCGCCGCCGTCGTCATCAGCATGGCCATCGTGATTATCATCATGACCACCATCATTTTATCACCATCGGAGCAGTATCATCATCATCATCTTCTTCTTCTTCTTCTTCTTCTTCTTCTTTTTATTCTTCTTTTTCTTCATTTTTTTCACATTGCATGACTTTTTGTTTACGGTACGGTATTTCTTTTGCATAGTGTTCTCATCCTCATCCTCATCATTGCTTTCATATCTTCAGTCGTATTTTGTAATTGTCATCCCTCTCAAAAGGTTCTTCCAACATCCTCTTAGGTCCTTGTCCTCCTGATTGTTATCCGCATGATATTCCGCATCCTTAACATGATCATCATCGGATTCCGATCCTTAAAAGCATTACACTACCCTACCCTTATCATCGCCATGTTTTTCCAGTCATGCAGGTCCACCGGAGGTGTCAAGGCATAGCCTTCTCCAGCAACCCCACCTCCTCACCTATACTGCTCAGTTTTGGTCACCTGTCACCTGTACTGATCATATCCCAACTGTTTGGAACCCCCACCTTCACTCAAAGTGGCTCTTTTTTCAGAATTCCGTTTGATCAGAAGAACTCAATTTTGAGTTAGCACCACAGTTGGGAAGATGATCCTCTTCCATGGGCTGGTGTGTTTCAGACAATTTCAGCACGCACTTCGACTGCTAAGATTTACATTCAGTTCACAGATGAACACTTCAACGATATCGTTGCAGAGATCCAGATGGTGCATCAAGCGTTTCTGGCCACCCAGCTGCCATTGGGTCAGATGTGCTGATGGAGGACTTCTGGGTGTCATAGACTGATGGGCAGACTTTGCTTGCAGTTACATGCTGTAAGAGTGGCATCCATGCATGCATTTCACATCAGGGATGGGAGTGATGCACCATCGTGGAACTAAGGCCGTTCGGACAAAATTCAAGGCCCACGATGCGTATCTTGACCGGTGTTAGTATTCAGCCCTAAGATGTTGGAGTCCTGAATATACCTTCAATGGGAAGTGCTGTGATATGCAACGAGAAATGTATGGTCGAAAGACCGTAGAGAAAAAGCACAGATATATCACAACCTGATTGGGTTTGGACCGGTCCCCTCAGGTACGACAACTTCCGCTTTGCTGCCGAAGCCCTGAGAGTAAAGGAACAGGCTGGGCACCAGTACTGTGTTGATATGTCATTCGTGCGTACTTTCTTCTCGTTAGCTGACAGGGACTGGTCTTCTTACATTCCATTGACTTCACATGTTGATGGATTGACGTTCTACAGAGAGTCATCTACTGTCATGGTGGGTTTCCCATTTCCGTCTTAGTTTGCCAGAGAATAGCTGATTGATTACAACTTCCCCTTTTAGATCTGTTTATATAATATAATGCAAGTGCTTTGATCAGAAAACATGTAAATGAACCCATGTTTTCCCTGCCGCGTCTGTGCAACATGTGATGGTTGAGATATCTTCCGAGAGTACGCCGTCATGAGGTTGAAATACCAGGCTTGCCCGACTCGCAGCGCTCAGCGGCGCAGCGGTGACCGGCCAATGGTGCCGTCGATGAACATGTCCCAGCAAGAAAAAGAGCATGCCTGGCATGCCTGGCATCGGCAAGAAGAGATTGTAGAGAGTTGATGCACCATGATTCTGAGATTTCCGGAAATTTCTGGGGTTTTCCTCCTCAATGGATGAAGTTAAGATTTCTGAGACCAGTGATCAATGGTGGACATTTGAAATCATTTCTCTGAGTGAGGGAGGGAGCCAGGCTTGGGACAGGGAGTTGAGCCAAGACCGGTTGGGCTGTGAACTGTCCAAATCGTATTTTGGTTTGACTCTTGATTGCTGCAGAACACTTTGGTTCAAATTTTGTAGACATGTGGGGCATCATTTTTTTAAGTAAAAACATGGTGTAGTGGAGATATTCAAATTCGGTGATTGCCAGATATCACCGCGAAGACGGCATCGCAAGCAACAACAACTGATGGTTTGTGTTTTGCTTGTGCAGTGGACTTTTTGAAAGCAACCCAGACAAAACTGATGGGAAACTTCAGTCCTCATTCCAACGATGGTATCTGGCTTTGTGGACCTCCAAAAAAGGATGGTCAATGGTCAACCTAATCCATGACAACAGCAACAACCTTCCATGCAGACACAGTCTACAAAACAGCGGCACAGCAATAAGAAACACATGGAAACACTGTAAGATGGAATGAGGTTGTGCGAGGTTGCACTTACACCGATTGATAGAACATCCTGCGGCATGCCCATGTTGTCGGACAGCCGTCATATGATTGTCACGGCCTCAGTCAGAAGGAAGAAGATTTGTTCCAAAACCCAACTTTGACGCTGCACACTGCAACAGATTACATCTTGGACTTTGGCTAATACTGACGGTTGACATACCCAGACACGCAGCCACTATGGTAGTTTAACATGGAACATTCAATGCTTTTATGTTTGCTGTCTGACGTTCTTGTGTTCTAGGAGGACATGCTCTATGTATTGCAATTGTCATTAGTCTGCCACTTACAGTCACTACTAGGTGGTGGTTTGAAACATCTTTTTGGGACCTCTACCTGGGGAGACGATCCAATTTGACTACTCTTTTTCAACTGGGTTGAAAAAACCAACAAGACCATGTTCTAGCTAAATCTCCAAGCGGCAAAGATTTTGTTAGGGAATGTGGCCATGTTTTTCTTTGGCATCTATACTTCCCTTGAGACACCACTTTACAGGGTGCCACTTCCCTTGATCCAAGTCATAAGTTCGTGGAAAAAGCGACGAAGTCATGGGAGGAGGTTTGGCTTTCTTTAAAGTCGCAAGGCTTACTGCATTGTTAGTCAATTCGAAGGTGGTTTCAGAAGATGATTGTTAATTTTCACCTTAGACTCTGACCCCTTTTTTTTGAAAATGAAAGAAAGTAACAGAAAAACTAGAAATGCGCGAAAGGCAAGGATGAAATGCTCCAAGTTGAAGGTCTCCAAAGTGATATTTTCATGTCGGGGCCCGCTCATATTTCTAGATACCCCCCCTGTGGCGGGGATTGTCCCCATTACTTGTAAACTCCGCGAATTCTTAATTTCATGAGATTTCTTTTTGAAGGGTGATTTTTTTTTTGGTGGATTTGACGTTGCCTTGCCCCCATCCCCAGGAAGCTGTGGTGATCCGGCGAATTGACGAGGCTGAGGTTCTCAACCCTTGCGCCCGGGCGGAGGTGCGGAGATTTGGGCGAATTTGTACACGTTGGAGAATAGCTTGTTGATGGTTGATGATTGATGATGATGTTGATGATGATTGGGTAAAGAACTCCCTTTTGTCTTTGTGCATGTGAAGCACCAGGTATACCGTTTACTCGTTTGTGCCCAAAAACGTACAACAAGTGGGTAAAGCCAACCTTCATCAACCTTCTAGCACCACCTGGTCGTCATAGGCGGCACGCCAGCGTGCTGCGGAATGTTTCTTTGTTTGTTTGTTTTGTTTTATTTTGTTTTGTTTTGTTTGGTTTTCTTTTGTTTTCTTTTGTTTTCTTTTGTTGTCCTTTGTTTTCTTTTGTTTTTTTTGTTTTCTTTTGTTTTCTTTTGTTTTCTTTTGTTTGTTTGTTTGTTTGTTTGTTTGTTTCTTTTTGGTTTTGAAGGGTTCCAAGTTTTGGTTTCAGGATTTCAATAGTTGACAGTGTGGAATTGGAAACCAACCCTTTGGCTGCTGCATAAGACTCCTTGATGAGAATGATCCTCAACTTTTACCCTTTCTCCCATAATCATGGAGGTGGAAAATTGTCCCTAAATGAGAGGAAACTAATATTGCAGACATCCCATTTGCCATATCCATGATTACGGGAGGAAGGGTAGGCCTGGGTAGGTTTTCCATAAAAGTAGGGTAAACTAAGAGTTTGCCCCTGAAAAATGGTGGTTGGAAGACGATCCTTTCCTTTTGGGGCTCGGCCCATTTTCAGTGGCAAACTCTTAGTTTTAGGGAGTGCAACCCAGAAATCAGGGTGAAGTAGGAGTTGTGTTGGGACAACAGGGCCACCAGGCCTTATCATAGTTTCCCCTGAATTTTTCCACGGCTGGAAGCTGGAAAAGGCCACCCATCCACCTCCAGGGTGCATAATTCAAATAGGTAATTGAGGTAAGTTATACCCCCTTTTTGAGTGGGAGTTATTTGTGGTCAACTTGTAACTGGTTTTGGTAAGGGACGGACCCACCGGGCCGAACTTAATTCGTTTTCCCCGTTTTGGGAGTACCAATTTTTTCCATGACGGCATGGAATCATGAACATTTACCCTAAATGAAAGGCAAGGGGGTCATATTGGAGATAGCATATACCCATACTTGGGGGATCATCCCAGTTAACACAAGTGGTTGAGAACCATGCTTAGGAAGTCCCCTAAGTAGCAATCCTATTTGCCATTTCCACGATTCCGGGAGCCGGGCGTTTACAGCTGCAAAGGTGAGGTGTGGCTTGGTATTAAATCCCATTCCTTCATGGATTCACATGAGCAATGAAAAAAACCTGGTTGGTTAGGTTATGTAGGGGATGACATCCTACCCAGTTTCATAGGGATTATGATAAGCCACTGATTCATGATCCCTATTAAACAACCAGTATCAGTATAGTGGAAAGGAAGGCCGCTTGTTTTTTTGCGTGGCTCATATGTGCTAAGGTCCAAGAGGCATTCCACTGTTTTTGAATCTCCGCGCGCGCATTTGACAAGTCTAAACTCCCATTTTTTTGTCCTTGTTTTGGGAGGATAAGCTCATGAATCGAGTAGGGGTTTGTAATACCCATCATCAGGATTCCCTCATGTAAGATAACCTATTTCCAAGAAAACGGAGTCGATCGACCTTGGCACTTGTGATGATGGATAGTCATTTTTTTGTCCGAATTATTTGGGTCGCCTTGTGGCTTCCAAAAAATATGGAGCCTCCCAAAATACCAACCGCAGCCTTGAGGAAGAAGCCGGCCGAAGGGCTCGCCTGGAAGAAGAACGATTGTTGGAATCCATGAAGTTCCTTGGGTCAATAAAAGCGCATAGGGTTTTTTTCTTGGGATTTGGTTGGGGGAGTTGCTGAGGTTTGGCTTATAGTTGACTGGATTATTAGGGAACATGACGTTTTTTCTTTTTTTGGTCATCATCATTCTGCGACTTGGTTCATCCCCCTTGTTTTTCATCCATCTATGCATTGCTTCTTTTAAGATTTGGCATTGTAGCTGGTTTTTATACAGTTCTGAAAAAGACATGTGTCACGGTGAAATTCTGAACACCCTCCCCTTTGGAGGAATATTCTACATCTCTTTTATTTCCTTCTCTTTTCAATTCAGTTTCTCTTTTTTTCCAACAGAAATTGAAACCCCAACTTTTTGAAGACTGATTTTTTCCCAAGGCCTCGGAAGTGTCCGAAGTGCAATGGCACTGGGCGCTGTAGCAATTGCCAGGCTCTTTGGGAGAGCTGCAAAACGGAGGGGGGGATTTCACATTGCCTATAAGGTCTACATGTTGATTTTGGGAAAAACTTCTGTTACAAGTGCTACCTGCTACGATTCGGCTAGGTTTCAGCTGGGTTTGCTGAATGGGTTGAGACTTATTTTTCATTGCTGAGTTGAAGGTGAGAGGGAATTGGTTTTTAGAGAGTGTATGATTAGCAACAACAGCAGTCCGAAGGCATATTGTATATCAAATAGCGTATCACTTTCTACACCAGCAGGCTCCAAATGGTGCACGATTTTCATCGGAATTTTCTACAGTCTTCAAGTCAGTGTCCAGTCGGTCCTTCCTACAACCTTGCTAAGGTCAGCCCAGGATTCCTTACGGAGGTGGTGACCGCTTTGCTACCCGCAATGTGCACCCGGAAATTGGGTTAACTTTTGGTGGTTGGTGATGTGAGAAATACCGAAATGAGTGCAGACCTCCCCAGAGGTTGCACCCGATCCGAAGATTCAGGGAAGCCGATAAAAGGTATGAATTTTATGCAAGTCATGGAAGTCATGGAGGTCACGGAGCCCAAATTCACTTGTGTTACAAGTCCATTCTTCCAAAGTATTCCCAAATCTTGCCATTCTCATGTCGTGCCACGGTGAACACCGATTGTTTGGCAAAGACAAAGCATGAAAGATCGTTGAGCTGCCCAAAGGTTTTCAAAGTTCACATGATGTCCTGCAGGTGCACAGGAGTTTGTAGAAGGCAATCCAACGAAAGCATTGTATTTTCATTGGAATCTTAGAAGTTTGTGAAAATGCAATGCTACAAGGTTCTGTATTTCCGGCTGAATTCGTGGCTCAATCCAGTGGGTGAAGAACAACAGAAAGGTGGCCCAGCACAGATCTGTGTAACAACAAGGTTGCCCAGAGTCACACATTACGAACGCCTCGCCGCGTTTCTATCGAGACTCAGTCACTGGCACAGCCACAAAAAGCACATAAGTCTTGTCCAATGATTTACCATGCCTCCGCTCTTTCCAGACTAGGCCAGAGGCAAATCAGTAGTTCAATCGTTCAAGAATTTGTTGAATATTTTTGTGCCGTGACAGACACGAATCTCTGCATGAGTACTTTTACGACGTTGAAGTACACATACCTCAATAATAGTCCGAATGTAGCACGGCTGGCCCAGCAGAGACTTATGTGACAAGATGGGCCCAGAGTCACACATTGCCAACGCCTCTCGGCATTTTTATCGAGACTC
>DF239235.1:28384-58903 GCA_000507305.1 Breviolum minutum Mf 1.05b.01
AAGCAGATGAATTTTGTCCATTGATTTGCCATGCCTCCACTCATTCCAGGCTAGACCAGAGGCAGATCATGAATCGTTCAAGATTTTGTTGAATATTTCCGCACCATGTCAGGAAGCCGAAGAATCTCTGCATGATGACCAAGTTGCAGTACACATGCTTCAATGGCCAGTGTACGCATGTAGCACCATGGCCCAGCAGAGGCATATGCGACAGCCAGACCCAAATTCACACCTTGCGAACGCCCCACCGTGTTTCCAGTCACTGGCACAGCCACCAAAAGTGGATGAGTCTTGTCCAAGTATTTGCCATGCCTCCACTCTTTCCAGGCTAGACCAGAGCCAGATCAATTGGTGAATCGTTCAAGATTTTGTTGAGTATTTCTGTAGCATGTCAGGAAGCCGAAGAATCTCTGCATGATTACCAAGTTGCAGTACACATGCCTCAATGGCCAGTGTAGGTACGCATGTAGCAAGCTGGCCCAGCAGAGACTTATGCTGCTAGATGGGCTCAGAGTCACACATTACGAACGCCCCGCCGCGTTTCTATCGAGACTCAGTCACTGGCACAGGGACAAAAAGCAGATGCACCTTGTCCAGGCATTTGCCATGCGTCTATTCTTTCCAGGCTAGGCCAGAGGTAGAATGGCTTCTGAATTGTTCAGGATCTTGTTGAGTATTTGTGCTTGTATCGTTGCCCAGAGCCTAGTGGAAGATGTTACTTAATAAGGATTAGGTACATGTGCCTCATTAGGTACGAATGTAGCAAGCTGTCCCAGCAGAGGCTTATGCGACAAGGTGGGCCAGAGTCAGACAGTATGAACTTTCTATGGACACTCAGTCACTGGCACAGCCAGAAGAAGCAGATGAATCTCGTCCGTGCACTGCGCACGACAATTCAGTCAGTTGTTTCTCGGTTGCTTCTTTTAAGAGAGACCTGCACAAATGGAGATGGAAAAACCATCAGCATGATTCCATTGATCATCTCTGTTTTTGGTGAATTTTGCAGCCCTGACTCCGTCACTGGCACAGCCACAAAAGGCAGATGAATCTTGTCCAAGTATTTGCCATGCCTTCACTCATTCCAGGCTAGGCCAGATGCAGAATCTTTCAAGATTTTGTTGAATAATTTTGTGCCATGTCAGCCGAAGAATCTCTGCATGAGCATTAATTTGTACAAATACTGAATGTGTACCCATGTAGCAAACTGGCCCAGCAGGGGCTTATGCGACAAGGTGGGCCCAGAGTCACACATTATGAATGCCCTGCCGCGATTCTAGCGACACTCAACTACAAAAACAGATGAATTTTGTCCAAGTATTTGCCATGCCTCTATTTTTTGCAGACTAGGCCAGAGGCAGATCAGTTGTTGAATCGTTCAAGACTTTGTTGAATATTTCTGTAGCATGTCAGGAAGCCGAAGAATTTCTGCATGAGTACTAAGTTGAAGTACACGTACATAAATAGGTACCCATGTAGCAAGCTGGCCCAGTGGAGGCTTATGCGACAAGGTGGGCCCACAGTCACACATTATGAAGGCCCTGCCCCGTTTCTATCGAGACTCAGTGGCTGGCACAGCCACATAAAGCAGATGAATTTTGTCCATTGATTTGCCATGCCTCCACTCATTCCAGGCTAGACCAGAGGCAGATCATGAATCGTTCAAGATTTTGTTGAATATTTCCGCACCATGTCAGGAAGCCGAAGAATCTCTGCATGATGACCAAGTTGCACTACACATGCCTCAATGGCCAGTGTACGCATGTAGCACCATGGCCCAGCAGAGGCATATGCGAGAAGATGGGCCCAGAGTCACACATTACGAACGCCCCACCGTGTTTCCAGTCACTGGCACAGCCACCAAAAGTGGATGAGTCTTGTCCAAGTATTTGCCATGCCTCCACTCTTTCCAGGCTAGACCAGAGCCAGATCAATTGGTGAATCGTTCAAGATTTTGTTGAGTATTTCTGTAGCATGTCAGGAAGCCGAAGAATCTCTGCATGATGACCAAGTTGCAGTACACATGCTTCAATGGCCAGTGTACGCATGTAGCACCATGGCCCAGCAGAGGCATATGCGACAGCCAGACCCAAATTCACACCTTGCGAACGCCCCACCGTGTTTCCAGTCACTGGCACAGCCACCAAAAGTGGATGAGTCTTGTCCAAGTATTTGCCTTGCCTCCACTTTTTCCAGGCTAGACCAGAGCCAGATCAATTGGTGAATCGTTCAAGATTTCGTTGAATGTTTCCGTAGCATGTCAGGAAGCCGAAGAATCTCTGCATGATTACCAAGTTGCAGTACACATGCCTCAATGGCCAGTGTAGATACGCATGTAGCAAGCTGGCCCAGCAGAGACTTATGCGACAAGATGGGCCCAGAGTCACACATTATGAAGGCCCCGCAGCGTTTCTATCGAGTCTCAGTGACTGGTACAGCCACAACAAGCAGATGAATTTTGTCCATTGATTTGCCATGCCTCCACTCATTCCAGGCTAGGCCAGAGGTAGAATGGCTTTTGAATTGTCCAAGATCTTGTTAAGTTTGTGCTTGTATCGTTGCGCAGAGCCGAGTGGAAGATGTTACTTAGTAAAGTTTAGGTTTTTTCTTCTGATTGTACTCATCCACAAGATCCTGGGGTTGCGGCACTTGAAATGTCTGTCTCCAAACGTTTAAACTCTCCAGCAATGTGTTGGTGATTCAACCACTCAATCCCAGAGTCACACATTACGAACGCCCCACCGTGTTTCGAGTCACTGGCACAGCCACCAAAAGTGGATGAGTCTTGTCCAAGTATTTGCCATGCCTTTGCTCTTTCCAGGCTAGGCCAGAGGCAGATCAGTTGTTGAATCGTTCAAGATTTGTTGAATATTTTAATGTCATGTCAGACGATGAATCTGTGCATGAGTAACAAGTCTAAGTACACATGCCTCAGGAACTAGCTACGCATGTAGCGCAGTGGCCCAAGCCCAAGCGCAGAAGTATATGCGACAAGGCGGGTCCAGAGTCACACATTCCGAACAACACGCCGCATTTCTAACAACACACAGTCACTGGCACAATCACAAAAATGAGATGAATCTTGTCCAAGTATTTGCCATGCCTCTGCTCTTTCCAGGCTAGGCCAGAGGCAGATCAGTGGTTTAATGGTTCAAGATTTTGTTGAATTTTTTGTTTCATTACAGGAAGTGCAAGAATCTTTGCATTAGTACTAAGATGAAGTACACATGCCTCGATAGGTAAGCGTGTAGCAAGCTGGCCCAGCAGGGGTTTATCCGACAAGGTGGGCCCAGAGTTACACATTACGAACGCCTCGCCTCGTTTCTACCGAGACTCAGTCACTGGCACAGCCACGTAAAGCAGATGCATTTTGTCCAATGATTTGCCATGCCCCTGCTCTTTCCAGGCTAGGCCAGAGGCAGATCAGTTGTTGAATCGTTCAAGATTTTGTTGAAAATTCGTGTGCCGTGTCAGACACGAATCTCTGCATGAGTACAAGTTCGTACACACACCTCAATAGGGACGCATGTAGCAAGATGGCCCAATGGAAGCTTATCCGCAGAGTCACACATTATGAAGGCTATCGCGTTTCTATCGACACTCAGTCACTGGCACAGCCACGAAAAGCAGATGCATTTTGTTCAATGATTTACCATGCCTCCACTCATTCCAGGATAGGCCAGAGGCAGATCAATTGTTGAATCGTTCAAGATTTTGTTGAATAAATTTTGTTTCATGTCAGGAAGCCCAAGATGCATCTTTGCATGAGTATTGAGTTGAAACACACATATCTCAATAGGTACGCATGTAGCAAGCTGGCCCAGAAGGGGTTTATCCGTCAAGGTGGGCCCAGAGTTACACATTACGAAGGCCTCGCCTCGTTTCTACCGAGACTCAGTCACTGGCACAGCCACATAAAGCAGATGAATCTTGTCCAAGTAATTGCCATGCCTTTGCTCTTTCCAGGCTAGGCCAGAGGCAGATCAGTTGTTGAATCGTTCAAGATTTTGTGGAATAATTTTTGTTTCATGTCAGGAAGCCGAAGAATCTCTGCAAGAGTACTAAGTACTAAGTTGAAGTACACATACCTCAATAGGTACGCGTGTAGCAAGCTGGACCAGCAGAGGCTNGAAGAATCTCTGCAGGAGTACTAAAATGAAGTACACATACCTCAATAGGTACGCATGTAGCAAGCTGGCCCAGCAGGGTGGGCCCAGAGTCAAGTGTTATGAACGGCCCGCCTCGTTTCTATCGACACTCAGTCGCTGGCACAGCCACAAAAAGCAGATGCATCTTTGCATGAGGTACACGTGTAGCAAGCTGGCCCAGTGGAGGCTTATGCGACAAGGTGGGCCCAGAGTCACACATTGTGAAGGCCCTGCCCCGTTTCTATCGAGACTCAGTGGCTGGCGCAGCCACTAAAAGCAAATGAATTTTGTCCAAGTACTGCCATGCCTCTGCTCTTTCCAGGCTAGGCCAGAGGCAGATCAGTTGGTGAATCGTTCAAGATTTGTGAAATATTTTTGTGCCATGTCAGACGAAGAATCTCTGCATGAGTTTAAGTAAACATGCCTCAGTAACTAGTCGCATGTAGCACAGTGGCCCAGCAGAAGTTTATGCGACAAGGTGGGACCAGAGTCGCCCATTACGAATCCCCCGCCGCTTTTCTATCGACACTCAGTCACTGGCACAGCCACAAAATGCAGATGAATCTTGTCCAAGTAATTGCCATGCCTTTGCTCTTTCCAGGCTAGGCCAGATCTATATCAATTTTTGATTCGTTCAATATTTTGTTGAATACTTTTCTTTCATGTCAGGAAGTCCAAGAATCTTTGCATTAGTACCAAGATGAAGCACACGTACCTCAAAAGGTACATACAAAACAGATGAATCTTGTTCAATGATTTGCCATGCCTCCACTTATTCCAGGCTAGGCCAGAGGCAGATCAGTTGTTGAATCGTTCAACACTTTGTTGAATATTTCCGTAGCATGTCAGGAAGCCCAAGATGCATCTTTGCATGAGTATTAAGTTAACATACACATACCTTAGTAGGTACGCATGTAGCAAGCTCGCTCAGCAAAGGCTTATGCGACAAGGTGGGCCCAGAGTCAAGCGTTATGAACGCCCCGCCTCGTTTCTATCGACACTCAGTCGCTGGCACAGCCACAAAAGGCAGATGCATCTTGTCCAATGATATTCCATGCCTCTNTCACACATTATGAACGCCCCGCCTCGTTTCTATCGACACTCAGTCGCTGGCACAGCCACAAAAAGCAGATGCATCTTGTCCAATGATATTCCATGCCTCTGCTCTTTCCAGGCTAGGCCAGAGGCAGATCAGTCGTTGAATCGTTCAAGACTCCGCTGAATATTTTTGGGCCATGTCAGCCGAGTCCTAATTTGTACACATGTAGCAAGCTGGCCCAGCAGAGGCTTATGCGACAAGGTGGGCCCAAAGTCACCGCTGCGTTTCTATCGACACTCAGTCACTGGCACAGCCACAAAAAGCAGATGAATCGTGTCCAAGTATTTGCCATGCCTCTGCTCTTTCCAGGCTAGGCCAGAGGCAGATCAGTTGGTGAATTGTTCAAGATTTTGTGGAATAATTTTGTTTCATGTCAGGAAGCCGAAGAATCTCTGCAAGAGTACTAAGTACTAAGTTGAAGTACACATACCTCAATAGGTACGCGTGTAGCAAGCTGGACCAGCAGAGGCTTAGTCGACAAGGTGGGCCCAGAGTCACAAAAGCAGATTCAAGGTTTGCTTTGATTGAAATAGACCTACATGCAGCCCTTTCAGTTCCTCTCAAACTTCAGCTGTTCAAGATCTTGTTGAATATTTGTATCTTTCCGCGGAGGCGAGGGGAAGATGTTGTCACGCATATTAGACCTCTTGAGCCAGATGATGATTCATCTTGATTGTGTCTTCGTTCATTGTGCCTATACGGGGCATTTTACACCAATCACGGGTCTGTGAATGCATGTCCAGTGGCAGTGGCCCATGCACGGTGTCCCCTGTAGCTTTTTATTTGCATGTTGATTTCGTTGCAAGACTGGCGGTACATCCATGATTCAATCGGCACGATTTCTAGATTTGTGCCTGTCGGTTAGAAAAGCCTAGGAGCCTTTGAGCGATGGCTTCACCACCTTTCCGGATGGGCTGATCACGGATGGTCACAGCATGACCGAAGCCACGGCCACGGACGTGACGACGTGTCCAGGAAGCCACGGCCCTGGCAGTCGCCTCATGTGACGAGCTTCGATCCATGCCAACTCCGAAGTGTAGGCTGCGAGGACGCGCCAATACTTGACATCCAGGCAGCTATTCCAGCGATCGAAAACCATCAGAAGGTAGTTGTGTTTTCAACGCCTTTGATTTATTGGAAGTGGAAGTGGAAGGTTGATTTATGGGGAGTCGGTTGATTTTGACTTGGAATTCCCCAATTGCTTGATGTCATCTTGAGAAGGTCCATGGTTTGGAGTCCAAATTGCTTGCGCAACCCTTGAACGGTCTGAGTTGTCACACGGGCCGGGGCCTTTTCGTGTGAGCGTTTTGATATTGGCCAAACATGAGCGTCAACCACAGAAATGGGGTCCCAACATCAACTTCCAGCGTTTCTTTCGCGGTTGTGTGTGTTCATATCAGCTGCAAGATCAACGGTCCAGCCTTGAACTGGAGCCTTGAAGTGTTTTTTCCAAGCGCCGTGAAGGAAAAACATTAGGAACCAAAGACATCGATGCGCCATTGTTGTCTTCACAGAAGATATCTGGATTTTCTTTACCCAAAACGCCCGGGCCTGTTTTCTCAGTGTGTTCAACGAGACACCCCCACGATCTGGGCCCCAGCAATTCTTTTTTGAGGCCTCAAAGATGTTAAAACCGCTCACGGAACGATCTTTCCCAAAAGCCGCCAGCTGACCAACCATTGGCAGTGTTTGCCCCGCGCTTCCTGGGATATTTTGCCAAACCTTCGAGCGTGTTGAAAAAGTGGCGACTTTGTTGAGGCAAGGGAAGATGGCAGAGATATTTTTGGCAATTGGGATGGAGAAATCCTAAAAACCGTTCAGAAGCAATTGCCAAAGTGTGGGATCAGTCTATGTGAACAGGTGTAAGACTTTGTCCATCAACTTGAAATTAAGTTTGGAACCTGAAACATCCACATCTACAGGTACTGACTCGGATTCCTCCAAAAGAAAAAAACCCATGGGCCCATGGTTGTTCCCCCAACATCTATTTGATAAATGGTTGGCATTTTGGGTGACATGTTGAGAACCGAATCATGGCTGTTTTTCATTGTTGATCATTTTTGGTCAGCCATCACAGGTCATGAATTCCTGCCTGTATCTGCTGGGGTCATTTTGTCATCCTGAACGCCAAGTACATAGGCTGTAAATTGCTGTAGAACTATTTGAATTCAAGGCTTGACAAAACATGAAATCATTTTCTATAACGTGTGCAGCTGTTGGTTTACTGTATAGATCAAACATGATCAAACATTATAGCACGAAATACTTATGTCAACGGTGTTGAACATAGTACAACGGTACAAAAAGACAACAACAGTGACCAACAATCACAACCACAACGACCACCACCGAGAAATACTGAAACGTTTCGAGTTTGCGACCATGCTTTTGGAAAGAGTTTGAGATGGAGATGCCTGCCAAGCTCACTACGCGCAGCTGCAGTAAATCTATACAAATACGTTCTGGACGATACAAATCAATCTACTAGAACATACAAAGACCGACATATCATGTGGCAGCGCGTTTCATGATGTTTTGTTGCTTTTCCTTTGCGCAGCCCAACTCGGATTTGGCAAACAGAAGCCAAGGCATAGTAAGCATCTGGAAGACTTGAGCACAGAATTGTCACCCATAAACCATCATTGGAATGAGGACTGAAGTCTCTGACTGTGATTCTGTTACTCCTAATCCATGATAATGGAGGGCTCAATGAACATGAATCTGACATGTAAGATATCCAAGAAGTTCCACATTCCCAAACAAACACCCAGCACTGGAGGGTCTTCACGACAATCCCATTCAAGGTGTTCTGTCCACATACGTATATTTAATTATATATATATACACACATACTGTATACATCCTTTCAAGCAGCTTGCACTTCACTCTCTCCAAGTTGTTTGTTGCGGGAAGCGATCTTGCTTTTGCGCCTGCTTTGGTGTCTTGGTGGCATTTACCACCTGAACGTCTCCCCAGCAGTGTGTGTTTTGGAAGGTATTGGTGCCATGATCAGTGGCGTTCAAGATTCTAGATGATGATCAAACTACACATCTCAACACATAAAAATCATTCCCTACTTAAAAGAACCAAGCTTGACAAAAACAGTTTATGTGACACGATTTCTTTGCCCAGCGCAAGTTGGCTTCGTACTTCCGACCCAACTCAGGCAGTGAAGCATCGACGTGGTGAGGCAGGACTTGCATGGATGCAGCACGTTTCGTTTCGTTAGCCCTGATGGGTTGCTGTCAGGATGGCTGGGAAAGCGCATACTTTCAGGTTGCTAGCAGACGAGGAGAATCAGAAGCCACCTGGCTGCAGCCGGACCATTGACAAGATGGGTTCATGAAGTGAAAGGAAAATGGCAATTCATGGATTACGCCCAATGATATGATCCCTGCCCACGGTCCCCTCCCCATCATGTATGGTACCCCAAACGGGAGGGGGAGGCAACGCTGGTAGTAATTTTGAACAGTCGCTGCTGCTGCTACTACTACAACCGGCGCTGAGGTCCTCAAAGGAAATCGTCGCAACGTTCGGGTGGCTGGAAGACTTGCCAATGCTCGTCAACCAGCTGCAATTGTTCTCGTTTTTCATTTTTGTCCTGTTTTTCATGTTAACTTTGTTATTTTGTTGGCGCAGCTTGCCAATGCTTATCGATGCTGGGCACAAGTGTTTTCATGAATTGATTTATCATTTGAGGGCTTTCGTGAGCACCTTTGAGGAATCGGGCGGGCTAGACTGGACCAAAATCAACGTTGCGAAGTCGAAATTCAGCATGCTGAAATCCATCGAGATGAGACATCCCGAGTACCCATCTTGCAAAGTACAGCTACATCCAGCAGAAGAACAGGATCTCGAAGTCACCTTTACCTTGGAAGAAAACGAGGAATTTGTTGGTTTCCAATTTTTTGAGGCAAAGCAGAGCGCTCAGAAAACTCACGAAGTGAAAATGAACTCGTCATTGTTCAAAGAAGTATCCAATAAAAGTGCCCGGGTTGGCGCAGTGGCAAGCACGACCCCCTCCCCTGTGAGGTCAAGAATGTGGACACCGGAGCCAGCGAGTGGTACCATCCAGACGTTTTGATCCGCACTTCGGAGAAGACATATATGGAACCACTGTCAAGACATTTCTTCTACCCGGCGGCTTCGTTCCCTGGGAGACGTCGTTGGCTCCCTGCCACGGCCAAGCCTACCTTTGATGGCACAGTCAAAGGAGACGAGGCACAGGTTGAAATTGGTTCGGAAAGACTCCGTTGTTTTTGAAAGTCGGAGGCTTGAATGCTTGCTGAAATTCATCAAACAGTCTATCTTCCCTAGAGAATCTCTTCGAATGAAGGGCAAGCCAAATTGAAGTTCGTGACTGTCGTGACCTTCCAAAATTCCCAAGAAATCACCTAGTTTCGACACGAATGCTGTACCCATCAGACGAAATAGACAAATCATTCAAAGGAGCGCAGGCTTGTCCTAAGCTGCTAGCAAAGATAACTGCATCAGGTAGCTCGCTCGTAGTGTCAGTCTCCGCTCGAGATGATACACATGGCATGATAAACTCTCCGGAGTTCTGGGGCAGTGATACGTAATATACATCAAGATGTCATCAAAAGATATCATCAGGACTTTTGAGCTCAAGCACATTGAACAGCCAGGTCATCATTCTTGTTTCGTTTAGCCTGCAACCTTTGAGTGTTTCGTGAAGTTTGTAACGATGTCTGCAATCCAATTGCCTCACCACATCACTCCTCCCCTCTGGCGATGGAGGTAATCGGCCTTCGCACCATGCCTGGCCAAGCATGTAGCCACGTGGTTGGTGTCCTTCACAAGACTTCCTTTTGCTCTTGCAATGTCCAAAGCATCACAGGCCAATCAATGATGTTTTGGTTCGATCAAGTGGTCCTGGTCGGGGTCATTGGCTTAGTATCAATGCAGTTGCCCGCTGTTAGCATCCATCAAAGCAAAAGGTTGAACATGGACTATATGATATACATATATATGATACTAGAGTTAGAGTAGTTTGTTTAGATGCAGGCGCTGGATGTATCAAAGGCTGTGAGTTGAGGAAACAAGCCGTTGCCCAGGTGCTTTTCTATGCAGATATTTTTTTGGACTTGAAGCAGTTGAAACTCTTCTACGACCAAGACCTAGTGGACTACATGGCCTTCAATGCTTTCGGCCTACTGATTCCTCCCATTGTAACGTTGCTCGAGGCCTTCGAGTGGTCCAGAACTCCCTCTCCTGAGCTCAACTTTTTCCAAAGTCGCATCCAATCCGAAGTCCTCCAGAAGATCATCATTGTGGCTGCAGTGGCATCGCAAAGCCACGTACTCTTGCTGGTGATGTTGTCAATGAAATTTCGCTCGACACCTGGCCGAGTTTGGATTGGAAACTTTGGGATCTTGGGGTGGAGCTGTTGTGGAGTGAGACTCAAAAAAGGACTTTGCGCCTATGTATGTATGTATGTATGTATGTAAGTATGTTTGTCTCATCCTACATTCAAGCCTTCGAAACCTGGAAAGACACGAACTTGTGCTGCCCACGGGTGATCAGAAAACTCGTACTTTTTTAAACAGCTTGGCTTGCGAATGTGAATGCCGGATGCCGGATGACCACTAGACGACAGCCAGCAGAACACTATCACTAGGTAAAACATGCGCAACACAGACGAAACACAACAAAAATTTAAAACGCAACACACACACACACACATTTTCACAACACAACAAAAAAACAACACGCACATTTTCATCTTCTCCCTTCTCCTTTTGCTCTCTATTATTTAATATCCCTTTTCAAAAGTTTGAAGTATATCCAGAAAATATATCTTAGAACAGTTGTTAACATGTGGGGTTATCCGGTCCTATGGGTTTTTCACATGATACCTCATTCCATGCTGGCACACTTTTCAAGCTAGGAAGCACCCTCTCCTGCGAGGGGCCAAGGATGCAGAGGCTGGCAAGATTTGGCAAGGGAGTGAATTGACCCAAGTTTGGCAGTCAAGTTGATGTGGGCCCCCAACAAATTTAAGATTGAATGGAACGTCCTTAAAGAGAATATGCATATTCTAGGTCAGTTTTTTTCCCCAAACACTGTGGTTAACACTTGGCGTTCTTACTGTAGTGGTAAAAGGCCGGGGTGGCTAGATCGAGGTGGCGGACGGGTGGCGGACAGAATTCGGCGCTATTTACGTACTTTCGTGCTTGCATGTTCGTTTTGTGTGTGAATTTTCGTAGTTTCGGGGTGGCGGCGGTGGTCGGGCGCGGGTTTTGTCTGTGAATTTTCGTAGTTTCCGGCTCTTCAACTTCTTCGATGTTCATTTTTCGTGGTAATTCTAGTACTTTTCGTATGTCTGCGGTGCTCTTGAAAGGGTCCGAAACGGGTTTTGCGTGGTAATTCTCGTACTTTTTTGGCTCTTCAACTTCTTCGATGTTCATTTTTCCTGGTAATTCTCGTACTTTTCGGTGTTCTGGGATGCTCTTCAACGGGGTTTTCACAATAAAACTACTACTTTTTTCGCTGTTTTGGCGGTTCGTAATTCTCGTGCTTTTCGGTGTTGTGCAACATCCGGCCCAAGAACTGATGTCGATTTTTCCTGGTAATTCTCCTAATTTTCGGTGTTCTTCAACATCCGGCCCAAGAACTGATGTCGGTGTTTCCGGGTAATTCTCGTACTTTTCGGTGTTCTTCAACATCCGGCCCAAGAACTGATGTCGGTGTTTCCGGGTANAAAGAGTGCTCACATAGAGTGGTCACACATAGAGTGCTCAGACATAGAGTCCTCACACATCGAGTGCTCACACATGGAATGCTCACACAAAAGTACTCACACATAGAGTGCTCAAAAAGAGTGGTCACACATAGAGTGCTCACACATAGAGTGCTCACACATGGAGTGCCCACACATAGAGTGCTCACTCATGGTGCTCACATAGAGTGGTCACATAGAGTGGTGAGAAACAGTTCAGAAACGGGTCAGAAACGAGTCAGAAACAGCCAGATTTTGGGCCCATATAGCTTTCCAAACCTACTAGTACGAGTAGTAGTGGTGGTGATGTGGTGAAATGTGATGTGAGATTGCCTGGGGGCTAGAATGTATGTCGCTTCATTGCATTTTGTTTTTACACTGTTTGGGGTCTCTTGCCGGGATAATTTCCCTTAAGAAGGAGTTCTTCCAGGAACTTTGGGGGGGGGCATTGTGGACTTGAACACATCGGCCTCTTCCCGGAGGTGGCGGAGTCCACAATTTCGGCTTTGGTTCAAACGAACTTCTTGGTGTCCCTCTTGGCCAAAGTCGATGCAATTTCGAAGTTGGCTCTCACCGGTGAGCAGCTTCAAAGCATGGCTATATCGGTGGCCATTTCCTGCCTATCTGCTGGCCTATCCTTTGCTGGGCGGGACAAATCTGATGGCATAGTTTTGTCTTTGCCTGGAAAAGTTGGATGGGGTCCCACCATGGGATGCTTGGTTTTGGTGAGAGCCATGGAAGTGGCCAGCCGAATGGTGGCCTTCAACATCATCCAGGTGTCCATGCGAGGCGGTTGGTGCGGCCATGTGGGGGGCCCCTTGGCCGTGTTTGTTTTCGTGCTCGCATCTCGGCTCTGCTTTGCAGAGGCAAAGCTTGTGGACGTTCTCGTGCCTCGGATTTGTGGGGAAAAGTGGCAGACATTTTAATAGACGTATTGGGAAACTTCTGGTCTGTAGAAGTTGCAGTGTGCCAAACAAGATACTTTAGTTTCAGAACTGCAATGAACCAAACAACTATGAATGTGATTAAAGCTTATGCAAATCAATGATCAAAGTGATCAAAGAGTGAATAGCTGGGCACCACGATCCATGACAAGATTGTCCTTTGTAAGAAGAGACCTGACATTACCTGACATGCTGTTGGGTTAATTCTAAGCGCCATGTGGCAGTGTCTTCCCAAGGCGTCCTTGACCGCGCATCCGGGGCAGATCTTGGAGCCGCAATCACTGCTTCCGTTGTGGTCGCGTCCTCAGATGGTTGCGTTGGTTGCGCTGTGCCAAGGCATCCTGCATGCCAGCTTTGAACATAAGCATAGATACTGTAAGCCATCTGTCAACCAGTGGATGCGCAAGGCGTTCCTTGATGCTTCACGGCATACTTGCACTGGCTGCCGGCGGGCAACAAGTGCTGCTGCGCACGCATAGAGCTTGGATGCCCAGCGATGCAAAGGCCAGGAAATATGATGCGGCAGTGAGCAAGTTTCAGATTGATTCGATTGCTTTCATTTTCTTTGCCATGCCAAGTGTGTTGGTTCCTTTGTCACTCTTTCTGGAGTTTCTAAAAGTATGTGCCACGTACAGGAGCTGCCACCTAAGTACCTGGTCGGATGGCTACTGATCACTGCTTGCAGCTTTCTCGGACTGATCTGTCTGAGTGTCTTTGGCCGCTGTTTGGAGCAGCCGGTCTTCAGCCAACTACGTGGGGAACCCAGGGATTGGCTCCTGTGTTGGTAGGACAGTTGACCATACAACCGATTTCTCCCGTACCATCTGTTTGCAAGACTTCGAAAATTTTCTAAGAGTTTTGACGCTGTTAGACCGCTGAGACTGGATTGTCAGATGATGCATGCTGATCCAGAAAGAATGCCGAAAGACCATTGAATCATAAAGAGCCTCGCTATGACGGAATCCATACTCTTTCGTTCAGAACCCTAGTGGGGTAACGCCCCGCAACAAAACACAACACAATCAACAAAACACAAATCAGTAACAAACAAAAATACAGCAATTAAGAACCAAATTGCAAACAAATTATTTACCAAAAAAAATATTTATATAACCAAAATCCAGAACAAACAAATCATGAAATCAGATGAACAAACTCACTAACCAAAATACTCAGCAAAGAAACCTGAGAATGAATCAACCTACAACGAAGATGTAAACCAAAACAATCAACACAGAACCAATCGGAAAAACAACCAACCAAGTATAAAACCAAGATAAACAAAACAACCAACAACTCAGAAACAAAGACGAAACAACAAGAGACCAAGAAGCACAAACCAAAACAGCTAACCCACCACTTCCATCCCCAATGCCACACAGATGAGTAGCCTGAGATGTGTGTGGTATTGTTCTGTCGCCATCAAAGTGTCGGGAAGAAAGGAAACATCAAGGCTGGTTCACATCATGTGCTCAAAGTGCCTTGCAATCTGCTCAAACTGGTCTGCTACTTTTTCGTTGGACAAGTGTATAGCCAGCGCCAATGCCAGACAATCTGTCCTGCTCTGCTGACAGTTTCAGATTTGAAATTGCAACATCTGAAGAAACAAATTGCAATGCTGTCTGTTCACGGTTCGCAGTGTTTCGTGTTCATGGTTCACAGTGTTTTGTGTCCGCAGGATTTTTATGTAGCAACCTTACAGTCTGGATTTGCAAATCAAAAGCCATGTCATGCTTCACATCACATTGCGCCCGCTGGACTCCGAAGAACGTGCCACAGAAGAATCACCATCAGCCATCATCTGATGCAACCCGAAGACGATACTCCTTTCACGGCGCCCTCGCATATGGAATTGACGTACTCTGCAATCTTGACACTTCCACTTTCTTGCTATGGCACTTGGACACGACATCGCAGGAATGGCACAACAACTTTCTCATCACATCTTCATTCTTCAAGAGGGGGTGATTTTCAAGTGAATCTCTAAGCTTCACCTCGCCCTCGCACTTAATGACGAATGCATGGCCAACAGTGCTGGCACAGTGGTCTCGTTCAGAACCATGTTGCCACCCGCTTTCCTGCATTTTGGCTACTTCAATCACCCCTTTCCCAAAAGCAACTGGAAGCATTTCATTGGTCAAAAGCATCTTGTACCACTTCAAGTTATCTTTCAATTTGTTTAAGCGATTGAGACAGTCTGATGCATCATCAGGTGGCAATGCTTCCTCTTTCGGATTTTTTTGATTCACCACAGGCAGGATGTCAGTCATATCATATAGGCTCTTGACAATCAAAAGCAAATACACGAGTTACGGGGCTTGAAATCTCAAAATGTGCTCTGGTTGAGACAAATACATGTCATCACATGGCACTTCTTTGCAAGACACATTTTGAAACAATCATTTACAACTGAAACAATAATTTACAACTTTTCATGCTCCATGTTCAGGTTTTTGAAAAAATGCACCAAACGTCACAGTCTGCAGGTTGCTTGGCAAGAATCACTCTGTTCATGCTTTGGTGAACCCCCATTGCACAGGCCAAACTCCCTTCACCCATGGTGCGGTTGGGCTGATGGCGACCAAGTAAAGTTTGGGGTCAAAGATCCTTTGTTTCCCGGTTGCATCTTTCGCGACATCAACTTGAAACCTCGCATGTTGTCTTTTGTTGTGTGGTGTTGGTTTCTTGTGTCAACTGAGTTGCACTTTGAACAACTACTCTTCACTGGTAGTTTGATTTTCTTTTGATGATCGCCACTGTTGCAGTTGGTGAAGCAGTTGCAGAGGTGAGGATAGCGACCTCACACGAATGATAGGGACCTCTGCAAGATGTATAGTCTGTAATGGCACATGTCTGTTGGATCCTTTGAGCACTTTCGGTATATAATATGTATTTCTGTTGATTTGGCTGAGGGTTGGTTGGGCGGAATCCCCACTTGATTCGCGGGGCGATCATGGAGATGTTATGTGATGTGGTGAGATGTGAAGTGATGTGGTGAGATGTGGTGAGATGTGAAGTGATGTGGTGAGATGTGATGAGATGTGAAGTGATGTAGTGATGGTGAATCTCCGCAATTCGGAAGTTTTCAATTAAATTTCCTTTGACGGGAGGCAGGTTTGCTCCATATTTTTGCGACAATCATATGCCCTCTATAATTTGGTAGCTCAGGCCTCCATGGCTTGAATTTCAAGATTGATCATATACGAACACCATGCCGCCCCACTGCGGGATGGCAGCGCAGCTGCTAGGTGAGAAAGACGAAACAATCAAATTGTCATCCTTAGTGGCTGCTTTCGACGTAAAAGACTCCCAGGCGCGCTGCTGCAGTCGTGGGACGTCCAATTTCTGATAGTTCAAATCTTTTCCACTGGATCTCGATTTTGCGTGTCAGGTGCCGAAGGCTGCTGTTGCTGCACTTGGCGATACCTTGATCACCATCGACACCAACGACAAGAAAAGCTTCGAAAAGCTCATCGACTACAATGGTCGGGTGCAGTTTTCAGAGGTGGCCTTCCACCATTTGGTCGACCTTTTCTATGAAGACGGTGGAGCCCCGAGCCAGGAAGCCGCATGCGGCGAAGTCCTGCTACATCTGAAGCACTCTAACCTGGTGTCCCTGAATCTCCAAGGGTGCGACATGATTCCGTCCACTGCGTGGCAGAAGCTGCGCGGCGCCAGCTGGACCAATTTGAGAGAAGCAAACTTTCAACAGTGCCTCGTCTTGCAGACTTGGTTGCAATGTTTGACCAGTTCGTTAGACGCAGTGTTTTGTCGAATGTTAAGGGCATTGTCGCAGCTGTTTCTTTGACAACATTTGGCACCATTGAAAGGCCAAACATGTGAAATAGTCAGTTGGAAATGGTCGGACATGCAAAAGTCACTCGCAAGAGGAACGGCAACAGATTGCCGTCAATTTATCCTCACAGTCCCCTTTTGAGCACTCCAGGTGCTTTGGCGAGGCCACCAAAGGTGCCGATGGGGCCGCAGACCTGCTGGAAGTCTTGCGGGACTCTCCCCTGGAGAAGTTGAACTTTGATCGTTGCTCTCAAATTCCGTCCACTGCATGGCAGAAGCTGCGCGGCGCGAGTTGGACCAATTTGAGAGAAGCAAACTTTGAACGGTGCCTCGTCTTGCAAACTTGGTTGCGATGTTTGTCCAGTACGTTGAGATGCCGTATTTTTTTCGAATGTCAAGGGCCATTGTCACGGCTGTTTCTTTGACAACATTTGGCAACATTGAAAGGCCAAAAATGTGAAATAGTCAGTTGGAAATGGTCAGACATGCAAAAGTCACTCGCAGAGGAACGGCGACAGATTGCCGTCCTTTGATCCCCACAGTCTCCTTTTTGAGCGCTCCAGGTGCTTTGCAAAGAACACCAAAGGTGCCGATGGGGCCGCAGACCTGCTGGAAGTCTTGCGGAACTCTCCCCTGGAAAAGTTGAACTTTGGTCATTGCCAAATTCCGTCCACTGTGTGGCAGAAGCTTCAGGGTGCCAGCTGGACCAACTTGAGAGAAGCAAACTTCTTTGGGTGCCTCGTTTTGCAAACTTGGTTGCAGTGTTTGGCCAGTTCGTTTTAGACGGCGTGTTTTTTTCAAATGTTAAGGCCATTGTCATGGCTGTTTCTTTGACAACAGTTGGCACCATTGAAAGGCCAAAAATGAAATAGACGTGCAAAAGTCACTCGCAAGAGGAGCGGCAACAGATTGCTGTCCTTTGATCCCCACAGTCTCCTTTTTGAGCGCTCCAGGTGCTTTGCAAAGAACACCAAAGGTGCCGATGGGGCCGCAGTCCTGCTGGAAGTCTTGCGGAACTCTGCCCTGGAGAAGTTGAACTTTGATGATTGCTCCCAAATTCCGTCCACTGCGTGGCAGCGAGTTCCCAGCGGCGCGTGGCCCGCCCTGCGCGATGCACCCGGCATCCCCGAGAAGGAGTTGTCAAGGATTGTTTTTGGAGGCGCAGCCCGACGGAAGTTTCTGGCGTGGGAGGTTGGTCGTTGCATCAGATTCTTCTGGGAGGACAAGTGAGCCATGGGTAGAAGCATGATTGTTTTAGGGTATGTAAGCTGCTATGTTGCATGTACATAGTATCATGTTATTCAGGCTCAAGTGGAACCATGGAAATCCATTCAAACTAAAAAAATAAAAAAAGATGAAATCACTGCCATGACTGTCCACTTCGCTGGTACAACGACCCCAAAAGAATCCCCAAGATCTACGTTGCTTTGAAACACATATCCAGAAGGCCCAGCCTGCAGTCTTCGCCCTGACCATTGTGGATATGGAGCTGCAATGGCACCAGAGGAAAGAGGTAAAGATGCGCAAGATGAGACCAACACCATGGGACAAAAACATGTCCAAGTTGTATTTGCAGCTGACTTAGAAGAAGCGGCTGCATATGAGTTACTCAACAATCTGTGCCACTCTTCCCCGGAGAAGTTGAACTTTCGTCGTTGCTCTCGAATTCCGTCCACCGCATGGCAGAAGCTGCGTGGTGCCAGCTGGACCAATTTAAGAGAAGCAAACTTTGAACGGTGCCTGGTCTTGCAAACTTGGTTGCGATGTTTGGCCAGTTCTTTTGTCAAATGTGAAGTAAAATCCTCCTTAAAATTTCCACTACATTTAGGGTTCACACGTGCTACCTGCAAATTTGTTTTCCCAGGCCCATTTTGTAGTATGCTTTGAGGATGTGAGATTGCATTTTGTTGTGGGTTCAAAAAAAGGGTTGTGAGATTTCAAGCTGGCTTTTGACCATTGCAAGAGAAAGATGTTTTTTAAAAATGATTTCAAAATTATTATGACCGCACTTTATGAACGACTATTATTTTTTTAACGATGATTTGTTTGTATGCAATATTTTCTATTCTCATTCTGCTTCTTCCTGTGTGTTAGACAGCATTCAAAGGGTGGAAGCACTTTCAATGAAAATCATTGAACATCATCCACATCATAAAATAATCATTAAAACATCAGAAATAAATCATAAATTCCTCGAGGACGGAGAGAATTTGTAAATTTGCCAAAATTTGCTCAGTCCTCGAGGAATTTATGATTTATTTATATTTTTTTTAAAATGATTTTATGATTATTTTATGATTTGGATGATTTTCAATGACTTTCACCTAGACTTGTGAAATTCAAAGAAAATATTTTTTTTTTGGATTTTCTCTACGACCGAGTAAGCCATATTGAAAGATCAGTGTTTTTTTGTTTTTTTACAGAAAAATCTGTGAAAAGCATTGAAAATCATCCAAATCATAAAACGATCATAGAAAAAGTCATAGATAAATCATAAATCAGATCATCAAGAAATCATGAAATAATCACATAAACATAGATATTTGAGATTTTAGAGGCTAGCCCGCAATAGAAAGGTCACCAAAAAAAGAGGTCCCGTGAAGTAGCAAAAATTTCCCACTCGTGATCTTTATGGCTGGTATGAAAAATCTTCAAGATGCATTGCCGCATGTAGCAAAGCTTTGGGATGGCAAAATCTGGGTAAAAACTCCCCATTTAGAAAATGGACCCGGCTACATTCCGGTGAAGCTTTGGCTCTTTTTTTTTTAAACCGAAGCTTCGTTGTTTTTTTCGCGCCTAGAAAAAAAAAGCCATCAAAAACCCACCATGCAGGAAACGATGCGGCTGCTTCCTCCACGCGTCAATTTCTCAACACAAATACCATAAACATACTCCTTTTTATCCTCATTGAATCCATACATTTGCAGAACAGACACGAAACATGCTTCCATCTTCCATCATGCCTGTCTCCCCTGGTTGCAACCTCTAGGTCCAAACGTATCATGGAACCCTGGCCTATTGAACAGGGTCTATCCAACAGAGCTATTTTTGGTTGTCTGTTCAGAAGGTCATGTCAAAATTCTTTTGGAATAAAATTCACCTCTTTGAGTCTGACATCAAAAATCAATGCTTCTAGCTTTCCCTCTGTTTACTGTGTACCTCTGCTATGATGTTAGTATCATTCTCAGGGTCCTCCAAGCAAGAATGAAACAGGTCTTTCAGAACCATGTGGAATCAAATCATATCATGTTCTCCTTCACATCTATATTTCTCTGTCACTACTCTTTGATCAAGATCAACTTGTGTGATGATCAAGTCACTTTACACTTTACACCAAGCGGCCCTTGCATTTGGAGCCCGGTGGGGCACTTTGCACCCTCAGTGCCGGTACTGGGGGGAAAACAAAAGACCACAAGAAAAGGGGTGTCCATGTCATACCTTTTTGTGGCAAAAACCAATGAAATTCAAATTGGGTGTTTCCAAAAATAGGGATACCCCCAAATCATCAATTCTAATGGGGTTTTCCCATATAAACCATCCATTTTGGGGTACCCCTATTTTTGGAAACACCCATTTTGAGATCAAACACCAAACTCGCATTTTGTAGTGGCCCAAAACCGATTGTTCCCAAAACAAAGTTTAGTGCCTTTTGGGCGCATTTTGTCATGCAAAATTTGGGATTTTGTAGTGAGTGAACCTGTGCTCAAAGAGTTGTAGCCATCCTTTAGGGGTTGCACAACCTCACATAGGAAATTCAAACCCTTTTCAAACCCTTTTCAAGTAAACAGTTGCAAATGGTCGGACTTGCAAAAGTAACTTGCAAGAGGAGCGGCGACAGATTGCCGTCAACTTATCCTCACAGTCCCCTTTAGAGCACTCCAGGTGCTTTGGCGAGGCCACCAAAGGTGCCGATGGGGCCGCAGACCTGCTGGAAGTCTTGCGGAACTCTCCCCTGGAGAAGTTGAACTTTGAGTGTTGCTCTCAAATTCCGTCCACTGCGTGGCAGAAGCTTCAGGGTGCCAGCTGGACCAACTTGAGAGAAGCAAGCTTCTCATGGTGCCTCGTCTTGCAAACTTGGTTGCGATGTTTGTCCAGTACGTTGAGATGCCGTATTTTTTTCGAATATCAAGGGCCATTGTCACGGCTGTTTCTTTGACAACATTTGGCAACATTGAAAGGCCAAACATGTGAAATAGTCAGTTGGAAATGGTCAGACATGCAAAAGTCACTCGCAAGAGGAACGGCGACAGATTGCCGTCCTTTGATCCCCACAGTCCCCTTTTGAGCACTCCAGGTGCTTTGATGATGACACCAGTGCCGATGGGGCTGCAGACCTGCTGGAAGTCTTGCGCAACTCTCCTGTGGAGAAGTTGAACTTTGATCGTTGCTCTCAAATTCCGTCCACTGCGTGGCAGAAGCTGCGTGGTGCCAGCTGGACCAACTTGAGAGAAGCAAGCTTCTCATGGTGCCTCGTCTTGCAAACTTGGTTGCGATGTTTGGCCAGTTCGTTAGACGCCGTGTTTGTTCGAATGTTAAGGCCATTGTCATGGCTGTTTCTTTGACAACTTTTGGCAACAGTGAAAAGCCAAAAATGTGAAATAGACAGTTCCAAGTGGTCGGACATGCAAAAGTGACTTGCAAGAGGAGCGGCAATAGATTGCCGTCTTTTTCCCCACATAATCTTCTTTCAGCACTCCAGGTGCTTTGACGAAGACACCAAAAGTGCGGATGGGGCCGCAGACCTGCTGGAAGTCTTGCGGAAATCTCCCCTGGAGAAGTTGAAATTTCTTGGTTGCTATCGAATTCCGTCCACTGCGTGGCAGCGAGTTCCCAATGGCGCATGGCCCGCGCTGCGTGATGCACCCGGCATCCCCGAGAAGGAGTTGCACCGCATCCGTGGCGGCGACGTCTAGAGGCTGCTTCAGGTGTTTTGGGTGGATGCGCAGGTGGTGGTGTCGCTAGAGGTGATGGTGGAATTGTTTACTTTTCTGGGTTAAACAAATTGAGGTAGATTTGCCGTGCACAACCTGTGAGTGATTGCCTTCATTTGAGGCTAGTTGTGAGAGGTTCCTGTCTTCATTTCAATGTCGCCTTTGTACATGCGCTTGCAAGTAGGCAAGTGGCATGAAATCCTACAGGAAATCCTGAAGTATTTTTGAGGGAATATCCTGCACCCCATGCTAGTTTGAACATTCAGCTTGAGATGGTTTGAGTGTCGTAGCATCTCCGTCCAAGTTGATTCCCTTAAACCCACCATAAGCAAAGTTCGATTTCGAGAGACACGCTTCACATGGATGGTTCCCTAGGCCGAGCAAATCCAGATGACCTAATTGCTGCCCAGCAATTCGCTTCAACTTGAGAGCTGCACTGTCAGTGTCCGGCCCGAAAAACCCTCCGACTTTTTTTCGATCCTTGCGAGGGAACTTTCTTATCATAGCTTGCGACATGCACGGAAAGACCTTCTCTCGAAACGATTTGAAACACACGAAGAATCCAACTATCTAATCGATTCCAACCATCATTTCGATTTATTTTGTGGGATGGATTGCTCGATGCCACGTTGAGTCAAAACGTGAAGTGGCAGTTTCGCTTACATGCTTTGCAGCCTTTCCTGATTGTCAGTTCTGCAGCCATTGGTTGAAAGCGTGCCAGATGAGCATGTGAAAGAAAAAACATGTTTTCAATTGCACTAGCTAGAGGCAAGTGCTTCAAAGCTCTCTGCAATGAAACAGAAGAAGTGGTGGACAGTCCATTTTGGCGTAGCCTGAAGCTCAGAAATTGGTCGAGTTTCGTAGGGCTTTCATGGAGATGCTATGGGATGACTTGGATTTGGAAGGTACTGTAGCTGTTGATATATCTTCAGGATAGCATTGCACATGTTGAGTGTTGAAGTTCCTGAAGTGTCATGATTCACGGCGCGTCAACGGGAACTCATTGAGAACACTCGGATGGGAATTCGTAATCAAACATGTAGAAGTCATCAGGAGGGAATCAGATAGCACCTCAAAGGAGGACAGGATTTTATAGAGCTTCAATGAAAATCCCGGTTTAAGGAACCCCTGGGTATCAACCTACGAGAAGAATGAAATGCGCAAGTTGACTTCCAGCGCCAAGGCTGGACTCTCTTGGGATGAGTACACGGCCGTTGTAGCTGCAAGGGTACGCTGGCCATGGTCATGGCTGTGGAATCAGATATGGATAGATGTGCATAATTGAATGCATCCCCTGTAAGGCCATCACATTCTCTTCATTCTGCAGCAAAAACCTTGAGAAAACATCATGATACTCCGGAATTTTGTGGCCCAGCAGGGTATGAACAAGTGGAAACCGCCGCTGTTTAGCGGTGTGCAAAGAGCTCTTGATAGCTGTTTTGATGTTTTGTGCTTCCATTAAATGCAATGATTCACCGGCAAGCACTATATATTATATACTTTCTCTGTTTGCTCTGTGAAGAGAGCAGATAAATAGAGATATACATGAACCTACATTGATCTATACGAACACACATGAGCACGTAACCATATCATATCCAGACATGTTCATGTATATTCATGTAATGTAATGTAAGTTCATGATGTGAATGCAAGTAGATCAGATAGATCCGAACCAATGGCTGCCGTACATGCCAGGTCTTGTCCTTTCCCAATGGCTTGAACTTGGAGCAGCTAAGCGCAGAGGTACATTAGACTCGTACAGTCGTGTGGTTCCTTCGAAGTGAACAGGAAAGCTTTTAGGATCATACCATTGCTGCATTGCTTATTTTTTTTCGAAAAATTCCCAGTGCTTTTGTCGGTCCATGGTTAGCTATACCTGATGGAACAGTCTTACAATGTGGAAATGAAGAAGAATTGAGATGGTACAGATCTTGTCTAATTTTTTTCAAGCTGGTTTTTGATTTTGAAACTTGTTGTGGATGCCGCACTCAAAGATCTTTATGCCTCAGATCTTGCCTAGGCCTAAACCCACTGCGAGGACGCAGTTCATTGATTGTGCAGCAAACACAGCTGACTCCAGTCCTGCTGCGCAATGCGGCAATGCCAAGCAGACATCTAGCGCAATATCTGCTGCGGTTGTGTTTGTTTAGCATTTTTTTCCATGACTCTTTTCTCCATAGTAAATATACGGTAATTTTAGACATCGGATGCCAGGATGCTTCTGAAAATCCATCGAGGTAGCGAACTTCCCAAACTTCCTGTTTTGGATTCACCTGGGTCAGCGACTCAATCCGTGAATCCAGTGATGACTGAGCAAAGTGATGCAATTTGTGGATAGATTTGTAGATGAAATATATAGATAAATTGAAATGATTTGAAAATATTTGAAATCTTCAAAAAAGGGAAGGTAGGAAACGAAATCAGATTCTCAGATTCTGATTTTAGCCATTTGATTCATAAGTTTTCCAATAGGACCGGTTCCAGGGGACTCCAGTACGTACACTATATGCTTTAACCACTTGCCGGATTTGATCCGTCAGTGGGATAGAAAATCAGCATGGGTGATTTTTCGAGAATATTTTGCCCTAAATCCATGTTGATTGTATCTGGGGTCTTGTTCATTTGGGGTGTGGGTTCCCTCCACTCCACAGTTTGGGGTATTTAGGATTTCATTGTTTATCACAACTCTTGTTTTACTAACTTATCATGCTCAGAAATTTCGAAGTTTGTAATATATTTTGCATTCTTTTGCCCAATCTAAATGATAATAGGGCCTACCGGGCCTACCCGCCACAAAGGCCACGTTTCCTGGTCTATATCGGCAAGAGACTCTTTGGTCGATGCTGGATGTTCACAGATGGTCTCTTCATCCAAGCTGGCCGTGTACGATTTGCAGGTGAACAAAGCTTCGAACGGTGTCTGAATGAAGCACCGGATATATCGATGAATCATGTGTTAGATATAAATCATAGGCTAGCAAACCCTCGCGATTGAATTTGGCCACAGTACGCGCATATGTAGTGACCATGCGTGCAAAAGCCGTTGCTTTGCTGCACGTGCCGTGCCAAAGTTGCACTTTCGGTCGATTTGATCCGGTTTTAAGGAAAAAAGGTTCCTATCCTTTTCAAGGAGTATACACGCCTTGTGCAGCTTTTCATGACATCAGACTTTTGGAAAATAGACCTGTCATTATTTCACTGACACGGGTACAAGTGTATGATTTTTGAGATTTTGATCAGATACAACCCTCTGATTGCCAGGTAAACCAGTAAACCAAGCATCTTGATCCGCAGGCCACTTGGAGGGCTCAATGAAAATGAATCTGACATGTAAGATATTCAAGAAGTTCCACCTTCCCAAACAAACGTCCAACACTGGAGGGTCCTCACGACAATCCCATTAAAGGTGTTCTGTACACATGTATATATATATATCTATATAAATACATATGTACATCCTTTCAAGCAGCTTGCACTTCAGTCTGTCCAAGTTGTTTGTTGCGGGAAGCCATCTTGCTTTGCCCTCTTGGTGGCCTCTTGGTGACATTTGCCACCCAAACGCCTCCCCAGTAGTGTGTGTTTTGGAAGGTATTGGTGCCATGATCAGTGGCGTTCAAGATCCTATATGATGACCAAACTACGCAACTCAACAAAAAAGGTGTAACATAAAAATCATTCCCTACTTAAAGGAACTGAGCTTAACAAAAGCAGTTTGTTTTGGTAGTGTGACACGATTTGCCCGGCAGCAACTTGGCGCCATACTTCCGGCCCAACTCAGGCAGTGAAGCATTGACGCGGTGAGGCAGGACTCGCATGGACGCAGCACATTTCATTTCGGCCCTGATGGGTTGCTTTCAGGATGGCTGGGAAAGCGCATACTTTCAGGTTGCTACCAGATGAGGAGAATCAGAAGCCACCTGGCTGCAGCCGGACCATTGCCAAGATGGATTCATGAAGTGAAAGGAGAATGGCAATATGAATTACGCCCAATGGCCCAATGATATGATCCCTGCCCATGGTCCCCTCCCGATCATATATGGTACCCCAAACGGGAGAGGGAGGCAGCACTGGTAGACTGGTAGTAATTTTGAACTACTACTACTACAACCGGCGCTGAGGTCCTCAAAGGAAGTCGTCGCAACGTTCGGGTGGCTGGAAGACTTGCCCACGCTCGTCAATCGGCTGCAATTTTTCTCGTTTTTTTTTTGATTTGTTTCTGCTTTTCCATGTCAACGTAGTTATTTTTGTTGGCGCAGCTTGCCAATGCTTATCGATCCTGGGCACAGGTGTTTTCATGAATTGATTTATCATTTGAGGAAAACACCGGCCAGCCAGACTGGACCAAAATCAACATTGAGAAGTCGAAATTCAGCATGCTGAAATCCATCGAGATGAGACATCCCGAGCATCCATCCTGCAAAGCACAGCTACATCCAGCAGAAGAACAGGATCTCGAAGTCACCTTCACCTTGGAAGAAAACGAGGAATTTGTTGGTTTCCAATTTTTTGAGGCAAAGCAGGGCGCTTAGAAAACTTACAAAGTCAAAATTTGTCATTGTTCATAGAAGTGTTCAATAAAAGTGCCCGGGTTGGGTTGGCCAATGGAAAAACGAGACCACCCTGTGAGGTAAAGAATTCGGAAACGGGAGCCAGCGAGTGGTACCATCCACACGTTTTGATCCGCACTTCGGAGAAGACGTATGTGGAACCACTATCAAGACATTTCTTCTCCCCCGCTCCGTTCCCTGGGAGACGTCGTTGGCTCCCTGCCACGGCCAAGCCTACCTTGAATGGCCCGGTCAAAGGAGACGAGGCACAGGTTGAAATTGGTTCGGAAAGACTCCGTTGTTTTTGAAAGTCGGAGGCTTGAATGCTTGCTGAAATTCATTAAACAGGTTATTTTCGCTAGAGAATCTCTCCGAATCAAGGGCAAACCAAATTGAAGTTCGTGACTGTCATGACCTTCCAAAATTCTCCAAGAAACCACCTAGTTTGGACATGAATGCTGTACAAATCAGACGAAATAGACAAATCACTCAAAAGGAGCGCAAGCTTGTCCTAAGCTGCTAGCAAAGATAACTGCATCAGGTAGCTTGCTCGTAGTGTCAATCTCCGCTTGAGATTCTACACATGGCATGATAAACTCTTCCGAGTTCTGGCATAGTGATACGTAAAGATATCATCGGGACTTTTGAGCTCAAGCACATTGCCAGGTCATTCTTATATTCTTGTTTTGTTTAGCCTGCAACCTTTGAGTGTTTACTGGAGTTCGTCACGATGTCCACAATCCAGTTGCCTCACCACATCACTCTTTTGGCGATGGAGGTAATCGGCCTTCGCACCATGCCTGGCCAAGCATGTAGCCACGTGGTTGGTGTCCTTCACAAGACGTCCTTTTGCTCCTGCAACGTGCAAAGCATCACAGGCCAATCAATGATGTTTTGGTTCGATCAAGTGGTGCTGGTCGGGGTCATTGGCTTAGTATCAATGCAGTTGTCGACGGTTAGCATCCATCAAAGCAAAAGGCTGAACATGTACTATATTATAATATGTATTTAAGCAACTATATATACGTGATATTAGAGTTAGAGTAGTTTGTCTGGGGCAGATGCAGGCGCTGGATGCATCAAAGGCTGTGAGTTGAGGAAACAATCCTTGTGTTGCCGAGGTCCTTTTCTACGCAGATGTTGCCTTGGACTTGAAGCAGTTGAAACTATTCTGCGACCAAGACCTAGTGGACTACATGGCCTTCAATGCTTTTGGCCTGCTGATTCCTCCCGTTGTAACCATGCTCGAGGCCTTAGAGTGGTCCAGAACTCCCTCTCCTGAGCTCAGCTTCTTCCAAAGTCGCATCCAATCCGAAGTCCTCCAGAAGATCATCATTGTGGCTGCAGTGGCATCGCAAAGCCACGTGCTCTTGCTGGTGATGTTGTCAATCAAATTTCGCTCGACACTTGGCCGAGCTTGGATTGGAAAGTTTGGGATGTTGGGGTGGAACTTAATTGTGGATGTGTTTGGTTTGCATTTTGGGTTCTCAGGCTCAACATGTTTTTTTCACATGATACCTCATGTCCTGCTGGCACACCTCTCAAGCTAGGAAGCACCCCCTACTGCGAGGAGCCAAGGATGCAGAGGCTGGCAAGATCTGGCAAGAGATTGAATTGACCCAAGTTTGATAGTCAAGTTGATGTGGGCCCCCAACAAATTTAGATTGAGTGGAACGTACTTAGAAAGAATATGCATACTCTAGCTCAGGTTTTGTTCTTTAGAAGGAGTTCTTGCAGAAACATGGGGGGTATTGTGGACTTGAACACATCCGCCTCTTCCCGGAGGTGGCGGAGTCCACAATTTCGGCTTTGGTTCAAACGAACTTCTTGGTGTCCTTCTTTGCCGAAGTCGATGCAATAGCGAAACTGGCTCTCACAGATGAGCAGCTTCAAAGCATGGCTATATCTGTGGCCGTTTCCTGCCTATCTGCTGGCTTGTCGTTCGCTGGGCGAGACAAATCCGATGGCATGGTCTTATCTTTGCCTGGCAAAGTTGGATGGGGTCCCACCATGGGATGCTTGGTTTTGGTGAGAGCCATGGAAGTGGCCAGCCGAATTTTGGCCTTCAACATCATCCAAGTGTCCATGCGAGGTGGTTGGTGCGGCCATGTGGGGGGCCCCTTGGCCGTGTTTATTTTCGTGCTCGCATCTCGGCTCTGCTTTCCAGAGGCAAAGCTTGTGGACGTTCTTGCGCCTCGGATTTGTGGGGAAAAATGGCAGACATTTAGACATATCATCGAGAAAGTTCTGGCTTGTAGAAGTTGCAGTGTGCCAAAAAAGATACTTTAGTTTCAAAACTGCAATGAACGAAACAACTATCAATGTGATGAATGCTTATGCAAATCAATGATCAAAGTGATCAAAGAGTGAATAACTGGTCACCATGATCCATGACAATATTGTCCTGTCGTAAGAGGAGACCTGACATTACCTGACATGCCGTTCGTTGGGCTACTACTAAGCGCCATGTAGCCGTGTCTTCCCAAGGCGTCCGTGACAGCGCATCCGGGGCAGATCTTGGAGCCGCAATCACTGCTTCCATTGTGGTCGCGTCCTCAGATGGTTGCGTTGGTTGCGCTGTGTCCGGGCATCCTGCATGCCGGCTTTGCACATAGGTAAGCCATCTGTTAACCGGTGGATGTGCAAGGCGTTCCTTGATGCTTCACGGCATACTTGCACTGGCTGCCGGCGGGCAACAAGTGCTGCTGCGCACGCATAGAGCTTGGATGCCCAGCGACGCAAAGGCCAGGCCATATGATGCGGCAGTGAGCAAGTTTCATTCGATTGCCTTCATTTTCTTTGCCATGCCAACTGTGTTGGTTCCTTCTTCACTCCTTTTGGAGTTTCTAAACGTATGTGCCACGTACAGGAGCTGCCACCTAAGTACTTGGTCGGATGGGTGCTGATCACTGCTTGCAGCTTTCTCGGACTGATCTGTCTGAGTGTATTTGGCCGCTGTTTGAAGCAGCCGGTTTTCAGCCAACTACGGGGGGAACAAGGATTGGCTCCTGTGTCTGTAGGACAGTTGACCATAGAACCGATTTCCCCCATACCATCGGTTTGCAAGACTTCCAAATTTCTCTCAGAGTTTTGATGCTGTTGGACCGTTGACACTGGATTGTCAGATGATGCATGATGATCCACAAAGAATGTCAAAAGACGATTGAATCATAAAGAGCCTCGCTATGAAGGAATCCATACTCTTTCGTTCAGAACTTTGCATGTTGGGGTCATTTACCTAGTGAGGAGCATGCCCCACTTCATCAGCTAACCCCCCCACAACAAAACACAACACAATCAACAACAAAAACAAAACAATCAACAAAACACAAATCAATAACAAGCAAAAATTCAACAATGACAAACCAAATTGCTAGCTGCTAGCAAAATGATTTACCGAAGAACTAGCAAAAATCCTCAACAAACAAATCACAAAGTCAGATGAACAAACTAACTAACCAACCAAAATACTGAACAAAGAAGCCTGAGAATGAATCAACCAACAACAAACACGTAAACCAAAACAATCAAAGAAAAAACCATAAAACAAAACTACCAACCAAATATAACAGCAAGATAAACAAAACAACCAACAACCCAGAAACAAAGACAAAACAACAAACGACCAACAAGCACAAACCAAAACAGCCAACTTCCATCCCCAATGCTCCATGGGTTGAATTTCAAGATTGATCAAATACGAACATCATGATGCCCCACTGCGGGATGGTAGCGCAGCTGCTAGGTGAGAAAGACGAATCCATCACATTGTCATCCTTAGTGGCTGCTTTCGACGCGAAAGACTCCCAGGCACGTCGTTAAAGTCGTGGGACGTCCAATTTCAGATAGCTCAATTCTTAACAGCTGGATCTCGATCTTGCGTGTCAGGTGCCCAAAGCTGTTGTTGCTGCTCTTGGCGATACTTTGATCGACATCGACACCAACAACAAGAAAAGCTTCGAAAAGCTCATCGACTACAATGGTCGGGTGCAGTTTTCAGAGGTGGCCTTCCACCATTTGGTCGACCTTTTCAACGAAGACGGGGGAGACCCGAGCCAAGCAGCCGCATGTGGCGAAGTCCTGCTACGTCTGAAGCACTGCAACGTGGTGTCCCTGAATCTCCAAAGGTGCCACATGATTCCATCAACTGCATGGCAGAAGCTGCGTGGTGCCAGCTGGACAAATTTGAAAGAAGCAAACTTCTCATGGTGCCTTGTTTTTGGCCAGTTCGCTAGACGCCGTGCTTTTTTTTGAATGTTAAGGCCATTGTCACGGCTGTTTCTTTGACAACATTTGGCAACATTGAAAGGCCTTAAA
>DF239235.1:69309-300587 GCA_000507305.1 Breviolum minutum Mf 1.05b.01
CAATTTTTCAGCATCTGAACTTCCAAAAGTGGTCCCGGATCGTCAGTTTTTTAACATTTTCACTTCCGAATGTGCTTTTTGCCACAGCGGCGTGCAATTTTTCGACATGTCAACTTCCAAAATTGGTCCGAGATTGTGGTGTTTTGCTCATTTTGACTTGCGAATGTGCTTTTCGCCACAGCGGCGTGCAATTTTTGATGTCACCTCTCAGCACCTACCTCCGCACCCGCCGCTTTAACAGGCCTACTTTTGGACTGACCCGACACGCGAATCTATGAAAAAACACAGCATTTCGTGACTTCTCTAACATTTGGCGCGGACGAATTTTCTTTCTTCTAACTTTCTGACTATTGCTTCTTTTGTCGACTGACTTGACTACTCGACTACTGCTTTTCAACCCTCCATATTGTCGGAAGTTTCTATTTAAACTTCCTTCGATCATGCTAAGATTTTTTGAGGTTTATGATATATTTTGCATTTTGCGCCATCTAAATGACAATAGGGCCTACCCCCCACAAAGGCGAGGTTTTTGGAGGATTGGGGCTTAGATGGCATAAACGTGCCTTTTTCGGTATGCCATCTTCCCGGGGGTCTGTATATCCCCACCGTCCTCTCTTGATCACTCCAGGTGCTTTGACAAAGACACCAAAGGTGCCGATGGAGCTGCAGACCTGCTGGAAGTCTTGCGCAACTCTCCTCTGGAGAAGTTGAACTTTGAGAATTGCTCTCAAATTCCGTCCACTGCGTGGCAGCGAGTTCCCAGTGGCGCGTGGCCCGCGCTGCGTGATGCACCCGGCATGCCCGGGAAGGAGTTGCACCGCATCCGTGGCGGCGACGTCTAGAGGCTGCTTCAGGTGCTGTGGGTGGATGCGGAGGTTGCGGTGTCGCTAGAGGTGATGGTCGAATTGTTTCTGGGTTAAACAAATTGGAGTAGATTTGTTGTGCACAACCTGTGGGTGTTTTTGCCTTCATTTTAGCCTAGTTGTGAAGGTTTCTGTCTTCATTTCAATGTCGCCTTTAGTACCGGCGCTTGCAAGGAGGCAAGTGGCCTGAAATCCTAAATCCCGAAGTATTTTCGAGGGAATATGCTGCACTTCATGCTAGTTTGAACATTGAGCTTGAGATGGTTTGAGTATCATGGCATCTCTGTCCAAGTTGATTCCCTAAAACCCACTGTCAGCAAAGTTCGCCTTCCAGAGACACACTTCACATAGATGGTTCCTTGCGAGGGAACTTTTAATCATAGCTTGCGACATGCACGGAAAGACCTTCTCTCGAAACGATTTGCAACACACGAAGGATCCAACTGATCAATTTTTTGTTGGATTTGACAAGGCTATCATTCGGTTCTCCAGGTTCCCCCTACTGTTGGCATGCCAGGCACCTCCAAAAATCGCTATGCATGATGCAAGCTTGAGAAAAAAACACCGAGCCTCACAGCCAAAACCGAGCCTTGGGGCTCCGAAAAATGAAGCCTCGAGCGCTTTGGAACGGCAAAAATGCCTTCGCTGCTGTGCCGAAGAAAACAGGCGGTGCCGAGGTGTATCCAAGCACCTTCCACCAAAATCACATTTTTTTTTCGGTCAGATGGATGCTACGTTGAGTCAAACCGTGAAGTGGTCGCATACATGAGTTCTGCAGCCATTGGTTTGCCGAATGCGCGGAACAACCTCGGGTTTACGGTTCAAGAGCAGGTGAAAGAAAAGTGACTTGCTTTCAATTGCAGTTCCATTTTGGTCTGGATCTGTGGAACAGAAGATCCGGTTTAAAGGAAAGGTTCCTATCCTTTCAAAGGAGTATACACGCCTTGCGCAGTTTTTCATGACATCAGACTTCTTGAAAAGAGACCTGTCGGTATTTCACTGACATGGGTACAAGTGTATGATTTTTGATATTTTTGAATAAGATACAACCCTCTGATTGCGAGGTAAACCAAGCATCTTGATCCGCAGGCCACCTGGAGGGCTCAATGAAAATGAATCTGACATGTAAGATATCCAAGAAGTTCCACCTTCCCAAACAAACGTCCAACACTGGAGGGTCTTCACGACAATCCCATTCAAGGTGTTCTGTACACATGTATATCTATATTAGATACATATGTACATCCTTTCAAGCAGCTTGCACTTCAGTCTCTCCAAGTTGTTTGTTGCGGGAAGCCATCTTGCTTTGCCCTCTTGGTGGCCTCTTGGTGACATTTGCCACCCGAACGACTCCCCAGCAGTGTGTGTTTTGGAAGGTATTGGTGCCATGATCAGTGGCGCTGAATAATCTAGATTTAGATGATGGTCAAACTACACAACTCAACAAAAAAGGTGTAACATAAAAACCATTCCCTACTGAAAAGAACTGAGCCTGACAAAAACAGTTTGTTTTGGTGGAGTGACATGATTTCTTTGCCCTACTTCCGACCCAACTCAGGCAGTCAAGCATCGACCTGGTGAGGCAGGACTTGCAGCCTTGCATGGATGCAGCATGTTTCGTTTCCTTCGCCCTGATGGGTCGCTTTCAGGATGGCTGGGGCGCGTGCTTTCAGCTTGCTACCAGATGAGGAGAATCAGAAGCCACCTGGCTGCAGCCGGACCAAATGCATGGCAATTTGAATTACGCCCAATGATGTGATCCCTGCCCACTGTCCCCTCCCCATCATAGATGGTACCCCCACACAGGGATGCTGCTATCATGACTACTATTGCTCCTCGCCCTATTACTGCTGCTGCTACTACTGCAACCAGCACGGCCACCGCCCACTACTGGACATGACCATAACTAGTGCACAACAGATCCCATAACATTGGCCAGGGCCCCAACGCACCAGGTGTTCCTGGTGAATATATGTATTGTAGCTTCACAGTTTCGCAAGTGGATGCAACCAGCAGACAAAAACCACCGGATCGGTTGTGGAGCTGAGGTCCTCGAAAGAAATCGTGGCTTCGTTCGGGTGGCTGGAAGACTTGCCAATGCTCGTCAATCGGCTGCAATTCTTCCTCTTTTTCAATTCTTTCTCGGGTTTTTCATGTCCACTTTGCTATTTTTGTGCGTTGCAGCTTGCCAATGCTTATCGATGGTTGGGCACACTTGTTTTCAAGAATTGTTTTATCATTTGAGGACACCTACCAGCCGGACTGGACCAAAATCAACGTTGCGAAGTCGAAATTCAGCATGCTGAAATCCATCGAGATGAGACATCCCGGGCATCCATCCTGCAAAGTACAGCTACATCCAGCAGAAGAACATGATCTCGAAATCACCTTGACCTTGGAAGAAAACGAGGAATTTGTTGGTTTCCAATTTTTTGAGGCAAAGCAGGGCGCTCAGAAAACTGAAAATGAACTCGTCATTGTTCAAAGAAGTGTTCAATAAAAGTGCCCGGGTTGGCGCAATGGAAAAACGAGACCACCCTGTGAGGTAAAGAATTCGGAAACAGGAGCCAGCGAGTGGTACCATCCACACGTTTTGATCCGCACTTCGGAGAAGACGTATGTGGAACCACTGTCAAGACATTTTTTCTATCCCGCTCCGTTCCCTGGGAGACGTCGTTGGCTCCCTGCCACGGCAGAGTCTGCCTTTGATGGCACAGTCAAAGGAGACGAGGCACAGGTTGAAATTGGTTTGGAAAGACTCCGTTGTTTTTGAAAGTCGGGGGTTTGAACGGTCGCTGAAATTCATCAAAAAGTTTATCTTCCCCAGAGAATCTGTCTGAATCAAGGGCGCAGGCTTGTCCTAAGCTGCTAGCAAAGAGAACTGCATCAGGTAGCTCGCTCGTAGTGTCAGTCTCCGCTTGATTATGCACATGGCATGATAAACTCTTCCAAGTTTTGGCATAGTGATACGTAATAGATTGTACATCAAGATGTCATGAAATGACATCATCGGGACTTTGGAGCTCAAGCACATTGAACAGCCAGGTCATCATTCATGTTTCGTTTAGCCTGCAACCTTTGAGTGTTTCCTGGAGTTTGTAACGATGTCCGCAATCCAGTTGCCTCACCACATCACTCGGAGGTAATCGGCCTTCGCACCATGCCTGGCCAAGCACGTAGCCACGTGGTTGGTGTCCTTCACAAGACGTCCTTTTGCTCCTGTAACGTGCAAAGCATCACGGGCCAATCAATGATGTTTTGGTTCGATCAAGTGGTGCTGGTCGGGGTCATTGGCTTAGTATCAATGTTGTTGTCGACGGTTAGCATCCATCAAAACAAAAGGCTGAACATGTACTATATTATATATAATATATGTAGTATATAGATAACTATGTATATATATATACATGGTACATGATATTAGAGATAGAGTAGTTTGTTTGGAGGAGATGCAGGCGCTGGATGCTTCAAAGGCTGTGAGTTGAGGAAACAATCCTTGTATTGCCGAGGTGCTTTTCTACGCAGATGTTGCATCGGACTTGAAGCAGTTGAAGCTCTTCTACGACCAGGGGGTAGTGGACTACATGGCCTTCAATGCATTGGGACTACTAATTCCTCCCGTTGTAACCATGCTCGAGGCCTTCGAGTGGTCCAAAACGCCCTCTCCTGAACTCAGCTTCTTTCAAAGTCGCATCCAATCCGAAGTCCTCCAGAAGATCATCATTGTGGCTGCAGTGGCATCGCAAAGCCACGTGCTTTTGCTGGTGATGTTGTCAATCAAATTTCGCTCGACACCTGGCCGAATTTGAATTGGAAAATTTGGGATGTTGGGGATTGTGGATGGGGCTGTCACTACGCGCAAAAGACAAACCAGACAAGCAAGTTTTCGACATTTGCTATAGGGGATCTGAGTCCTGTTTGTGTTTTTGGTTCTCAGGCTCAACTTGTTTTTTTCACATGATACTTCATGTCGTGCTGGCACACCTTTCAAGCTAGGAAGCACCCTCTACTGCGAGGAGCCAAGGATGCAGAGGCTGGCAAGATCTGGCAAGAGATTGAATTGACCTAAGTTTGGCAGTCAAGTTGATGCGGGCCCCACGCAAATTTTAGCTTGAATGGAATGTACTTAAAAAGCATATACTGTACATATTCCAGGTCAGTTTTTTTTTCTCGTTCAGAAGGAGTTCTTGCAGAAACATGGGGTGGCATTGTGTACTTGAACACATCCGCCTCTTCCCGGAGGCGGCGGAGTCCACAATTTCGGCTTTGGTTCAAACGAACTTCTTGGTGTCCCTCTTGGCCAAGGTCGATGCAATAGCAAAACTTGCGCTGACAGATGAGCAGCTTCAAAGCATGGCTATATCGGTGGCCATTTCCTGCCTATCTGCTGGTTTATCATTCGCTGGACGAGACAAATCCGATGGCATGGTCTTGTCTTTGCCTGGAAAAGTTGGATGGGGTCCCACCATGGGATGCTTGGTTTTGGTGAGAGCCATGGAAGTGGCCAGCCGAATTTTGGCCTTCAACATCATCCAAGTCTCCATGCGAGGCGGTTGGTGCGGCCATGTGGGGGGCCCCTTGGCCGTGTTTATTTTCGTGCTCGCTTCTCGGCTCTGCTTTCCAGAGGCAAAGCTTGTGGACGTTCTCGTGCCTCGGATTTGTGGGTATAAAAGTGGCAAGCATTTGGACATCGGGAAAATTCTGGTGTGTAGAAGTTGCAGCGTGCCAAAAAAGATACGTTAGTTTCAAAACTGCAATGAACAAAACAACTATGAATGTGATGAATGCTTATGCAAAGCACTGATCAAAGTGATCAACGAGTGAATAGCCTTAGCTGGTCACCATGATCCATGACAAGATTGTCCTGTCATACGAAGAGATCTGACATTGCCTGCCATGCCGTTGGGCTAATACTAAGCGCCACGTAGCAGTGTCTTCCCAAGGCGTCCGTGACAGCGCATCCGGGGCAGATCTTGGAGCCCTACTCACTGCTTCCGTTGTGGTCACGTCCTCAGAGGGTTGCGTTGGTTGCGCTGTGCCCGGGCATCCTGCATGCCAGCTTGCAACATAAGCCTAAGCATAGATAAGCCATCTGTCAACCGGTGGATGCACAAGGCGTTCCTTGATGCTTCACAGCATACTTGCACTGGCTGCCAGCGGGCAACAAGTGTTACTATGCGCACGCATAGAGCTTGGATGCCCAGCGATGCAAAGGCCAGGCCATATGACACGGCAGTGAGCAAGTTTCATTCGATTGCTTTCATTTTCTTTGCCATGCCAAGTGTGTTGGTTCCTCTGTCACTCTTTTTGGAGTGTCTAAAAGTACGTGCCGCGTACAGGAGCTGCCGCCTAAGTACCTGGTCGGATGGCTGCTGGCCGGTGTTGGGAGCAGCCTATTTTCAGCCAACTACGTCAGGAACCCCAGGATTGGCTCCTGTGTCTGTAGGACAGTTGACCATAGAACCGATTTCAAGGTATTTTGAGATAATGTTTCCAATTTCAGGAACACTTTTGGAGATATCTTGGAATCTTTGAAGCTGTCTGGTGGCTGCCATGCTCCGCTGATAAAAAAGGGAAAGGATGTGTATGTTATATTTTATATTCCCTAGTCTTTCTTGTGCTTCGTTGCATCCTTTAGAAAAAACATGCACCTGAGTTTGTATGATTATCTAGAAAAATCACAACCATACAGCAATTCCTGTCTCATGGCGCTGCAGGGACAAAATGGCCCGCGCCACCGTGGCATCCGGGAGGTTTCCCGAGCTCTTGGATTTGGATCATCAAAACCAATCAACTTTGAAGGTCTTCCACCAACAAAAATTGACAGAAACATCCACAAATAATCCAAACATAATCCACTGATAATCCACAAATAATCCACAAATAATCCACAAATAATTCACAGATAATCCACAAATAATAAGCCAAAATTTGGAGTGATTTTGCTACAACGAAAACACCTTGCCTACATTGCAGCTCCCATTGGCCAGGTTCATTCTCTGCCACCTTTGCCAGGCGGATGGAAGACGAATCCATTTCCATGTTTGGGCTTAAGGGAAGGTTTGCATAGAGCCATCGGTTTCGAAAATCATGGAATTTCGAATTGAAAATCAAAGTTGGTGGAGATCCATGTGAAAGATTTTTTCAAATTATTTCTTGATAGCGATTATGTTCAGTTTGCAAGTATTTCCGGAAGATCCCATGCCTTGTGAAACCTCTGTTTCGTTTGCGGACAAAGATCTTCGCATGGCTGAGCACTTCACATTTTGCCAGAGATGCATCGTTCACCATAGCTTGTCCAAGAGCCAAACCGCCGTAAACATCAGGCATGGTTGGAAACTCGACATGAACAGTTGTGCAAGACCATTTTCGACTTGGTAGGAAAAACATATTTTTTTGAATCCCTTTTCGGGGCTGGAAAATCCAAGTGCCAACAATCCAAGTTCCAATTAAGACTCCGCTTCACCATGGGCACCCAACGATCCAAGCAGTGAAAATGCACATCATAGAAATCAACGGCGGCGCAGTCATCCATCAATGGCTCGAGCTTGCCTGTTCTGCAGGTTTTGTCCAACCACGGCGGCTTCCGATCGAGCCCGTGCACGAGCCAAGCGAGGAGGCGCTAAGACTTGAAGATTGTTGAACTTTGGGTAGCTCGTAGACTGAAACAAAATCTTTTGGTGACTATATTAAAAGCCCCTTGGGGATGCATCTTGAGAATCAAACCGGGTTGAATCATGACTGTTCTGCCACTTTTGCTGGTTATTCATTGAAGATTACCCTTCTTATACAGGCATTCAACCAAACCCATCCGACTATCCAGCAGACTCCCTTTGTGACGAAACAAGAAAGTTTTTTGGCAACTCGAGTCATACTGGCAGGAAGATTAGGAATCTTAGGTGTGTTTTTGGGACTGCACTTAGTTCCTGTTGAGCAAGCGTCATTATTTTTTGGTGAATCCTCTCAAAGAAGGGACATATTTTGAAGATACTGTATAGATATGAAAAGATGAGAAGTATATCTACGTATATTTATTTTATATCTATGATTGCCTGTTGTATCTTCAAACCTATCAATAAGTACCTTTTGCAACAAGGATTCTCATGTGATGAAGAACGCCAGGTGAAGTTGCAGACGGCGAAATCGGCTGCCATGCAGCAGTTGCGGGGAAACTCGGAAACACTGTTTTTGACCAAGGGTTTTCTCAAGGATTTATACCGGAGCAAGGCATAGTTGGGACATATTGATGGCAGATTTTTATTTGGATTCAAGGGGATTGAGATTGGACAATCTGAATTTGTTTCAGATGTATATCATTTTTCCTGCCTAAGACAAGTGATTTGCGATTGAAATTCATCGAACAAGCTAGAGAACAATATGGATACTTAGACACAATTTCAAAATCAGTTGTATATCTAATAAATCTTCAATATGATGATATGGATACTTACACACAATTTCAAAATCAACAGTATATTCATATATACATAATATTCTATTGTGCAAATTCCAATTTCATCAGCCAAATCTTTGCCAGCAAGAGTGGTCGCAAACCTGGATGACCATTGCCATGGTAGTCTTGTGAGTTGATTGTCATTTTTGAAGTCCGAAAGATCAGGGAAGGAATGATACGCAACCTGAAACCCAAGAAAAATGGGTGGTTGAGTTTCTTACATTTTTTTTCCGTTTGTCCTCCTGTTTCCAAAGGGCCTACGGATTTTTTCAGGTTCCCAAAACGGCCCGTTCGTTAAACGCTCTTGGTTGAGGCAAAACCTCAAGCGCAGTCCATGCCTGGAACTCCGGAGAAAAGGCTTTAAGGACAGTTGAAGATGATGAAATCCCTGGTGTTTTCACTTTTCTCACAGAAGTTTTTACATAGACATTTTTCATTGCTGGGATTTCTACATGATGGAGTCCTGTTCAGTCAGGGTGTATATTTTGGACTTTGTTGTTGTTTTGGATCTTTTTGTTGACTTATGGATTCGGTGGATTCTTGATAAGGCCAAAAGGGTGTTAAAGGTTGAGCCAACCCGACAGGACTTGTTGCGTACTTGGCATCCGGACAAAAACCCGGAGAATCTAAAGGTTGTGTGGAAGCTCAGATATAATCACATCGGGATGCTGCGTACGAAATCGACATTGAAGGTAGAAGAGGGTGTAGCATGTCTTAATCTGGCAGTCGTAAAGTTACCCTCTTGGAATGAGGATTTACTAACCCAAAGTCCTAACCGCAATAGTCCAGTCAAGAAGGTCTTACGACCCCTGTGTTCTTGGAAGCAGTTGCGACTATTTTTTGACTTCTGCTAGATGGGTTTTGATATGATAGAACTGAAGTGAACCGAAGGAATGCATGAAAGAAATGCGGTCAAAGTGACAGCATAGCTGCAGTTCTGTTCTGTTTTATGTCCATTTTCATGGTGTTATGTTGCGTGCGTGAGTTTGAACAATGATGATACTTTCATAGTCCAAGTACATCATGCAATTCATTTCCTTTCTTTTGCGTTCACCGTTCGCCACAAGTGAGCTGAATTTACCAACAGTTTCACATCGGATTCAAAATGCGACTTTCTGCTGTTTGTATGGTCTTTTGTAGATTTGTGCCATGCTTCATGCGCAACTTGCGGCGTCATTTGTCATCTGAATTCCAATGAGAAATGTCATGCTAGTTGCATTTGCCAGCTTGATGAGTTTGAAAACAAGTTGTAAAACGAAGAAGTTATGGAGGGAAGACAGCAATGACCACCAGAATCAGCAGAAAAAAACGTTCCTTATTGGACATGATTTACGCCATTACGTCTTTAAGACTAAGATAGCTAATCAAAATACGCGGTGTTTTGGAGCTTTCAACCAGTTATATTTTCAACCGGCCACTGGGACATGCTTGTTTCCAGTGATGATGCCCCCAATGCCGATCTCTTGATGATGCGCTGATAGCATTTGCCAGTAAGTTGCCCTCACCCTGTAGTGCCATGAAGGTCGCACGTGTTCATGTTTGACTGAGCCAAGATGTTTTTTGTTTGTTTGTTCTAGCTCTACTTCTTCCCTTGTCGTGGCTTGTCCCTTGTGCCAATCTATTCTGTGGTGCACATCTCTACTAAAATGATTTCCATTGCACTAGACACGGAGTCTGTTGCTGTTACCCGGGCAGCCACCAGCGATGATAAGAATATATAAGAATACAAGACTTGCACGCGGATGATGTGAATATGGTTTAGAACCTTTCCGATACACAAGAAAAAAAAGATGTTGATTTTTGGCCTTGATCTACCATGAAGTCATTTTGAAAGTGTTCTCTTTGATTCTGGTATGATGCGAAGAAAGTAGGAAAGGCGGGCCCTCAGGAACCGCTGGGAAGCACCAACAAGTTTCGCCATACGCATTTTTGCCATGCATGATCCAATTTCACACATAGTAAAACTTCACAAATTGCTCTATATGTTGGATAGTATGTTCGATGTGTTGCATAAGAACTCCATTTGCAAACAGGGGGCTTTCCGCGAATTTCGGCTGAGGCGGTGGAAGTGTTTCTGCTGATTCAGGACTATCGAGGTTTAAACCTCAGAGATGCCATCCAGTTGAAGATGAGTAGATGACAGAAAATGTGTTTTTGTTGGATAGATTCAATAGATTAAGACACAAGTTAGTTGGTTGGTCTATTTAAGCAGAGTACAAGATAGTACAAGGTGTGCATCATTTATATCCACAAACATCACCAATTTTTTTTAGCAAAAAATAGGTTTCAACAAGAGTCAGGTGTATTTTTTTTGCAGTTCACCAAATGGAAACGGCTGAACTGTTGAGGCCTCCTACTACAAAAGTAGGTCTTCACATTCCAGTCCGCGAGACCATTCTGAAGCTTTTTTCGGGAACCATGTTGAAATAGTTTGAAATATCCGATCCTTTCAGTGAACCCGCAAATGTCTCAGTGTTTATCTTGAACTTTGGCTTTTGTATAGTATTTATACGTTTGTAATTGGGTAATTGGGTCGTCTTTCGTTTACCCCATTTGTTCATGAAATTTCTTTGGGAAACGTGTTTTTAAAGAAGTCTCCACACACGTTGGGCTGAAAGATCGGGGTGGCCCACTCTTCTGTTTGAAGAACAGGGCTCAGACTTCTCTTAGAAAAGCGCCCAGGGCGTCGAAGATGTGCTTTCAAATGCAGTTGGTGCTGAGTGGTCCAATAGAAACTTATACATCAACTATATAAACTAAACGTTCCACGACTTTTCTAGTTGCTGAACACCCAGCCCTTTGAAACCTGTAAAGCCCTTAGTCAAGTTGATTCCTATAGCAAGGAACTTTTTTTCTTGGTTCGCCAAGAGGGTGATGTGTTGGTTTTATATCTGCAGATGTGGCAAAACAGCCTTCAGCATTTGAGTGCTAGTACTCGTGTCACCACAACCTGAAACCATCCCTCTTTGCAGTTTCGTTTTCTCGTAGAAATGACAGCGCCCAGAGACCAAAGATGTCTTTTTGCTGGCCCGCTATAGACACACACATTGCAAGAAAAGATGTGTGACTGGGCATTCTGATTTTAAGAAACTCCTGTGGATTTGCTGCATTTTGGGATTGAGTCTGCGCAAGGCATGTGTGTTGGGCAAGGCAATGGTGGCATCGGTTTGTGAAAGGTCAGTGTGTCCTGTTGAAGCTTTTATGTTCAAACATCGTTGTGGGCAATGACGGCCATATCCAACGATGCTTCAGTGTGTAAATAACATAAGTACATTACTTGTATATGTAGATTACATGCATGCATACTTGAATTTTGCGTTTCGTGTATTGATGTCCATTCGTCCTGATCTGTCGCAACTGTTCTAGGTGCATGTCAGCAAAACGTTTTTGTACGCTTGGGCTGGAACGCAAGCTGAAACAACCACGCTGTCCCATGTGGCCGCCACATTGAAAGCCCGAAAAACACATGGGGATGCGCTTGAGAAATGTCAGTCGGCCCAGCCGTACGGGCGTAGAGAGTTCCAAATGAGATATTAAAGTTTCATCTCAACCTAATATATTCTTGTTCTGATGCATGTTTTCATTTGTGGATCAGGTGCAGACAAGTGGACTGACTAGTTGGGATGTCATAGGTTGCTTAGCATAAAGATCTGTTCCTTTAAAGACTAAGGCATGGAGTGCATCTTCAAGATAGATTCCTATCCCACCATTTGAACACAGAGACTTTGACAAGACCTTGTGGCAAAAAAAAACTGTAAAACGAAAGAAATGATCCAAAACATGGTTTCAATGAATAGTTGAATAGATTACATTCCGGTAAACTAAAATAGCAATGAACAATGTACCCTTTGAAAATGTATTTCCTAAGAAAATAAGGGTTATTGCCTTGCTATATTAGTGTACCAGAGGGTAACATATTTATTGGGATGGTCAAGTCGTTTTTGGTCCATGCTGCTTCCCATGGCATATCTCCACTCAGCATTCCCTTGGCATTGACGACGTACAAAAATCTCAGGTGGCCCGCAGTTTCCACCAATTTTGGAACTGGGCACCTAGTTCCTTGGTGTTTTGCACCCTTTGGAGTGGGACAGTTTAGGCCGAAACCCTAAAAGGAACCGATAGTCTCCCAACCATCCATTTTCAGGTGCTACGTTAGTGTCAGGGAGGGTACTTGTTTAATTGGAAGTGATTGGAAGAATTGTAGATTTACACAGTTGGATTGGAACTTGACTCTTCCGATGTTTGATTTGTCGTTTTTTTTTGATTGGATTGGGAAGATGGTGACACTTCAAAAGAGTTGTTTTCCAGTTTCCAGAGTTGAAGAACAATACCTTGACATTTTGAATCGTTTTGGCAGAGGGCGAGGCAATAAACATCACTTCAAAGAAGTCTTGTCTAACTAGTTGCTCCTATGGCCAGGCAGATGTCAGGATTCCCAATATAGAAATGAAATAAATTTAGTCCCAAGATACAACATGACATGATTCAACGTTTGTTTTTCTTACTTACACTGTCCCACCAAGACTTATGTAAAAACAGGGGTCATGATATTACCCATTTGGGGATTTCCATGGATTTCCATTGTTATAATGCATTGTTTGGCATTGGGTTGGTAATATGCTTGATGGAAGAAATCCTGCACCAGTTGATATGGTAAATATCCCCATTCTTTACAGGGTTTTAGCACCATCCCAAGTGGTTGTTTGGGATTTCTGAACCAAAAACAGTATAATGACACCTGAAAAATGGTTCCATTTCACCAAGGGGAAAAAAACCATCATGGGAATTGAAGCCACCGCAAGGTGACTCTGCCACTTTACCACAGGTGCGGCTGAAAGAAAGGATGAAAGGATGTGTTGAATTTGGATGTTGTATGAGTCAATGAGAGATATGTTGCTTTTTGTTGGAGGATGATTCAATAGAACAAGACTTTTTTTGGAAGAAATTCCAAGAACTTTGGGTGGTGGTTTCAAAGATTTTGTGTGATTTTTGCTTAAATTCTTGGGTGAAATGATCCAATTCAACAATTCGACCAATCTTATTGAAGGGGCTGACACCACGTATGAATTGTTTGGTAGAACAACAAGTTGAAAAACATGGGGGGCTAACGTTGCATGGAAAGAAACAAGAATTTGCATGATATACTCCATGTTGTCTCAAAGTTGTGGAATTTTTTGAATGTACGTGAAGTGGATGTAAAACCCACCCCAAATCGGCCCCGTGGTTTTTTTAGGCAGTTTCCATCAAACAAAGGTGGCCATTTGCTCTTCACAAAGGTGGCCAGAAACATCAGGCTGGGATGGAAGCTTCCCACAGAAGTGAAATTTGTGGAAGGGAAATCGGGTGCAACTTAATGAAGATGATGGTAATGTATAGAATTATCCAATCTGAAAGATTAGATAGAATGTGTCAATATGACTACAATAGATACGGATTCTCATTCTATTTTTACATTCAAAAATAGACAGTCAGGGAGAACAATATAAGGATACTTGGAAATGGTTCGATGTGATTATAGGTTGGTACGGTACAAGTGCTTCTTTCTGTGATCAGCAGTTTGTTGGCTACCATGTTTGCTTAGCGGATCTGCCAGACTGTCCCAAATGAATTGGCCAAACTGCTACGACACATCATTGATTGGGTTTCTTGAAATGTTTGCATTGCAAGGGAAAGACTTTACTTGCAATGCCTTCCTGACCCAATCAAACAAAAAATTGAAGCTTTTGGTCTTCAACCAGCAGGCAAAGTAGTACCAATGCCTGCTTGCAAATGCCAAAAGATAGCACGGACCAACACGGGATCACGACGGCTGCGAAATCGCCAAGGGTATTCGTGACCCTTGATTTGTGGATGAATCTCCAACGGTACGGAATTTCCGCACCTAGACAAGTGACTCACAAAACCTACTATTCGATTGAAAACAACTTAAGCAACAAGTACTTGGCCATTGCCAAGTGAAAATTACAAGGAAACTACTTTTTGTATTGCGATGTGGAAAGATGTGGAACGATGTTTGGGCTTACACAGCTGTGTAATTGTCCAACTGGCAGAGATTGAGTGTTAGTTTGCTTCCACCACGATGCTTGCGGCCTCCCTTTTTTTTGTTTGACTGTTGGGAAGAAGTTCTCCGGTTTCGGTCAACATGTCGTGTTGATGATGTCGTTGAGTGTCGATGATGATTGGAAGTTCTTTTCGGATTTCACTGGTGGTGATGCATTTTGTGCAGGTTTAATCAGGTCACGCTTGAAATCTGCTCTGAGAGTCCCTATTGAAAGGCCCTAGTTATTGTAGATACCATCGACTGTCGATACATCCCAATTCGTATCACGTATCTTGGGGCCTGCCTAAACCCTGCTTCACAGTGGGAAAAGAATCATCAATACTTTAGTAGGGGCCATTAACCTTCATGATTTTTGCAATGCTTTTGGTAGGATCCGGCATGTATCCAGTATCCATCTAATTCTTACGTAGAGATACATAATTGGAACCTGTCTTTTTTTTAATTTCTGGATATGCAAGATTCATTAAACCATTTGTTGAATTAATGGAAGAAATATTTTTTCGGGTGGGCTCGCCAGGTGGTTGCGAGGCCAGCACAACGAGCACAAGAGGCGCAGAGATCTCGATGAGAAGCAAGAATGGAAGAAATCAGAAGTGGGCAACGTAAAAAGTGACATAAAAGTGACATTTTATCATTCTTTCCATATTTTTTTCCTGTTTTTTACTTTTCTGAGAAGGTATTTGAACCCCATTTTTCTTTAAACAACTTTTCTGTTGTTTTTTTCTCTTATTTTTCTTCTCACTTTTTTTTGTTTTATGGTGTTTGAAGGGCAAAAGAGCTTAGAACGGAAGGCTGAGAGCTGCACAGGTTCCGTAATTTCTAAAGCTGTAGCAGGAAGGGACACGGTGCAGTTCAAGTCTTATCTCCAAAAAATCCGGGATGATGCTACTCTTAGCTCTTTGAAACCCAAACAAAATGGTTCTCTTTAAACAAATTCGAGTTGGAAGCGATCGAAGTTTTTTTATGGGGGGGGAACACGACCCCAACGAGGGGGAAGATAGAAATCCACCCTTGACAGATGTGAGTTCTCAGGATGGAGGTTCATGGCAGGAAGCACTCAGCTTGTTGGAGCAGGCCAGGTAAAATCTTCAAGTTGCAGAAAGTAGACTGCAGAGATGATCGTTTTTGATCCTCCAAAACCAGTGGAGAGAGAGATGAAACAGTATAATTGGGAAACACATAAAATGGGGAAAACATGATGGTGCACATAAAAAATATCAAGTTTTCCACCACTTTTCTTTTTGACAAAAAAGAAGCCAGTTTGGAACTTTGGAAGTTGCCTTCACAGGCACGGCGCAGGCGCAGTGCCACCATCGAGGCGGGAACCCCCAATGGCATTTGGATGGTGATTTCACCTTGAAAATTGGGGAAGATGAAGCCATATTTTGACGAGCATACTTTTCAAGGGGGTTGAAAGCACCACCTAGTGACCCAGCAGCCTTTTGACCTGTTGCAATATATTATTCAATAAGTATTATTCAATATACTTGTATAGTGATTAAATGATAGATAGAAAAGTAAAAAGTTCCAAATTGAACGTTCATTTTGGAGAATTTCAGGGTTATGGCCAAACATTTCTATCTATGATATTTTATGCATATTTTGCAGGAATTCTAACATTTTTACAAAAAATAACAGGAAAAAATGTCCAAGTAATACATATTAGGTTGGCACAAATATACATAGAAAAATTTAAACCAAAAGAAACAATTGGACCATCTGTAAATTGTTGTACCTCTAGTTGTTAAAGTCGTGGTGTCTTCATCTTTTTGTGGCCATTCGTATGGGGGGAGCTTTTCTGAGAGTCCTTGCCTTTGCGACGTCTAGCGCATAGTTCACAAGGGTGTGATTCAATTCTTTTACTAAAAGATGTTCATTTTCAGGATTTCTGGGCACACTTTTGACCTGGGCCCTAAAATTCGGAATTTTGAAGACGTTTAATTCGATTGATTTACTTCAGCATGTTCATTTTGACAATTTTGGGCCCAGACTCTTTGAAGGAGCTAGTGAAAACCATGGATACAGAAAACTAAATGTTCATTTGAAACCTTAGAAATGGCGCAGCTCCCTTCCAACCCAGAATAATGGTTATATAGGACATGTTCATGGGTTTGGAACCTATGAGTACAATCATATTTTGACAAAGCAGTTTCCAAGGTTTCAAAAGGTACAGCTTACTTTTGAATACTGTCCAGCCTTGGGAGGTCTTTGTAGCCCGTTCCAACTTTTCTATCTATGATATTTTATGCATATTTGGCAGTAATTCTAACTATTTTTAACAAAAAAACAGGAAAAAACAGTCCAAGTAATACATATTAGGTTGGCACAAATATACATAGAAAAGTTTAAACCAAAAGAAGCAATTGGACCATGTGTAAAGTGTTGTACCTCTAGTTGTTAAAGTTGTGGTGTCTTCATGTTTTTGTGGCCATTCCTATCGGCGGAGCTTTTCTGAGAGCCCTTGCCTTGACAACGTCTAGCGCATAGTTCACAAGGGTGTGATTCAATTCTTTTGCTAAAAGATGTTCATTTTCAGGATTTCTGGGCACACTTTTGGCCTGGGCCCCAAACTTGGGATTTTTAAGGAGATCATATTTAATTCGATTGTTTTACTTAAACATGTTCATTTTGACAATTTCGGGCCCAAATTCGAAAGAGCTATAGTGAAAATCACAGCTACAGAAAAACTAAATGTTCATTTCAAACCTTGAAAATGGAGAAGCTTCCTTCCAACCCAGAAGGATGGTTACACGATTACATACGACATGTTCATGGGTTTTTCCAATATTCATTTTCTATGCTTTTGATAGTCTACCTTTTCCTTTGATTTTGATGCCTTTTTCTTGTTTGAATACTATATTTCTGTGATTTTATGATTTGGATATGATTTTGTAGCTATAGGAGAGGATGCGAAGCGTTGCTTGTCGGTTGGTCCTGGTGGCGAACGGCAATGATAAGTCTGTCTGGCACAGACTTTCCAAGGAAAAAAACAGCTTTCTTGGCTTTAGAAAAGCAACCACCAACACCAAGATCATTAAAACCTTAAAAGATAAACGCAGCCACAAACACCAAGATCTTGGCAAAAACTGGATATAACATGCGTTCAGTACTGTTTAAGTAGAATTATAATTCAAAAAACAGCGACCAACACCAAGATCATTAAAACCCTAAAAGAAAAACACAGCCACGAACACCAGGATCCTGGCAAAGGCTGGAAAAAACATTTTTTCAATACTTGTTTAATTAGACGTTTGAAGCTCAGTAGTCCAATACAGACAGCAATATAAGCAATACTAAACCAATACTTTTCCAAGACTAATCCACCAGAAAAAACCATAGACAATACTAAGCATCGTACGGTTCTGGAAAACATAGAAGGAAAACATCCAAATAATACATACTATGCAGGAAGGAATATACATAGAAAAGTTTTAACCCAAAGACACAATCAACTGAACCAACCATTTGTCAAGATCCTGCCAAAAGCTGAACAAAAGATGTTTTCAGTACTTTTTAAATATTTTTCTTTAGAAAAGCAACCACCAACACCAAGATCATTAAAACCTTAAAAGATAAACGCAGCCGCAAACACCAAGATCTTGGCAAAAGCTGGAAATAACATGCGTTCAGTATTTTTTAAGGAGAATTAAAATTCAGAAAACAGCGACCAACACCAAGATCATTAAAACCCTAAAAGAAAAACACAGCCACGAACACCAAGATCCTGGCAAAAGCTGGAAAAAAACATTTTTCAATACTTTATCAATTAGACGTTTGAAAAGAAAAATGCGGCCACCAGTACTAGTTCAGTAGTCCAATACAGACAGCAGTATAAACAATACTAAGCCAATACTTTTCCAATACTAATCCAGCAGAAAAAGCCATAGACAATACTAAGAATCGTACGGTTCTGGAAAACATAGAAGGAAAACATCCAAAAAATACATACTATGCAGAAAGGAATATAGATAGAAAAGTTTTAACCCAAAGACACAATCAACTGAACCAACCATTTGTCAAGATCCTGCCACAAGCTGGAAAAAAACATTCAGTACTTTTGAAGTAGAAATTGAATAGAAAAGCAACCGCCAACACCAAGAGCCCGCCACAAGCTTGAAAAATCAATTTGCCAATTTTATTTTGATTAGATCCTTAAAAGAAAAACAGCTACCAACACCAAGATCCCGCCACAAGCTGGAAAAATCAAGTTGTCAATTTTCTTCTAATTAAAACCTTAAAAGAAAAACGCCGCCACAAACACCAAGATCCTGGCAAAAGCTGGAAAATAACATATTTCAATACTTTTTCAATTAGACGTTTGAAAAGAAAAAGGCGGCCACCAGTACTAGGTCAATAGTCCGATACAAACATCAATATAAACAATACTAAACCAAGACTTTTCCAATACTAATCCACCAGAACAAAACCATAGACAGTTCTAAGAATTGTACGGTTCTAGAAAAATAAAAAGGGAAACATCCAAAGAATACAAATTATGCAGGGAGGAATATAGATAGAAAAGTTTTAACCCAAAGACACAACTTAGTCAGCTAACTAACTAACTAACTAACTAACTAACTAACCAACTAACTAACTAACTAACTAAATAACTAACTTGTCAGCTAACTAACTAACTACCTCACTCACTCACTAACCAACTAATTTGCCAGCTAACTAACCAACTAACTCAATAATTAACTAAGAACCAAACTAACTAACTAACTAACTAGCTAACTAACTAACTAACTAACTCACTCACTCATTAGCCAGCTAACAAACTAACTAACTAACTAACTAACTAACTAACTAACTAACTAACTAACTAGAAAACAAACTAACTAACCAACTAACTAACAAACTAACTAACAAACTAACTAACAAACTAACTCATTAGCCAGCTAACTAACTACTAGCCAGTTAGTCAATTAATCAGGTAGACAGTTCGGCAGTTAGTCAGTCACACCGTTGGACAGATCGATCCATCAGTGTTTTTGCTTTGTCATCCGTGATTCACAACAACCAATCCCTCCTATACGTTTCCTATTCTTGAAACTTCCGCCACCGCCTCGTGCGGTACTACTGGTACATATTTTGCAGGAAAGAATATAAATAGAAAAGTTTTAACCCAAAGACACAACTGAACCAACCATTTGTCAAGATCCTGCCGAAAGCTGGAAAAACATGTTTGCAGGACTTTTTAAGTAGAATTTTTGATAGACAAAAACCGCCAACACCAAGATCCCGCCACAGTCTGGAAGAATTAATTCGCCAATATTCTGTTGATTGAAACCTTACAAGAAAAACGCAGCCACAAACACCAAGATCCTGGCAAAAGCTGGAAAAACAATTGTTCAATATTTCTTTTTATTGGACGTTTGACAAGAGAAATGCGGCCAGTACTAGTTCAGTAGTCCAATAGAAGCAGCAATATAAACAATACTAACCAATACTTTTCCAACACTAATCCAGCAGAAAAAACCATAGACAATACTAAGAATTGTACGGTGCTAGAAAAATAAAAAAGGGAGACATCCAAAGAATACATATTATGCAGGAAGGAATATAGATAGAAAAGTTTTAACCCAAAGACACAACTTAGTCAGCAAACTAACTGACTAACTCACTCATTCACGCACTCACTAAGTAACTAACTAACAAACAAACAAACTAACTAACTAACTGACTAACTGACTAACTAACTATTTTGTCAGCTAACTAACTCTGTAACTCACTCACTAACTGACAAAGAATCAAACGAACTAACTAACTAACTAACTAACTAACTAACTACCTAACTATTTAACTAAACTAAACTAAACTAAACTAAACTAAACTAAACTAAACTAACTAAATAACGAACTAACTAACGAACTAACTAACTAATTATCGAACTAACCAAGTAACTAACTAACTAACTAACTAATTATCGAACTAACCAAGTAACTAACTAACTAACTAACTAGCTAACTAACTAGCTAACTAACTAACTCATCAGCCAGCTAACTAACTAACAACCTAACTCATTAGCCAGCTAACTAACTAACTAACTAACTAACTAGCTAGCTAGCTAACTAACTACCTAACTCATTAGCCAAGATCCTGGCAAAAGCTGGCAAAACAATTTTGCAATACTTTTTCAAATTGGACGTTTGAAAAGAAAAAAGCGGCCACCAGTACTAGTTCAGTAGTCCAATACAGACAGCAATATAAACAATACTAAACCAATACTTTTCCAATACTAATCCACCAGAAAAAACCATAGACAATACTAAGAATTGTATGGTTTTAGAAAAAAAGGGAAACATCCAAATATATCCAAATAATTCATATCATGCAGGAAGGAATATAGATAGAAAAGTTTTAACCCAAAGACACAACTGAACCAGCCATTTGTCAAGATCCTGCCAAAAGCTGGGAAAAAACATGTTCTCAGTACTCTTTAAATAAAATGTTTTGTAGAAAAAAACAGCCACCAACACCAAGATCCCGCCACAAGCTGGAAAAATCAATTTTCAATACTTTTTTAATTAAACCCGTAAAACTAAACCCGTAAAAGAAAAACGCAGCCACAAACACCAAGATCATGGCAAAAGCTGGAAAAAACATTCTTTCAATACTTTTTGAATTAGACGTTTGAAAAGAAAAAAGCCGCCACCAGTACTAGTTCAGTAGTCCAATACAGACAGCAATATAAGCAATACTAAACCAATACTTTTCTAAGACTAATCCACCAGAAAAAACCAAAGACAATACTAAGCATCGTACGGTTCTGGAAAACATAGAAGGAAAACATCCAAATAATACATTTTATGCAGGAAGGAATATAGATAGAAAAGTTTTAACCCAAAGACACAACTGAACCAACTATTTGTCAAGATCCTGCCAAAAGCTGGTAAAAACATGTTATCAGTACCTTTTAAGGTAGCATTTTAATTTTAATAGACTAAAAAGCCACCAACACCAAGATCCCGCCACAGGCTGGAAAAATCAAGTTGTCAATATTATGTTATGTTATTCAAAACCTCAAAAGAAAAACGCAGCCACAAACACCAAGATCCTGGCAAAAGCTGGAAAAAACAATTTTCAATACTTTTTTAATTAGACGTTTGAAAAGAGAAAAGCGGCCACCAATACTCGTTCAGTAGTCCAGTACAAACATCAATTTAAACGATACTAAACCAATACTTTCCTATACTAATCCACCAGAAAAAACCATAGACAATACAAAGAGTTGTACGGTTCAAAAAAAAGGAAACATCCAAATAATACATATTATGCAGGAAGGAATATAGATAGAAAAGTTTTGACCCAAAGACACAACTTAGTCAGCTAACTAACTAACTAACTAACTAGCTAACTACCTAACTAACTAGCTAACTAACTAACTAACTAACTCACTAACTAACTCACTAACTAACTAACTAACTAACTCACTCATTAGCCAGCTAACAAACTAACTAACTAACTAACTCACTCATTAGCCAGCTAACAAACTAACTAACTAACTAACTAACTAACTAACTAGAAAACAAACTAAATAACTAACTAACTCATTGGCCAGCTAACTAACTAACTAACTAACTCACTCATTAGCCAGCTAACAAACTAACTACCTAACTACCTAACTACCTGACTAACTAACTAACTAACTAACTAACTAACTAACTAACTAACTAACTAAACTAACTAACTAACTAACTAGCTAGCTAACTAACTAACTAACTAACTAACGAACGAACTAACTAACTAACTAACTAACTACTAGCCAGTTGGTCAGTTAATCAGTTAGACAGTTCGGCAGTTAGTCAGCCACACCGTTGGACAGTTCGATCCATGAGTGTTTTTGCTTTGTCTTCTCTGAAACGACCAATTTCTCCTATACGTTTCCTTTTCTTGAAACTTCCGCCACCGCCTCGTGCGGTACTATTGGTACATATTTTGCAGGAAGGAATATAGATAGAAAAGTTTTAACCCAAAGACACAACTGAACCAACCATTTGTCAAGATCCTGCCGAAAGCTGGAAAAAACATGTTTGCAGTACTTGAAGTAGAATTTTAATAGAAAAGCAACCGCCAACACCAAGATCCCGCCAAAGTCTGGAAAAATTAATTCGCCAATGCTGATTCAAACTTTAAAAGAAAAACGCATACACAGACACCAAGATCCTGGCAAAAGCTGGAAAAAACAATTTTTCAATACTTTTTTAATTAGACGTTTGAAAAGAAAAAAGCGGCCACCAGTACTAGTTCAGTAGTCCAATACAGACAGCAATAAAAACAATACTAAACCAATACTTTTCCAATACTAATCCACCAGAAAAAACCATAGACAATACTAAGAATTGTATGGTTTTAGAAAAAAAAAGGAAAACATCCAAATAATACATATTTTGCAGGAAGGAATATAGATAGAAAAGTTTTAACCCAAAGACACAACTGAACCAACCATTTGCCAAGATCCTGCCAAAAGCTAGAAAAAAACATGTTTTCAATACATTTTTTAATTTGATTTTCTTTATAGAAAAAAAAACAGCCACCAACACCAAGATCCCGCCACAAGCTGGAAAAATCAAGTTGTCAATATTCTTTTAATTCAAACCTCCAAAGAAAAACGCTGCCACAAACACCAAGATCCTGGCAAAACCTGGAAAACAATTTTTCAATACTTTTTTGATTTAGACGTTTGAAAAGAAAAAAGCGGCCACCAGTACTAGTTCAGTAGTCCAATACAAACAGCAATATAAGCAATACTAAACCAATACTTTTCTAAGACTAATCCACCAGAAAAAACCATAGACAATACTAAGCATCGTACGGTTCTGGAAAACATGGAAGGAGAAAAAAAACATCCAAAAAATACATATTATGCAGGAAGGAATGTAGATAGAAAAGTTTTAACCCAAAGGCACAATCAACTGAACCAACCATTTGTCAAGATCCTGCCACAAGCTGGGAAAAAACATGTTTTCAGTACTTTTAAAGTAGAATTTGAGTAGAAAAGCAACCACCAACACCAAGATCCCGCCACAAGCTGGAAAAATCAGTTTGTCGATAATATTTTGATTAAAACCGTAAAAGAAAAACGCATCCACAAACACCAAGATCCTGGCAAAAGCTGGGAAAAACATTTTTTCAATACTTTTTTTAATTAGACGTGTGAAAAGAAAAAAACGGCCACCAGTACTAGTTCAGTAGTCCAATACAAACAGCAATAAACAATACTAAACCAATACTTTTCTAATACTAACCCAGCAGAAAAAACCATAGACAATACTAAGAATCGCACGGTTCTGGAAGACATAGAAGGAAAACATCCAAATAATATTATGCAGGAAGGAATATAGATAGAAAAGTTTTAGCTCAAAGACACAACTGAACCAACCATTTGTCAAGATCCTGCCAAAAGCTGGAAAAAACATGTTTTCAGTACTTTTTAAATAGAATTTTAATAGCAAAAAACAGCCACAAACACCAAGATCCTGGCAAGAGCTGGAACAACAATTTTTCAATACTTTTGAAATTAGACGTTTGAAAAGAAAAAAAGCGGCCACCGGTACTAGTTCAGTAGTCCAATACAAACAGCAATAAAAACAATACTAAACCAATACTTTTCCAATACTAATCCACCAGAAAAAACCATAGACAATACTAAGAATTGTATGGTTTTAGAAAAAAAAGGAAGACATCCAAATAATACATATTTTGCAGGAAGGAATATAGATAGAAAAGTTTTAACCCAAAGACACAACTGAACCAACCATTTGCCAAGATCCTGCCAAAAGCTAGAAAAAAACATGTTTTCAATACATTTTTTAATTTGATTTTCTTTATAGAAAAAAAAACAGCCACCAACACCAAGATCCCGCCACAAGCTGGAAAAATCAAGTTGTCAATATTCTTTTAATTAAAACCTCAAAAGAAAAACGCCGCCAGAAACACCAAGATCCTGGCAAAAGCTGGAAAAAACATTCTTTCAATACTTTTTTAATTAGACGTTTGAAAAGAAAAAGGCGGCCACCAGTACTAGTTCAGTAGTCCAATACAGACAGCAATATAAACAATACTAAACCAATGCTTTTCCAATACTAATCCACCAGAAAAAACCATAGACAATACTAAGAATTGTATGCTTTTAGAAAAAAAGGGAAACATCCAAATATATCCAAATAATTCATTTGTGCAGGAAGGAATATAGATAGAAAAGTTTTAGCTCAAAGACACAACTGAACCAACCATTTGTCAAGATCCTGCCAAAAGCTGGAAAAAAACATGTTTTCAGTACTTTTGAAGTAGAATTAAAAAAAAAAACGCCAACACCAAGATCCCGCCAAAGTCTGGAAAAAGCAATTCGCCAATATTCTGTTGATTAAAGCCTTAAAAAGGAAAACGCCGCCACAAAGACCAAGATCCTGGCAAAAGCTGGAAAAAACATTTTTTCAATACTTTTTTAATTAGCCGTTTGAAAAGAAAAAACGGCCACGAGTACTAGTTCAAACTGAGACTGGTCTTCTGCATTTTTTTTTGGTTGTGGTCCGTGTCACTGTATTGCCTGCAAAACCCTTTGAAACCATGGCAAAACAATTGAAAGAACTATTGGGAAAATCATGGGTTCAAAAAATGAAATGAAACCTTGGAAATGGCGAAGCTCCCTTGGAACTTTTCTATCTATGTTTTTTATGGGTACAAGCTTCGGAACTACTTTCCGAACTACTTTCCCAGATATACATTATCTCTTGTTGATCGGAAAAATACCTGTTTTTTCAGGCGATACTAAAGATAGAAAAGTTTCAAAACTTTTCCATCTATGATATCGTACTGGTATTTACCCGAAATCTATCAAATCTGATTAAAACCATGCCTTAAAACTACTTGTTTTGGAGAGGGTGGCCCTTTCTCCAAAAACTTTTCTATCTATCATTTAATCACTATATTTGTATATATGTTTTTTTTGAATGTTGTGGTTTGAGAACACACAAGATTTTTTGGTATACACATCTTGTTTTCTGAAGATATGTTCAGTTCTGTTTCCTTTGGATTCTGCAGGTGAATATGATGATTGGTCACATATTTTTACTGTCAATTGATGGTTGACAGCCTTCTTTGTTGTTGATGGTGCACAAGTCCCACTTGGTTTCCAATTCCCATTCCAATCAGATATCTCATTGAAGAAATTCATTGATTGTGGAATCCTTGGCTGTGTGGTTGGGTTGAATCTTCTCGAATTTGGATTTGTGGCCCCCTCCCCAGGCTTTCGAAGAAGTTGCCGAACGGTCCAGGCTGACAGAAGATTGGTCGACACATGAGCCGAAGCCGTTGGATGGTGGTGGTGTTTTGTGTGTTTTGTAGTGCCCAAAATGTACGGGTGTAGAAGGTCTCATCACTTCAAATTCATCCCCCCAAAAAACAGAAAACCGGTGAAATGCTCCGTAAAGAGGCCGTGACTTCATTGACCTTCAGCGTATGACAGGCTACAAGATGCCCCTCGAGCAGCCCCTCGTGCTGAGAGGCTGTTGGAAGAGGCACGCACCCCTTGATGTACAAGATGGGTTTGCTTGCTTACTAGATGAATATTAATATTAAGCTTTTTTGGTTAGTGACAGCTTGTTTTGAGGGGTGTTCCAAAATGGAAAGTGATGTACTACCAAACATCTTGGAGAAGAGGCTGAAATTCAACAACAAAGTGAACTTTGTGGTGGTTTTAATTGTGGATTTAGCGTTTGATCTGGGTAGATAGATGATTTTCGGTGGCGAACCGACGGCCCCAACCAAACGAAGACCACTTGCTTTGAGCATTTGTTTTTCTTGGAAGTATCATGCGACACAAAAAGCTGGAAATGAAACCAGCGCTTGCCATTACTACGATTCCTTTCATCGTGTCATTGCTCATCCAACATGGAAACCCTTTCATCAATGACTGATGTTGAGCTATCAAATGCATCTCCAAATATGGGTGTGTCTCAAAGTTGTGGCTGGATGGCTTCGGATCTTCAAAAAAAAACAACTCATCCTTTCCTAATTATGCCTGCAAAAAAAATCCTCCCCTCTTGTCCCCTACACCAAAAAAATCAGGGATCATCATCCCCCCCAAAAAAAGAACAGGGGGATCAAAAAAACTTTTGGATGAAGGAAGCTACAAACTAACGCACTTACAAAGTGGGGCTGCGCAGTTCCAGTCCCACCCATCCAACAAGTTTCAAAGGCACAGAAGTCGAACTTGAATCCAACACGACGCCTTTATGAAGGTCCGGGCGAGAAAAAGTGGGAATGGGGATTGAACCTAAACAAAGGGTAATGCCTTGCTGATTGAAGGTGTCATTTTTTCGAGGCAGAAATTATGTTTCGGATTTTCATGTGTTTGAAGCTCCTTGGATTTTTAGTAACATCGTTTCGAAGCCTGTCGCTTTCTGGGGGTGCCATTTCTTTGTTCAGTTGTGGTGATGAGCTACGGTGATGCCCAAAGCTGGCAGCAAGCGTTGTTCTGGTTGTTGGAAGACGGGCGCCTCAGACTCTCTCGGTTTTGGGGCACTTGGCTGTGGGGAAATGGGAATTTCGGGGAAAGTTGTCCACATATCATTGGACTTTGACACCACTAGGGGTGGTTTTCTGCATCTCTTGTCTGGAAAGAAACGTCAGGATGTTGTTTCTCTTGCCCCCGCAGCTTTTGGCCCAAAGAGGCAAATGTCAAAGATTGGACTGGTAAAGCAACTTTCTATCCAGGATTAGCCCTCCTAAAAACATGGAGGCTGAGGCGAGCATGAAGTTCTTGGCTCTTTCTCCACAATATGTTTGATTTCTCCTTCTGTGAAATGAAGTTTCTAACATGAATGAACAGCAAGAATTTCTCCATTTCAAACGAGCTTCCGTTTTCTCTCTTCAAATTCTTTAACAGTGAGAAAGCTACGACTCAGGAACATCCGGTCCCCTTGTTGGACCGGTTTATCCCCCATGATCCCACAAAACCCACCCTTGTTACCTCCATTTTGTGACACGGACCAACGGTTGCCTGTTTGGCGGCTGGCACGTGACCAACGGGGTGCCTTTGACAAACCAACCTGCGTCCTCAATGGTCAATGCGTTGGATGAACCCTTGCAGGCGAAGCAGTGATGATGAAACTTGTGTCACTTGTGTCTATGGTTTTTTTGATTTTCAGGGAGTTCGAAGCTGCCAGCTGATTGCGTCAGTACTATGACTTGCCTTACCAACTAGTAGAAATAGTTTAGTCTGGTTGCAATCTTATTCGAGGACGGAAAAACGATACACAGTTTTAAATGGTATGCAGATTCATTTCCCTTTAAGCTCTGGAAGTCCTTAGTGAAGATAGTTCTTCTTCACCATTTCCTTCAACCCCTTAGAGTCATGGATTTTGTTGCGCAATGACACGAATGCCTACAATTCAAAAATCGACAGGGGTCTCAGATTTTGAGTCCCCCCGAGCAATTTACTGATGCCGCATTTGGGAAAATCTCTTAGGCCAAATTGCAACAATCAACAATCCTTCTACATGGGTTCTTTTCCTCCAAATCTGAGTGGTTGCTCTTGTGCTTCATCATGATAGCATAAGAGTGATCCGGATTTCGTGTTCAAGCCCAGATAGCTGAAAATGTCACAAGTGCTACAGTATTTATACCTACAAAGCCCATTATATAATGTCTTTCGAATTTCTAGATATATGGAACTACTAGATATTCATGCAAGTGGAACGATTCATTCATAGGTAGCCCCTTAGCTGTGGGTATTTCTGATGTTTTTTTCGCACTTGTCAGCGCCAGGGTGATAGCACTCCGCGACTCTTCAGGTCCCTTGGGTTGGGTTGGTGACCGTTGAGTACCTCAAACGTTGAAGCACTGGAAGTTGACGATTTGTTTTAAATCGGAAACACACAAGAAATACATATTACGTCCAAAACTCAACAAAATAAACAGCAAACAGCAACTGTACATGCACACTCTCTTGGATTTCAAGAAAGAAACACTTGTAGATGGACGGATTGTATCTTGAAACAGCCACTCACCATAGTTGAACCTAATTTATTCTTCTTCTTTTTGTTCATGATGAAAACTACAACCATCAACCATGATTATTATTTGATAATACCATTTTCAACAACATCCCCACTAGTTTTATACCACACATCCTGTTATAAACAGATCCCCCCCGTCTCAAAAACGGACGTGAAAATCCACCCCAACGACTCTCAGCCGGCTTCGGCTTTCAGGCCGCGGCGCGCGGCATCGCCTTCAAGGAGTGAACCTATAACCTGGAGAACACTCACCAACTCACGTGACCTTGGTGCGTTTTGTGATTTTTTTTGAAGCAAGGAAGATGATGAACCATTAGGAAACGCCCCAGTGTTGTATTACTACATTTCATGGGGCCAAAGTTGGTTTATCCACCTGTTCAAATGCAAAAAAAAGAATGGGAATGTTATGAATGGGACAGTGGTGGAAGAATATGGGGAGAAGAACCATAAACCCCCTTCCACCATAATTGAATGGGAACCAGTTTTTTTCAAAAGGATCCAAAGGTTGGATGTTTCATGTTTGACAGGTGTTTGTTTCTTTTAATGACACCCATTTTTTGGGGGGATCCAAAGTTGATGCAACTTTGTTGCTGGTAATTTTGAGAGATTTACCCTTATGGTGCAGTAAGTTTGGGTTGGTGTTATATAATGACCCCTCTTAAACATAGATTAGCTAGTTTTTTTTTTTTGGGTTGGTGAAAATTAAGAATACCGGAGGCGAGAACACATTTTTTTTGTTTTTTTGGTGAGGGTTCTTGTGAGGGCCAATAAAGAATGAAGTTTTTAAGACTGAGAGTGATTTGAAGTATAGATTGTTGAAGGGACTTGTTTCTCGATGTCATTCTTCTTGGGACATTTGGAGAGTGAAAGTATCTAAGAATCTACTAAGGAGGATCTCTTAGTGACTTAGTGTCTTAGTACCTCAGCAAATTCCACTGGTTCTTTTTGTCTTCTCTGCTTTTCTCCTGTACCTCTAGTGTTCTGGCCTTTTAACAAGTCACATCACACCATCTCGAGACGTGAGTTTCGCAATGGCAGTGAGGTCAAGATGTGCTTGGCACTCCGCCACGTCGATTGAAGTAGGGACACCAAATTTGGAAGGGGTTCTGGAGGTCAATATAAATTGTCTGAATGATGTGTACATGCAACCAATTCCCTCTTTGAAACTTCTTTTCTGTGACACTATGTTGTATCATTGTCATCATCATCACTGATCACTCATCGTTCCTTGTTCATCACTCAACATTCCTTCCTTTATTCATTCATTCCTTGACTCATCCTCCCCTTTAATTTTTCATTCATTTGTTCATTTATTCTTTCATTCCTTCCTTCCTCCCTCAACTCCATCACTCATTCACCCATTCCGTCGTTCACTCATTCACTCATGCTCTCACCCACTCATTCACTCATTCATCGAGTCATCCATTCATTCACTTTGTCCTTCATTCATAATATACAGAAATCATTTATTTGATTTGTATTTTTTTCCTTGATTGGTTGGTTGATAGTTTGTCGAAGTATATATTCCTCCATTTCCTCATTTTCCTTCCAAAGATCGACTCAACGGCCCCGGCGTTTTTTGAAAAAGGTCCGACAGTTTAGAAGTTCCTGAATTGATCCTAGCACCTGGTACTTCACAGGTGGGGGATGCTGGGGAAAAGGGTTGGTTAAGGTGAAGGGTAAAGGTTGGTGGAGTGAATGATTTGGCAGGAAAAAAACCAATGATTTTAGGTGATTTTCTATAGTAGGTCATTGATTCTCATTGATGTTGATGTGGATTCGTGACATTTCTTGTTGTTGGAGGTCTTGGATGGACGTTCAGTGATGATTGTAGGAGGAAATGGTGCTACGGACGGCTTTCTTTTGGCCGCAGGAGAACAATGCAGACATCGATGACGGCAAGGATGTAACCAAGGATGTGTCAGCTGAATCTGCTGAGGACAGTGGACAAAATCTGCAGGGTTGTTTGTTGGGGAAACTTTTCTGAATTCTACAAAGCAAGTCCTGTTTATTCTCGGGTAGAAAAAAGCAGTTTTCAATCAGTCTAAGTCGATACTTTCCAATCTCAGGTGACAAACGTAAGATGCAAAGACGTCTCCGAGTTGAACGATCATTGGATGCAAAAGTAGGCTGCAAGAAGGTGAAGACCTGGTTATGTCAAGATTCGTTCTTCCTATTCTCCTCCGAAAATCCACTCAGGCTTCATTTCATTTGGCGGACTCTGGAGTTGTGTCTTGGGGTCCTCCGAATGGATAGAGGAGATGAGCAGTTGCGAGACGATCTTCAACCTTGCGAATACCATGATGGGCAGTGGTTGGGGAGCCAATTTCTCCCACATTTCAACTGCGAACGTGTGGACCCATTGAAGAGACACTCCTGGATTTTTTGGTGTGTTGACGTTTTGTTTGAACAACGCACAAGTTGTTTTGAAGGTGTCAAAGCAAAAATCCCAGACAACCCAAGCAGGCCAATATGTTCATAATAGTTGATTTACGTTGATTTTCTTACTTACGATAGAGAGAAAAAATCCATTCATGTTCGAGTACAGTAGTACACCTTGGAAAAACACATGTAACTCAGATTGGTGAGGGGGTCAGACCATCAAAGCACTCTCCACCTTCAAATGTGTTGAGTCGTCAGTGAGGTGTTTTGGCAGTGCCCTATGCCTTTCGACTCACCAGCTACTGGGCCATACCGTTGCTTCTGCTGGTCGTTGCAGTGCCCGGCATCTCAGTCAGGTTGGCAAGAAATTCAAGCCCTGGAGGAATCCTCCCATTCCATAAAGGTGGATGAAGTATTGCAACTTACGTACAAATAGGAAAAAATGGGATGAAAATGGCAAACAAGTCCATAAATAGACCCGCCCTGGAAGAGAAGACATGTCAAAGGCCCACATGTCATACAAAACCTACTTGTATATGTACAAGACGTTTTTATCATCTTTTCCCTGTGCTCTAAAAAGTGGCAGTGATCACAAGATTTGGAAGCCACCCATTTCACACAGAATTTCCCTACAATTTGCTGGAGATCAGGACGGCCTTCACTGCTAGCCTTATTGGCAAGGCTTTTGAGGGGGGGAACCTGTGAGTTGTAAGGAGATGAGAGGAAACAAGGGCATCTTCTTCGGTGAAAAGTGGATTTTGAACATGCACATGTTCATGTACAATGGATTGCAACATACTATAGATAATCGCATAAAATTATAGATCATGTATCTTTTATTTAACAAGTACATTTCAGGTTTCAAGATCCTTCAGAATAACTTGTGAAACCATAAGAATCCAACTTTTCCCAACAAAAAAACGCCTTTCAAACCACCACTTTCCACCACCCCTCCCCTCCAAAAAAAGTCGTCATTTCCGAACCAGGCCCTGCAGATGGCGCGACATCGTGGAGGTCGAGGGGTGGCCTCGGGGCAGCGTGATTTCACCTTTCTGGCGGAGGTGCCGGAGGATGGATCACCTGGAGGATGAAGCCAGGGATGCTTGGGAGATGCCCCCAAAATTGGCATAGTTGCAGGGAAATACCTTTGCCAAAGGATAAATTCATCGTGTATAAATTGTAGATTCTTATCAGTTGGGACTGTAAACTTTAATACAATTTACGTTTAACAGCATTCTTTGGTTTCCTGGATTCTATATCGGCATCTCTTTTGTTTATATTGTGTTTTTTTTTGAAATTGAAACCTTGAAAGTCTTCCAATCATCCTCTTATATTTTGGAATCATCCTCCCGGTCACAAAAATGGTGGGACGTGAGGGATTTTCTTTCGTTGCTTGCCAAAAAATGTAAGCCGACTCACTCCCGCTGTCCAATTTGGGATAGTGAAAAAATCAATCTCCTAAGGTTCAACGGAACAAAATACGGATGGAAACACTCAAGATGTACTGTATATAGATTCTACATATATATATATATATACATATATATAGATATACAGTACGCTTCTGGATGGAAATACACAACACAAAAATGCTGGTGACCAGTGGCAGAACTTGGGGGGGGCTTCTTAGTGTTGCTCCCGCGCTTCGGTTGCTAGCCATATCATAGCACCAACCCATAGCACTCATACAGCACTACTTGGTTGGCAGAAGGATGGCAAAACAATTCTTGTGTTTCAAGTTTTCAGTTTTCAATGTTTTTTTTGGATATCCGATTATTTGATTCATTTTTTGAATATTTCTATGTTTTTGAGGCACCAACTTATTTGACCAATTGATTGCTTATTGTCCATTGTTTCAAAAAGGAATGGATACAGAAAACCATCCGGCAGCTTTTTTTGCAGGTCTCTTGTGGTCAGTCACTTGGCAGAAGTAGTGTTGGGGTGCTAAAACTGAAGTTTTCCATAGTTGAAAGACATGGTTGTCTTCTCTGATTGGTTTTATGGTTGTTGTTGTTGTTGTTGTTGCTGTTGTTGCTGTTGTTCATTATCAACGTTAACCATACTAGCTCTACTTCTCTCTTGGTTGTGGGTTGTGGGTTGCGCCGAGGCGTGGCAAATGTGCGGCACCCAGGATGATGTGATTTCCCAACATATTTTTTGTTTCGGCTTGAGTGAAACCATTTAAAACGGTAAACGGTTCTATGAAACATAGAGAGAGAGGAGAAGAGATGCAAGAAAACACAGCAAAAACAGGGGATGCCTTTTGAAAAATCTTGAAAGGATCCATCATGCCACACTCAACTTAATGGGCTGAACTAGAACCATGGGATTGCACCAGAATATAGTGCTCAAGTTGATTACCTAAAATGCACCCTTGTATATATTTTGAAAGACTTCTTGTTTTAAACTTTGTTTGCAAAACACCTGATGGTTGTTTTGTTTCTTTCCCGAAAAAAAAACAGTCCAAAGAACACATTCGCTTCCAACAAAATTCAGCTGAGATGTGGTTGCTGTGACAACTGCTCTGGAACTTTGGGTTGCTGTGGTGACTTTTCTAGTGATGCACCTTGGCAGCTTCTAGCGGCCAAAAATGGTATTTTCCGGGAAATCTCCGTTGCCATGAAGAGCCCAACTCCGAAACATGACAAAGTCGTCCTTTTGTTTGTTTCCCAAGGAATTATAGGAGAGAAGCTTCCCATTTGTTTTTTTGCTTCGTGTTTCACATATCGACTTACCAATCCTCAAAACGGCCATGGTTTCCCGCAGCAAATAGTCAACACGGTTGAGGAGTGGGAGCAATGTGCAGGGCTTATTGGGTGTGGATGAAGTTCATGTACCTCGGTGTATTTTGAGCTGCTGGATGCAAGGTGGACCAATAGAACTTGATGATATTGTTTTTGATCTTTTGGCCTCAAATAGAAGATAGGAAGAAACATTGAGTTATCCCAATTTGTCACTTCACTTTAACAAACCTTTTTATTGTTGTTGGGATTGAGTCTGGTAGCCAGAGAGATCAATGAATGACAAGATAAACTGACATTCACACGAAACAAGTCCAAGATATTCCCTGTTCAAACTAGTAACTAATAGTATGCTTGCGAGTGGTTCTCTGTTCACGCTAGTGGGGAGTTTTCCTTTTTTGTTCATCATTCGTAATCCTCCAGATATTTTTGAATATATCAATGGTTTCTGGGTAGAATCTAAGCCCAAAAAAGGTCGTCTTTTTGGTTCAGTGACGAACTAACCGTGTTCCGCTTCGCGCTGGAGAACGGAAGGGGATTTCTCTAGAGCCCCAAACCATCCCCCAAACATCCCCAAACCACCAGCTGTTTAAGTTTGGATGGGATTGTTGTTCTTTTTCAAACAAAAAAAGAAGGTCTTCCACCGTAGAACCACCCCAATATCAGATGGTGTTTCACAAACGAGAAATGTAGGGATGGTTCATTTAAGGTGACGTTTCTTCCAACATGTTCCAACCCATCCAACCCATCAATCGAAACTGCCGAACCTCTTCACCGAAATCATGGATTTTCAATGTAACTTTCGAGGCCGTTTTGGTATGCACACTTCTTTCCAGCATCATGGTCTTCATTCCTTTGCGAGTGTATGCCTATGTCTCTCTCGCGTCCAGACCTTGGCATGGAATTTTTGAACAGAAAAACATTGAAGAAATTAAGATCCAAACAACTTGGAAATTCACCCCGAAGTTGCTTTAGGGTTTTGCTGCAAAGTGCAAAAAAAATCTGACTTGTAGGGACTTGTAGTATTTGTCATGAAATTTAAGCACTTGAACTGATAGGTGTGATGCAAAACACGATTTTCACATTGTGTGTTTGTTGTACTTGTACGGATTCAGGATGTATCCCATGTTTTCGCGCCATGATTTCCATGGTGAATCTAGCGAGTTTCACCCGTCCATGGTTTACGGCACATCAGCCTGCAGTGAAATGCAAGGTCTCTTGTTGCTCTTCTCATTGCCAGCATCGCTTTTGTAGCAGATCTGCCACTCAACACGTTGAGAAGGGGCAAGAGAGAGATACACAACAAAAACAGGTTTTTATACATTTTGGAGAACGTGTTATGGCAATGGAACTGCTCCCCCGAAAATCTCCAGAAATGAACACCGAAATGATCATAGATGAAAGGCCAAACTCGGTTCCGCATCCTAATTATTCCAATGTAAATGATATATTCACTGAAACTCCCGAGAAGTGACGGGAGTGACCCCCTCCCAAAAAAACAAATCTCAGTCAACAACGAAAAATTTAGCTGCACATAGCTCGATACGGTTATAAGCAACCCTTTCATATGGGAAATGGTTGGGTGGGTAACCCTGGACCTATGTTCAATAGCTGTTTCTGGTTCCCTTAATAGGTGGTATGTGATATATATAATCACGAAATAGGCAGTATATGCGACTTATATACGACTTATATATTGCCAATTGGGTGATTATATGCTACCTACCACCTATTAAGGAAACCAGGAAACTCCATTGATATGTCCAGTTGAGTAAATTCCAATTTCTTTGGGTCCTGCGTTCCCCTGTTTTTTGCTGGAAACGTTCACGGCCGTTTTTTCATGGCCACCGGAGCTGAGGATGATGACTCCCCGCTGGAGCTTCCCAGAACCGAAAGATCCCGAAATCGGGGACTTGTTTCGAGTACCTTGGTTCACGGCTGGCTGATGGCGAGTCAGTCAACCTACTCCGAAACGATATGAGGGTTGCAAAACGCTGGCCTTCTTAAGGGAAACCACTGGTTGATGAATCCTTAATAAGCCCTTGTTTGGAGGGGGGTTCGTTGGGGCGGGTGGGTTGACTAGAAATGAATTGCATTTTGGGTTCAAGAAAAGAAGCGGATGGGGTACCCTCCTAAAACTAACGTGATCGTCGTCCAACCACCATTTTTAAGGTGCTATGTTAGTTTCAGGGAGGGTGTTCTTGGAAAAAAACATGTCGGGCACTTGATGGTCTAGCATGATTCTTCAATGTGCATCACGTTTTGTTTTTCATTGCCATATTTCCAGAAATTTGAACATATCCCATTTGACAAGTTGGAAATCTGATGAAATCAGAATCATCCTCGGATGGCTCCCAATTGAATGGATGATAAATGCTTACAGATGCTACAGTGATCTTTGCTGGCTTCGATGCAACTTCTGTCTAGAGTTTGTAGATACATAGAACATATCTGCATGGTTTGCATTGTTGTTTCCCAAGCAATGTATGCTCACATCTAGTGTGATTGTATGAATGTGTCAAAGTGTTTTTTTTACATGTATTTTGTATTACTGTTGATGGAAGAACTCCTGCGCCACCTGAGATGAATAAAACAATATCAAGGCTGGGTACAATTTTTCTTCCATCAACAGTTTAATAGTCTTGTGAATATACAGATACAGTTTTGCTTTAGTAAGCAAAAATTACACCCCACTCACCCTTGGGGACCGGTGCTAGATTGAGTCACTCAATGCCAGTCAGCTGACCTCAACATGGCTGTCCTGGCATTCTGGCAGATCCCAAAGTGAAGGTCCTGGACTCTTCCCTTTGGATGATATCATAGACACAGATAAATGTTCATACATCTCAATACATGTAAATTTAAGACACATGTCACATGCCGTGTTACTCAATTTGTAGATCAATCCCAAAGCCCGGCACAGTGAAATCTACCAAACCCTCCCGGAAAATTCAAGTCAACTTCATGTGGATCCCTGTGAGGCCTATGGTCTTTTCATCTTTTGCTTTGCTGGACATCCATGTTTTCCTGCTTTGCATGAAGGAATGCGACATGTGAGACACTGGACGGGCTGCGTAGCTCGGTGGAAACAGACCCAATGTTTTGGGAATGGAGCTACGTCAAACTGTAGGGTATAGGATACATTCATGAAGTCAAAGGCACAAGGACATTTGCAACGTCAAATTTTGGATGACTGGATGCCCTTTTAATGGGCAAGATCCTGAACTCCTGAACTCTTAAAACACTGGTCATATTATGGGATATATTTGTTGTATGTTTCAAGATGGTCAACTGTATGGCTTGCACATGAACCGTGTTTCTCATCGTTTTCTTCCAAGCCTCAATTGTTGTTGTTGTTTTTCCGCATTTGCCCTGGGTCCTTTTCGCATCTTTGCCTTTTCCATCAAATTTTAAGTTGGACTTAGTCAACCTTTTGGCGTTGCAGTAGAGAATTTCGCTACATCTCTCGGCAGTTTCTTTTTGTTCAGAGGTGCGGTATTTTGGACAGTCCGCTAGTGGGAAGTTATTTCAGATGAGCACTTGTCATCTTTCCGCATTTTTGGTTGTCATTCCCCCAGCAATCCCATACAATCCAGATCGAATTTTAGATGTGATCGGATGGATTTCAATCCCATCCAAGAAAAGTGTCAGAGTGGACTCTTAGACTGATTAAGTCACTAACATGCAAGGTGGGCCCCGGATCCACTCATAAATGGGGTTATAACTTCTATAAGTAGGGTAGGGCTATAACGCCAGTTACCCATTTATAAGGCCATTTATAAGCCATTTATTAGGATTACACCGCCATTTATAAGCGGTTGGAGCCCACCTTGTGGTTTTGATGCCGCCTATATTTATATTGGTTTTGTTGTCCATCACCTCCCGTGAGGTGTGGTTAAATCACCCATGTCAAGTACTGTACGCAGTATTTTTTTTTTGCGATTTTCATTGAATCAAATGTAGGATCAAGAAAACATATATAGGAGGATGAAACAATGCATTGTTTGAGTTGCTCCTCCCCTTCAAAGCTAACATATCCCGTGAAAACTGATGGTTGGAAGATGCAAGTTCCTTTTAGATGGTCCCTTTTCAGGGGACAGGATAATTTTGCGGAGGGGGTAATAAAAAATGACCGCCTTACCTCTTGCCACCGTCGATTGGATGGTGTTTGAGGTGGCATTGTCGTTTATCATTGCTGCGTTGTACTATGCCCCGCAGCTGAAAAGAAGGATACTTGTATGGTAGGATGTGCCAGGAAGTTAAATGCATGGCTAGAAACTGGAGTTGAAGCCCAGTTTATTCCACGTCAAATTTGGAGTCGTAATCTAGTTACCAGCTCTTATTGACCATTGATCCTAAGTTCCAATGGGACATCTTAGGATTGCAAAAACAGTGAATGAAATGGGCGTTTTGGTGACGTTGAAATGATATTGAACTTCCGAAGGTATCAGTTGCGACTGTAAGCAATTGATGGAAGAAATAACGAAGAAGAGGAAGAAAGAAGTCAAGAAAAAAGAGGACAAAAACAAAAGTGATGATGATGATGATGATGATGATGATGATGATGATGATGATGATGATGATGATGATGGTGATAGAAGCACTACAAGTTTCGACAAGGTTTAGCATACACATCAGGTGTTTGGACCATAGGATACTCAGATCTTCCACGATTTCTCCCAGGTTGCCTTAGGACTTGCTGCGTTCATTGTGCTTGGCAGCGACGTGTACCTTTGGAGGAATGGGTAATAGGAAAAAATCATGCTGTGGAGTGTTGCTCTTTGTTTTGAATATAAGATTTTGGTAAATCTTATCAACTATCTAAAGCAAAAACACCACTTCCTATGAACCCAAGTGGTTGGAGCAAAAAGTGACACATGTGATTTCGTCATCCATTTTTAGCGATCAAAATCACCACCTCGCAGCTGGTTTTTGTCAACCCGTGTCTCTTAGGCATCCGGTCTTTACGAAAGACATGCGCAGTGGATGGCTGGGAAAGCTGACAGTGGCTTTCTTCGTCGCTTGGGGTCGAAAGATTTGCCCAAAATGCTTGGAGTGAGTTTTCAGATGAGTCAAAAAAGGGGGGTGGCAATTTGAATAGGGGGCTTTGAGGTTGTTTTTTTTGAGAAGACGAGGGATGAGATGAGCGACCTGTTTTGAAGAAATCTACGTTTTTCTGGTGTTTAAGCGGCAAGTTAAAAAGGATTTGGAACTGTGGATGATTGGTTGAAATTACTGAACAAAACAATGAACAAATGACATGGCCCCTCCAAAAGGTTTGCAGATTGACTACTCAACTGTTGGCCCTTGATAAGAATTGATGCTTAAAACATTTGGTTTGTATCTGTGCATGTTTCAGTTGAAGTTTTGAGATGAATTCAATGAGTGAGTGAATATCAACTACTTGAAGAACATCTCCAGGTGTGGGAATTCCAGCTTTCATCATCCCCCCAAAAAGTCGAAGAACATTTCCTCCCAAAAAGACGTCTACGTGGTGGGAAAGTTCAGGCCGTGAAGATCCAGTTGACCACGCCAGTTTTATTGCGAGTGGTATTGGTGTCCATGCAAATTTGGCCTGAAGGTGTGGAGTTTTTCAACGAAAAAAGGTGGATTTCCAAGAGACGAATTTCCTGAGGGTGATGTGATGAAGGGTGATGTGATCAGGAATCCTGCAACTTTTAGGGGTGCGACAGTTTTGCCAAACAGTGGGTATCTTGAAAGATCTTGCCAAAACAATCGGTCTTCACAATGTCATGAGATTGGCTTAAGGATGAAACTAATCACATTTCGAGATGGGAATGGGTGTCCTCTGCATATTTTGGAAGATCGAACATCAACTGACGGTTATGTACCGAAACAAATCTTAAACAACGTTTACCTTTTTTGGAGTTTCCACCTTTATCTCAGCAATTTTTTGTTGTGACAAAAAGGCAAAATAATGATGATGTTTTTGTACAGTTGCTCAGTAGGTATATTTTCTCCGTGGGAGTTTGCAACCGAAAAAATCCTGCAGGGTTTCTCACTCCAATTATATAAGGATTCCCAAAGAGTTGCTGAGACAAGGGTTTTTTCTTCGGTTGACCATCGTAAGTACTGTGTATACTAAATGTTCCCTTTTTTTTCAGGTGTTACTATATGAATCTACATCTAATGTACCTAATCTCTACATTGTATACTTAGAAATGGATGATATCTTTTGAACCTGTATCGATAAAGAAGCTTTGACAAGACGGGCCTTAAATTAGCATCATTCTGACCACGAAAGACCGAGCTTCACAGGCATGGCTACAAGAAGAGAGCATCTTGGTGTGTGTTTTTTCAATGCTTTGGGAAAATGGTCCAACCACTGTATTTTAATACTTAAACTATAGTTCTATGGATATTCTATGGATGCTACTACCTGAGTATATTTTTTAAAGATCTCCATCTTCAAATGGGTTCGGCAACCTTCACCGGTCTTGTATCCAGTCACAAAAAAAGGTGCTTTGGTGATCCTTTTGACGAAAGGGGGCCAAAAAAACGGGAAACACCTGGGAAGAAACTTCCTTTGAACGCATGACTAGGACGCCCATGCCTTTAAAGCCAACGTATGATTTGGTCAAATTTTGATCTGACCAAGCCAGGTCAGTGACATGGTTCCTCAAAAGGTAGTTGGTGAAAAGGGAAATACCTCATCAATTTCTAGGTTTATCTCAGGGTCAGCGAAACGGGATGATTTGTGCTGATATACTATGTGAGATACCCCAATACCATGGAGCAGAAAGATCTTCCTATCAATTATCTACACCAAAAAGATGATGCATGCCAATTGGTGAAGGGCATGAAGGAAGTTTCCAAATGAAAACATGTTCAATTTTGGCAGTGCCAGATACTGTGAAGGGACCTTACAAAATGGCCTCATGTGTTTACAACAGAGCCCCTGAAAATAGGCCGTATCCCAAAAGGAAAGGATCGTCTTCCAACCATCATTTTTCAGGGGCGAGCTGTTAAGCTTCGGGGGTGTATATAAAAACTGCTGGTTCCCACTTGGAGGATGAAGTGGAACAACCCTACTCACATGGTTGTTATTATCCACTTACTAACTGGGATGATCCTCCAAGCAAGATATCATCCTGGAAGGAGACCTCTAGTTGCAGGTCCAAGTGCCATTTCTGGTGTTAGATTTTGCACGGCAGTTGTCGAACATCTTTGCCCTTGAGGTTTCTGCAAAGCTTTCTGCCTGCAGCCATTGTGATCTTCTTTACGGGCGCAAGTGTTCCTTGAGATTCAAACAACTTTTGAAAATGCTGGTTGACTAAAGCTTTGAGTGTTTTTTTGTCAATCAGCGGACAGGAAAGACTATTTTGGAGCGACCCCTTTATTTCCAACAGATTTGGGAGGGACAAAGCAAATTGGTATCATTACTTTTGATAACAAAGAAATGCAGCTTCTATGGTGAGATGGAGACTTTTTTTTTCAGGTTTCATGATTTTCTTTCGCACATGTTTTTCCGTTTGTATCCTTACGGATCACAGGGATGATGGGATGATCTTGATGGTCCGCAAAGATGATGATCGATGATCTGAAGATGCACCGCCTTTGTTGAACCTGCATGAATCCGAAGATCGAAAAAGCAAAAAACGCGTTCGGTAACAACTGGTGAAGCCATACAAAACTCCCCCAAAAGATATGGCCAATTCCTGATGTCTGAGGCTTGCTTCCTTGCCCAGAAGGCAGCCTGGCATGGTTTTTTGCATGTTTTCTGGGACAAGGAATGGGTCAGGACTGAGTTTTAGAAGAATAGCATTCCAACATCAAACTGGAGTTTGTCAAGATTCCAGTGCATCTAGACTCAAACGAATCATTTGAGTTTTGAAAAATTCCATGTTGGAGATACAAACCCCAAAAAACTAACATGGGTACCTGAAAAATCCTGAAACCATGGGGGGTAGGAATCGGTTGGAAGACTAGAAAACTCTATTTGAGATGGCATCCTGATGCCGGTACCTTCATAAAAATGTTCACCAACAAAAATTTGTGACCAACCAAAAGGCGAAGGTGAACTTTTTCCTCCAAACAGTTTAAAAACTGTTTGGGTTTCCTCCAAAAAGAAACTGGAAGCTTGAAACGTACGGGACTTGAGTACTCAACAAATGTTTAGGGGTCGATGTCCAAATGTATAATTTCCATTAATTTCCGAGAACAAACATAATATCGTTTTCACCTGGGTTCTTCCAACAGGTGACCTTTTTTTGGGTGTTTTATATAAGTGAGCCTTTCATTGGGGTTAAGGTGACCTCCAACTTGGGGTCAGGTGGCAGCTTTGGCTTCCTTTGCTGGTGCCCTCTTGGTCAATTTGACTTCCGTGGTGATCCCGTAGCTTGGGTTGCAAAAAAGAAGCAGAAAGAATGGTGGATGAAGTGTAGGTAAGTCCAAAGGGGGTTGTTGAGTGAAGGTGTAAATGAAGGCCTTCGGTTCCCAAATATCAAAGAAATAGATTGACATAGAATATAGATTGGTCGATATATAGTTGATGCGTGTGTATATATAAAAATATATACATACATACAAGCAAATGGACCAGTTTCATCATGTTCATCTATTTAAGGGTATTTTGTTGATATCCATAGTGGCCCTTGCTTTTGAAATTTGAAATGGATCATATTGGTATAAGCCGAGTCCTGCCTATCAACCGTATAGTAGGTAGCAATATAGTAGCACTAGAAATACTTTTGGAAATAGTGGTAGTTTGAAGCATCCATGTCCAAATGGGTGCGTCGTGTCTCAAAATTAGGAAACCACCCCTTTTTTTAGGAAAGGGTTGATTTTCACAAGAAACAAAGCTATGGATTTTCGATCCAAACAACCAGTGAGACGACTCTGGCGGTGGCAAGTTTGGTACCCAGGGCGGTGATGTACATGCGCTTGACCGTCTCGTCAAAGACTTCAAGCAATGAGGCGTTGGTGAGCAGTTGTTGAGCGGCAGAAAGGGTTGACCGTTTCGCCAGCAGAGAACTTCCCGTAGATTCTAGATGAGAAGTTAGGTCTATCTTTCGAAATTGGCATTAAAATTCAACAAAAAGGCTTCCTGATTATCATGAACCATTTTTTTCAGGGGATTTTCTTTTGGGGGTCCCTTTTTGAGATGTTCCCCAATTTGCAGCACTCCCTTTTGGCAAGGTCTCCTCCGGATCGAAGTAGATGTTAAACGCTTGTTTGAAATGTGGGAAAGAGATGAAAGATCACACCGAAGAGGATCTCCTTTCACTTCTTCGTCTCCAAGACATATGCAAATAGACAATTTGTTTTGGCCTGGATGAGCTTACTGTGCTGCTACAAGTTGCATTCGGTCTCTCTGGATCATGGGTTCTACAAACCATTATGTTACTAGGAAGCCTCCAAAACATCCGACCACCCGTTGACCGTTGGTTTTAGTACGACACCAACAGATTTTTAGAGGCACACCATTTTTGTCCGACAATTTAAAGACACATGAGAATATTCCGATGATTCTGAATAGACACTCACGGTTTTTTGATTCGAACACAGGGTTTCAACGTTGAACAACAAAGCGATGACTTTTGATGGTTCTGTAGAAATCCTCAAGCAAGACATCACTTCAAAGAAAAACAACATCCCGTCGAATTGCTGTTTGGATCCATTGGTTTAAACCTTGGTTTCGATGAGACCACAAGAACATTAATTAGCAAATACAAAGCGTGAATCATGAAGGCAACAACAGGGCCACTCAACAAGCATCCTTTGTAAGATTAGACTTTTTTCTAAACCCTCAAACCATAAACCATGGAAATGGTTCTTACTCATGTATGAGAGCCTTTTTCTGAAGTGATGGAAAACAACAAGTAGACACCTTAATTCTTGGTTAACAGAACATCTTCCTAAAACTACAACTTCTCCATGCATCACAGGGACCCTCTGAGAATCCCAAGTGAAGATCAGATCACTAAAACCTCCTGTTTTTTTCTTCCAAAAAACGTTGGCAAAAGCGGTGGATGCTTAAAGGTATTTTAAGCAGAAATTCATCAACTCCTCAACTGGTTGAAGCTTTTTGTGGGGGGTTTTCCTAAAATGGTTGGGTTTTCCCCAACAAACCCATGGGGTTTTCCTACTCAAAATGATCATTAAAAGGGGTGTGAAATGGGGGTACCATCATTTAAAGAAACACCCTTGTGGATTTCTCGGCAGGTGAAATCTGTCCTCTGCAGTTTTATGATTGTCTTTGGCTTGGTCACTGCAGTGGTTGGCACCTATCTGGCTGTAGTGGACATGGGGTGATGCTCTAGGTGCGCCTTGGGCTTGGAGGTTCAGGGCATTTCAAAGAATAGCTGAAGATCATTGATTCCCTTGGAACTTTGATCAACATTCATGAATTTGTATCATTCTTTTCTGGTAAATTCTACGAACAAAATGTGATGTTGGAAGGTGCCGATTGTGTTTTTGGCTTCACAATTCTAATTGTACTGATGGAGAAATTGTGTGTACTTTCATATTTCTGAAGTTTCTTTTTTTTTTGAGATCGGAGATGTGACGCCAATTGGCTTCTTGTGATTTGTTCGCTGTCTTCTGTTCACCAAAACGCCGGAAGAATTGGCAGGTTTCAGTCCGCTACGTGCGAAGAAACGGATTCTGATAGTTGAAGGGCAAATTTAGAGGAATTCTTTCAGTTCACTTCGTCAAACAAGGCCTTCTCTTTGGAGGCTTTTTTGAGGAGGTGTGGTTAGCTTTCCATGATCCTAACAGAAACCCTGCATCCTGTGATCTTTTTTCAGTCGTTTGTTGGTGTTAAATGTTTGGTGTAAAAATGTGATTTTTTCAAGTAATGAAAGCTGCGTTTAGAAAGGTTAAGGAGCAGGGTGGGGCTACAATGTGAAGCTTCGAATTGCTCTGAGAGGTTAAGACGACTCTCAGGAAGTTTCCTTTTCGAAGTTTCAGCCCCGCTGCCGTGACAGCTGGCGTGCCCTTGCCTGCCACGGTTCCAAGAGGAACGCGGCCACTTCCCTGGGTACCATGAAACCTTGGGGTTGTTTGTGGGCACCCCTTTTTCTGTAGCTACCTGTAGTATGAGGTTGTTAATATGTGATAACCAGAATGGCTTAAGGAGAGACCCAGGGTCAAGGAAAGGCTTGGTCAGAAGGCTTAAGGAAAGTACAAGGTTTACCACCAGCTACAGCAGAGTGTACGCTGTCGATTTTCGGCACCAACTAGATTCTCAACATTGGGGATGTATGGCTGGTTGATAGGTTGATGTAGTTGTCCTTTGGAGATTTGTTAAATTTGCTTGTTTTGAACGTTTTGAATCAGAAGTGGTTTCAAGGTGATTCAATGTGAAACATTGGTGATATTTCCTATTAAAGACGGGGATATTCCATTGCTATGTTAGTGGACTAAATGACTAGAAGTGAAGTGCAAAAAAATCCTCCATGCCTTTTACATGTTGTTCACAAGAACTACCCTCCTGGGAACTAACATATCCCCACCCAAGGCATGTTTGAAGAAAGTTTTCCTTTTCCCAAGGTGGGATATGTTAATTCCCTGGAGGGTATCCTACCCCAACCCCAAAAAACCTACCAACCAGAACCTTCAATTGTTTTTTTTCCAAATCGTTCCCCCCCCCCCCTTTTGAAAAGGACTAATTATCTTTCCAAACCCAGGAAGACCCAAATTCCTGGCAATTCTTTTTGGGATGGTGATGTGTGACCCTTTAAAAGGTTAAGTGACCTTCAATTAGGGGATAAAAAGATCAGTTTGAATCACCTTGTTGGTTTGTTCACCACCGAGGCACGCAGAGCTGCTGGCTTGACAACTCAAATGTTGAGCAGTTTCTGGGTGGAAAAAAACGAGTCGACACGACGTTGATGTTGATGTTGGAGTGAATTTTTTCTCAGTGGAATTACAGTAAATGGCCTGCTGAAAATGATTGCAAAATGACAGTTGAATGCTTCAGTGGTTGAGAATTGCAAGATGATTGCGAGCCGTCATTTTTTTTCCCTTCGATGAACGAAGGGTTATGTCAAAGCTTTCTCTTAGAATGTCACCTTTTTTTTAGGGGGTTGTCAAAGGCAGTGGTGTTTGAACAGGTACTGTATTTGGAATCTCGTGTGGTTTTTCCAGTGGATATTTTCGGGCTGGTGAACTATTTACTTGTTGACATTCAGTTGACGTGTGTAAAATGGCAGTTTCAAGATATTCTGTTGACAATATGTTGTACATAAAAGCCTTTTTCTTGTTTTGGACCTTTTTGGCACAACTTCGGTCGAGCAAAACTTTGGTCGACCTTAAACCGCTTTGCAGGCTTTTTTGGTGCCTGCATTCCAGCGAAAGATTTCGAGATGGCGTGGCAACAGGTGGCTTTCGATGCCGGTAGATGGCGATGAACAAGTTGGGATCATGGCTATTCAATGGGGTTTGATTCAAATGAATGGCTTGAGAAGACTGTCCACATCATCATCATCATCATCATCATCATCATCATCATCATCATCATCATCATCATCATCATCATCATCATCATCATCATCATCATCATCATCGTCATCATCGCCATCATCATCATCATCATCATCATCATCATCATCATCATCATCATCATCATCATCATCATCATCATCATCATCATCATCATCATCATCATCGTGACAATCGCCACCACTTGACATCTTTGAGTTATTTGAACTCCCACATATAAATTCCCTGTTTTCTCCAGGCCTTATCTTTGCTTGTGGACGCTTGTCCGTCGTTGCCTCAGCCTTTTCCATGGTCATCCAGGATCCTCATTCTTTGATCATCACATCCACAGCCAAATGTATCAGTTTCTGGGGTTGACCTCAGATGAGTTATTAACATCTCATAACAGAAAACCAAGCTTTTCTTTTTGGAGAAGTGTGAAGAGATGAAGGTCCTGGTATAAGAGGTTTTCTCAAAGGCTAGGGGACGACCAATCGAAGAAGTACAGTGCCCCGGTGGAAGGATTTGTGTTTTGCCACTGAGGCGTTGGGGGTTGGTTCCCACCACTGAACACTTTGGTTTGGTGATGCAGAGCTTGCGTGGTCCTGTTGCTTGGCAAAACACAACCCTCTTCCAATTAATCGGGTGGATGAACAGCCGGGGGGGAGGGTGAGAGATGATGGAACAAATTCAATTTAGATGATTTTTTGTTAAGAAGAAAGGACAGATACACAATTATTATAAGTTTAATTAAGTGTCGTTGATAAGTGATAAGGGGAAAGATACTTAAAACTTAAAACTTGAAATTCTTTTCTTAGTAGCACTTGGGTAGTTGTTAACTTACAGCAAAAGATCACCCTTGTTTCTTTGGGATATATTTGGGCTTTAAATGTCTATGTTCGAAATCGGATTCCTTTCCCTCATTTTGTTTGTTTCATCCCAACTGTTCCTCCCTCGGTGTTTTTTTTGTTTTATTCCTTAAAAACGGACCTTCAGCTTTGGTAGTATTGGTAGCTTTTCAGAATTTTGTCCTAACAGCTATCATTCTTGTAGTGATGGCTGCAGAAAGGAAGAGGTAAAAGCAGCAAAATCCTTTAGAACCTCTCTTGGATGGACAGATTTTCTGCAAACATATTCCAATAAATCATACACCATTCTTTCCACGTGTCTTTCAACACAATGATAGTGACACACCTTGTATTTGTGGTAGATTTATCATGAATATCTGGCAGATTTTTTTCCATTTTTTTTGAGAGGCATGACCTTTGAGGTTCAATGTTGGTCAACCTGGGATGATAAAACAACGCTATCACTGGTGGTTGAAAACCAGGTTGAACGTACAATGAAATTTCAACATGGTGAAATTTTTACGTCATTCAAAATGATGAAGAGTTCGAACAAGAAAATCAAGGGCTGAATGAGGAAATTTCCCCGAAAACTAACATATATATAGTCCCTCGAAAATGAACGATCCTTTCCTTTTAAACACATGTTTCCTTTTCCGGGGACTTGTATTGACTTTGAGGGGTGCAACATCCATGATAGGAGTTTTTCTTTTGGAAGGGCACTGCTACAGCCGAGGACTCCTGGCAAATTGCCAGTGAGCTTCTGGCAGAGATGAAGTTGTTGTGGCCCTGAGAGGGCGGAACGGATGGGCAGATGGACGGGTTAGATATGGTTAGATGCTTGTTTTTTTTTTTTTAAGATACAAGATACACCCCCAAAATTAATATGTATATATAAAAGTCCCTGAAAAAGGAAATATTTTAAAAGGGAAAGGATTGTCTTCCAAGCACCATTTTTGAGGGGCTATATATGTTCGATTTCGGGGAACATGCTGATTTTTCGGGATTTGTTGTGGATTGATGCCAAGGTTCATCAGGATTTGCGTCGAGGAATGCAGGTGGAAAGTGATAGTTGGATTCACCTGGCAAGCAAAAACCATGTGAGGTTGATGTTCATGTCAAAACTTAGAATATTTTTGCCTGTTTCAGCCAAATTCTGGAAGAATTTGTTCCAGTGAAACTATTGGGGTATTTTTTTTTCGAATAACTGGTGATACTGTTGATGGAGGAAATCCTGCACCAGGTAGTTTATCCCATTATTTACAAGGTTTCATACATCCAACCGGTGGTTGTTTGGGATGACTTCCATCAATCAACGATTTTGCCCACATACCTAGGAAGATACCCCTGACTTCCCCAAACCCAAGGAAAGAAGTTCCTTCAGAAACTGTTGGTAAATGGTCAGGGGTATCTTCCAGGGGTATGTGGGTGAGATCTTTGAAAATCAACAGTATTATTGTGATGTTCACCAAGCTGAGGCTCGGTTTGCAATACTCCATCCAAAGCTACGATGGAGCAGTCGGGGTCCCACTCGAATTTTCCGATGTGACGCATCTTGAGGGATCCCAATATTGGGCCGATTCACTTGGGGTGATTCAACAGGTGATACGGTTCTGGAATTTTCTGATGGCAAGGTGTATATTTAATATTTTTGGGATGATTTGATAAGTGGCAGAGTTGTTTTTTTTCATGGGATCATTTGAGATTTAACAGGGTTTGGGTTGCGGATGATAGGCAGGACACTTCTGACAGGTTTTTTTTAATGAGTCGGTTCTTGGGAATGGAAAACTCCACGGACGCCCTTTGCTGCGTCAACAGGAGTGACTAGACTTGTGCCGGTGCATCTTGTGAATGCCAATCTTCTTGCTTCAAACAGAACTTTGCAATTCCGAAGTCGAAAAAGGATTCCTTCAAAGTGACTACAGACGCAGTTTCCTTTAGAAACCTAGAAAAAATCTACACTGAACCATGGATCGATTTTGAAGGCCAACAAAACGGGGATGAACTCTGCAACCAAACCCCACCTTCCTGACCTCTCCACCGCCATGATTTGCTGAGACCCATGCGTTTGCTACGCGTTTCTTGGTAGCAGTGTTCGAAAATCATAAATGCCAACGCTTTCGTTGTAGTGTTTCCTGACTTTTCTTTGGCTAAGTCGATTTTCCGTTTTTTTTGTCAAAAAAAACACCCCAAACACTGCAGGAAATTCGTTTTTTATTCCAGGGCTGTCCATTTTTGTTGTGAGTATCATTATTTGATATTATTAAATGCACCTTTTTAAGTCATAAGATATCTACATGGCTGGTTACCTGGACCATGATCCTATTTGTCTACAAGTCTACAAGATTTTCAACTTCTACTGCAAAGAGTCCCATGTATCACCCAACTCAGCTGAAAAAGCAATCTCCGCAGCGAATGGCACAAGCTGTGGAATCAAAGGGTCGTGTGACCGTGCCACATCGTTTGGTAGCCAAGTCGGGTAGCTACGTTGCTGCTATTGGAAATTGCGGACAACGAAGTGAATGGAGGTCACTTGGTTTGAGGATTCTTTGGATTGACATGAGCAATGAAAAAAGGGCCCCTGTGGTACAAATAGGGGATGACATCCTACCCAGTTATGTGGGGATTTTATAGTCTCATTATAGTAAACCATTTCTTGTTTTTTTTGATTTGATTCCTTTGGTTTCTTTTTTATGTTTTTATATCTGGATTTTCTGGATTTTGCCATTTTTGGTTTGGTGGTTTCACCAATCTTTACACAGTTGGTGTAGCTTGGTGGCTTGGTGGTATGGGATAATCCTGAAATTCCAAAGCGACAACTAGAACCAAACTGTTACCCTGTTTTTTTGCATCTGAATTTTCTTTTTGTCCACTTTGGCAAACAGGAACATATACTATACACCTATATATACCATATACACTCCCCAGAACTAACATAGCACCTATCAGGAGGCCTTCCCAAAAAAAAACACTCATCTTCCAACCCAGGTTTGTCTCCTTTCAAAATGAGGCAATCCAAATTGATGATATCCCGTTCCATTTAGATATCTTTCAAACAGTCTGTGTATGATGTGTTTGGGTGTTTTTGTTCTTTTGAAACACCCAACGAAAAGTGCGATTGATCGTTTTTTTCACGTCACGTGTCATCATGACCATCGATGACCTTTTCGGGCGCTCATCGAGTCACAGTCGTTGCATCCACAGGAACGCTGTGAGTTTACTTCGAGAATTTCAAGAACGACGGTGCCGTTACGACATTTTCATTTACAGTTATTTGGCAATTTGGCACATCAAACAGCGAAAGATGTTGCGCCCCTGAAGCGGTACCAGTGAAGTTCCCAAATTTTCCTCTCATGCCCGACCTTAAAATACTTCCGCAGGTGGTTTGGGATTGAACCAAAAGAACAAATAATGCAACAAATCTATTTCAGGTTGATGAATTTGGTATATATGGTGTCACTTTTTTTTCTTCGATTTTTTTTGCCGTGATTGGAATCTCAAAAAAAAATACTGATTCATCTCCCAAAAAAAAACTCTTTTCTGCTCAAAGTTTGTTGTTTTGGAGTCTTGAAAGATGCAAAGTTGTCAGATCCAAAGTCACATACCCTCCCTGAAACTAACATAGCCCCTAAAAATGGTGGTTTTCAATAGGAATCTCCTTTTCCAGGGGGTCTATTTTCAGGGGCTGTGTTAGTTTCAGGGAGGGCATTCTTCCAGGATCTTTTTTCTGATTGATGTCTCGGTTAAAAAACACCGGGATTTTGGAGTTTCATAAGGAAAGGTTTCTGTCACCCAAAACACCATGGGTTCTGAACTCTGGCGTGAAGTGGGACATGATAAGATGATATACAATAATACACATATTCAACAACAAAAACATATTTATCCTACAGCAATTTAAAGTTTCTTAGGAAATGCAGTGTGATTTTTGCACATTTTTTTCTTAAAACTGCAACAACATGTTTTAGCTTATATACAGTTTTTTTGTTTTTCCGGCTGGCCTTTGCTAAACCCCTTCCAGCTCAGGTTCCGCCATCAGCGCTTGCAGTGAAGAGTGGCAGGTCGCTTTGTTTCTACTGCAAGAGCTGCAAATGCATCAACTGGAAGGTGGATGACGGACTTCTCAAAAAAACGAGGGTTTGGATGAATCATATTATCTCGGTGAATCATATTATTATAGATTTAGATGAACTACAAATAGGAACAGTTTAGGTTGCCTCAATCCTGAATCCCTACATTGAATCCTTAGTCATTTAGATGAACAGTTGAGGTACTTGGGGATTTGAGAAGTGTTGGGAATTCACCCTGACCTTATGTTTCAGGTTGATAAATCATGATGATTTATCTCACAGGGCTGGATATGAAAATATTAGAGCTACACCACCTGGTAGAAGTAGATTTTGCCAACCTCTTGACTAAAATATCAAACTTGTGACGATGGTACTACTTCAAGGGTGATAATGCATCCTTTTGTGAAGCTTCAAGGAACGTTTCTGGGGAAGTTCAAGCCTTTCAGCTTTGAAAAGTGTGAGTGAAGAGCAATGGGAAAACTGGACAGCTTAGGATTTTTGACCATGTATAATACGGGTGCGTGAACATGAGGTATCAATATAATCGCTATTGAAATGGCGAATCCGAATCCTGCAGCAAATAAATCGATTTTTGAGGTCCCCAAAAAACCATGCATTCAAGAGGCCCTTCCAAAGTGGAACATACCTTCAATCTATTGGTAACCACGGAACAGGTAATGTGGTCACATATGGTGCTGCCATCGGTGCATGTGAGAAGACATCCCAATGGCAATCAGCCATTGTCCTCTTGTCGGATTTATGTGAAAAGCAGATGGAGAGCAATGTGCTTCTCAGCATGCAATCAGTTGAGGCAACATTCCAAGAAATCTCCAACAGGACCCACTGAACGGACCCCTAAACCTGAGTATATAATATCTCTAGCACCTTACTTAGGGGTCCGTTGGTAAGGTCCCATTCAATTTTTCATGGAAACATACGAAGGCCTTGAACCATGTGCCACTGTGGAACTGTCCACTGATTCGGGGTTGTCCGTCACATGTATAGTACCTAGCTCAGTCAATTGCTACCACTTGCTGGCTATTGCCCTTTTGAGTGATGTAATATCGTTACAACACATATACACCAATCCATTGAATAAAAACACCTGTGAGTTTTGGTAGACTATCCATCCACTCAGGTATTTCGACTAAAGTTCTATTTTGGAGTCTGCTAAAACACATCCATCACCGGGGAAAAACCGTTGGAGCCGACGTGTTGCTGTAGGATTACATACACTTCAACTCTGAACGCTTGTGGTCGTGGAGAAGAATGGCAAAAAGCCTTAGAGATTTTCGCAGAAGCTGAGAGGAAAGGTACCTTGACCTCGTTTTGGGGTTGGGTGCTGGCTATTAAAAATGCAGTGGTTCAGTGGTTGTGGGTAGATGTTCCTTGTTGAAATTTCATCATCCCCCACACATGGTAACAAGTGGTTAGAAAAATGGAAAGACAAAAGATGAATATTTAAGCATTCAGAGTTTATTTGCTAGCCAAGACTTATGCAAGACAAATGTCAACAAACCCGGTCCAGATTGGGATTCCCGAGCCCTAAAAATGTTTCATAACTCTGGTGGTGACGAGCGATTGCATCCTAGGTGGTGGGAACATCCCAATAGGTCATAGACTTCATGAAGACCACATCACTGAACCATCAAAATTTTCCCGTTTTTTGACCGGTCAGTTTTTTTGGGCCCGGGATCAGGTGCAGTGAATGTGGTGATGTTGAACGCAGCCATTAGTGCTTGCGAGCGTGGAAGTGAAACTTGCTGATGTTTATGGGTTGGTGGATGGTGGTTGCGTTCCTAGGTGTTTTGTTTTGCAAGTTTCCTGCAGTTTTTTTGAAAGGGAAGGCTTCCCCCCCTTTTTTTTGCGATTTGAAAGGGAGCATTGGACGAGTAGATCAGATCAAAAAAGGGTTGAGCAAGTTTCTAACACACTCACCCATCCTATCTTTGTTTTGAGATGTCCTGTGGTCAAGGGGGCAAGCGATCTTACGAAAGCCAAATTAGTAGCAGGTCATTTGGCAAATAGACACCTGACTTTTGCAACTGCTTCGTTTGCCCTTACCAATGCCCATGTCGAAGACAAGATGAGCCGAAACGTGTAACCTTTCCGCGAGATTCGCCGATGATGGCTTGAGGCTGAAAGGTCATTCCTTGGGGATACAAAACATCCCAAAAACTATAATAAAGACCTTCCAGAAATATCACTAACAGAAATGCTAACAAAATGTATTGTTAGATATTATAGTCTATCTCTTGAACATGATGTTTTATCAGGAATGGAAAGCAGCTCTTCAATTGATGGACCAACTACCCTTGCAACATCTTCAAGCAGATGTGATCACCTACAATGTGCCCTGGACGGTGAAAAAAATTTGAGGTAGTGATCCAGGTACACCAAAAAAAGCTGGATTTTTTGTTGATCGTCGGAGATAGGTTTTTCTGTGAGTTATACCACCTAGTTAATGTGAGTTCATAAGGCATTGTATTGAGGATCCCATTTTACCAACCATGTTTTTCTTTAAATGAGATTCGAGATGAGTTGGGATAACTTCCAAAAGCTCTCAGTGTGCAACAAGGTTTAGAAACTTGTATCAGTTGAAATCAGATGTTTAGAAGCAATCCAAAGGCATGAAAAATGCCTTGCCCCAATATATCTATGCTGATCGGGTTATCTTAGTCCACTGTTCAGACTTGGGACTTGATCGGGAAAAATGAAGTTTGAAGCTTAAAGAAATATCAACATCCTTTGAAGTATCCAACAAAACTACTGTTCATGGAAGAACTCCTGCACCAGTTGATATGGTAAATATCCCATTATTTAGGGTTTCATACATCCCAGGTGGTGCAGGATTTCAGCCATCAACAGTATGCAAAATTCCAAATTCGTGTTTTAGCCTGCTCTGTGGATGATACAAGATTCATGGCCTGTTTCAGCATGGATTGGTTTTGTTTGAGGTAACTTACCTAGTAGTACTGTTTGATTTGGCTGGAACGAGCCAAATCGTTGGAGAAATATGCTGCGATGTTTTGTGTGCAATGTTTGGTATGCAAAAAACACATCTTTTGAAGATGTTTTTCCTTTAAAACATGTGTTTTGCTATTGTCATGCTAGTTTTCAGGGGTGTACTACATTTTAGTAGGGGATGCCAATTAATCTTGATCTCCATTCCTACTGTTATTGTTACTTTCTCCTCTCTGCTTTCAGTCGCACTGTCTCAGGGGTGTCCCTAATGTTTCACCACCCACAGCCTCAGGCTGTTTCCAGTCCGTTCCATCTTTGATAGTGTTGAAATACATCCTCTGTGCCGCAATTTGTGCGAACATTTCCCGTCCCAATTGATTTCACAGTAGGAAAACCAGTGGATCTAAAATATTCTAGATTTTTGAGTCGACATATCCAAAGATCTCCACACTCTTTTGCTGAAAACAGGCGGTCATTTCTTGCTGTGAAAAGAGCCATCAATGGCAGCGTGCGCTGAACTTCTTCCAAGAAATGCAGGAGACAACGATGAAACACTTTTTCGTTTCAGCTGAACATTATGAAAGATAAGTCCCTATATATAGATAGGAAATATGATATGGCCATTTGACAACTAGAGTACTGTAGTTGGATTCCCTTTGGGCACTTTTTTTTGTGAAAGAAACGCCCTAGAACAACTGGCCCCTATAGGGTTTGTATAAAGCATTTCAAAAGGATGGACAACTCCAATTTAACGAAACCACAGGAGAGGCACCTACGCTGTACCATCATCAGCTACAATGCCGTGATCAGTGCATGTTCAGGGCATTGGCAAGTGGCGCTGAGTTTACTACGCGACATTGAAGGCTGAGTTTGTACAGAGTGGTAGACGAAGATTTGTGTTGGAGCCATTTCCAGTGTTTCAACATTTCCTTGGCCCTGAAATCCATTGCTTTCCTGAGTGGAATGTATCATTTTTTTATTTGGGAGTCCCTCCATTTCCTACGACACACCAAGTGTTAAAAGTCTTCAGTTTCAATGTCAAGAGATGGTTGCAGTTTTTAGATCTCATGGATAGGTAAACGTATGTTACAAGAAAGGGGAAGATGAGTGCAGAAATTTCGTGAGCCTGTGAGCCTAGGAAGGCGCAGGTTTGACGAGTTCCTTTAGAAAAAAAGATTTAGATGTCAGATTAAAATTCAAATTGTGCAAGTTGTACCTGAGCCTCAATCCTCCTACAGGGTCTTCAATTCAGAGTGGTAAATAGTTCAACGACTTGCCCTGGTTTTAGGTTAGCCATCTGGATCTTATGCAAGGATTCCAGATTTATTTGCACTATCATTGACGAATCACCGCTTCAAATGATGGGTTGGGACCCTCAAATGGAAATGCTATGTTTGGGGTTCAGAATTTGCTTGCAATCCCGAAATCTCAAAAATTGAAAGAAGTAGAATGCATGAGAACAAAGATGTGATGATGCATCTTTTGATATTCTTAGTTTCTATGAAATTTCTTATCATGGCTAAAGGTCTTGTCAAATCTTGAGGCTCACGGGGTAAGCTGCAAGTTTACGGCCAGGTAGCTGTCAACGCACCGTGATCACCTACAACGCAGTCATTAGCAGCTGTGAGCGTGGAGATCAATGGCAATTGGCCTTGCAGTTTCTCCAAGAAATGGAAGCTTATTCGACGAAAAGAGGAAAAAGGTGAACAAAAACTGGATAGTGGTTTCAAATGTTTTTTATTTTCACCCCATTTCGGGAAGATTCCCATTTTGACGGTTGCACATTTTTCAAAGGGGGTTGGTTCAACCACCAACTAGAAAATACCAAGTATATACCAGGTGGAAGTTGCTCTTCTAGAGTAGTTGATAGAAAGACGAAGGATTGGCCTCTTGTTTGTGCACAAACGAGTCTATATCGTACTATATTGTTGGATGCCCCATTAGCCGCCAAATTGATGTTTGGGAAGAGATATTTGTTGAAGGTTAAGGGTGGGTGGACAATGCAGGGATTTGAGGCTCTGATAGTTTAACAGGTTTTCTACTGTATCTTTTTGTATTTACTCGACGGTGCGCCCCAAGTTTTTTCAACATACTGGTAGCTACCTCTACTTTGAATTGCTGATCTCAGGAAGAACAACAACTTCGATGCTCTCAAATCACTTACAACACGGCCATCAGTGCATGTGAACGAGGAGAACAATGGGAATGGGCCTTGCACTTGCTACGTGAATCACAGGAACACCAACTGTTTGGAGATTTGATCACCTATAATGCAGGCCATTTGGATGGGAGAAGAAGGAAACGTTGTTTAATGGTGAATCGAAGGACTCAATTCGCTTGGTATTTTTCTTCTTGAAGATTGGATCATTGAGGAGATACCGATGAACATGATGAACTGGTTGGTCTTAGTTTTGTGTGTTTCGTTTCCTAAATTGCTTGGAAACGTATGACCTTTTTTTTCCCTAGACTTTTTGGGGTGTCTGAAGTTGTCGGTTCACGAAGATTCTGGATAGGTATCAGTGCCTGCGAAAAGGGCAAGCAATGGCAACGTGCCCTTCAATTACTGGAAGAGGTGATGAAGAGAGAGGACCTCTGTATTTTTGTTTCGGCAAGACTTGGTCATTGCAATATAAGCTTTGTGTCAATGGGAGATGCAGCTGGAATAAGAAAGTGTGTTTACCATGCTGGACAGAGCTTTTGAATGCTTTTGATGGTTTTTCTGTTTGTCATGTAAACGAACGGGCCTGAACGATAAAAGTTTGCAAACGAGATCTCAAAGATACTCGCAAGGGGGGGTTGGATCACAAACTTATGACTTGTGAATAGGAAGCAAACCCTGCCCTCCCCAACTAGCAGCTTGCAACTGAAAATAGGCCTTCCCAAAAGGAAAGTTTGGTCTCCCAACTCCCAACCATCATTTTTCAGGGGTTATGTTCGTTTTATGGAGTCACCATCTGCGTTTGGTTCTATTCTTCACGATGATTTTGAAGGACCTGCCCCAGAAAGGAAATGTCATCACTTACAGTGCTGCCATCAGTGCGTGTGAGAAGGGCAGTCAGTGACTCAAACCGAACCTGCATCATCCAAAAAATCGACATCGGAAGCCGAAGGTTGAAATCCCGGTACCCCTAAACGCTAAAAGAGTGTGATCGTTAGAAGGAGTGACAAAAAAACCATTGAGACCTTAGCTGCGGGTAATCTGTGAAATTTTAGGAACCTCCTAAAACCGGGTCGAAGATTCCTAAATCGCTCGTTCCAGTCTCAGCCCAGGTGGCAATATGTTTTTTCATTGTTGGCCAAGATGAAGAACAGACAACTTCAAGGAAACATCATCACATACAGCGCGGCTATTAGTGCCTGTGGTCGTGGTCAAGAATGGCAACATGCCTTGAGATTACTTACTCAACTTTGGGACTGGCATTTGGAAGCAAATGTTATTACCTACAATGCAGGTATCACTGCTTGTGAGAAAGGTAGTCAATGGCATATAGCATTGAAACTCATGGAAGAGTTACAGGAGAACTAGTGCTTGGATTTTTGGGTCACATTTTCTGAAAATTATTTTCTCTTGTTTGGGAAAAGAGCACACCCAACAAAATCTTGTTTCCAAAGCGGTTTGGCAAAACCCCCGGCTCCAGGAGAAATGTATCCAAAGTACAGTTTTTACTTACACGGCTGTAGCTGCAGCCACTGCAACTGCTGGAGATTGGCAGCAAGCGTTGAATTTCTGTCAACAGATGCGTGAACATTTGGCACAAGCAACCAGCGTGTCAGTTGGTACTGCAGCCAGTGCGTGTGCAGTGAGTGCGCAGTGGCAGAGTGCACTTCAGGTGTGGGATGATTTTGGAGAGCAACGGGTTGCAGAAGATGCTCTGATTTTCACTTCAACTATCAGTGCCTGTGAGAGAGGCAAAGCATGGGCCACGGGCACAGACCTTATTATTTGATATCATGATCATTTTCACTTCACCATTCCAAAGTTGCTTCATTTAGATTAGATAGCTGATGAAACTAACCTTGTTCGGCATCATTTTTTTTCGCGCCCCTGACATCAAAATCTGTTGAACCAACCAACTTAATATTAATAACACTCACACACGAAATCATCCACACTTTTTGTGTTCAAAGCCTTTTGACAACAAAAACCTTCCAGGCGGAGCATGGCAACATGCCTTGTCCCTTCTGAGTGCATCACAGGAACGACGCCTGATAGATGGGATCATTTTTGATGCAACTGTCAGTGCCTGTGCCAATAGCGACCAGTGGCAGCAGGCCATGGTGCTGTTGGTACAAGCAGCTTGTTGGCGCGTGACCAGGACCCCTGAAAAAAAATTGGGGACCCAACAAAAACAACATGTTTTTGGGAAAAGAGTTGGTGAAGGAAACAAAAAACATGTGTCTGTGCTTTTTTGAGAGTGAAAACCGAAAAAAGGAGAGTGGGAAATATCAAGATGATAGAGTTACATCGTAATTACAGGTAAGCCCTGAGAAGATGCAATGACAAATCAGTCTTCCAACCATCCTTTTGAGGTGCTATCACTAGCTCAAAGTAGGTTAATGTTGTCAACATCTTTGCAAAGAGCTGAGATCTTGCAATTGACAAATTCGAACATCAAATCAGTTCGTGCAAAATCTAGGGGAAGGCAGTTTCACTCAAAATCCTTTCTTAAGTCGTGAACAAAAAATCTCAAAAGGAGCACGGCGAGCGTTGCTGCGACCATCAGTGCATGCGAGCGGGCCCAGTGTACATCGCCCCCTTTTCAGCCGAACCTGTTTCCGCCAGAAAAAGAGCTGAGAGCCAAGGGTTTCTGTTGTGCGGAAAAATCTGTTCTTTGACAACATCTTGTTTTCTTTCTATTTCTTGCTGTATTGGCAACATCCCAAAATTGAACGTAATCCGAATTGACTTTGGGGTCTTATTTGGAAGATCTTTTTTTGGCAAAATGATTTGGTTGGAAATATGATGTGGTCAATGACTGCTATTACTATTGTTTCCATCAAAAATTGAATGGACCTTGCCAACGGACCCCTAAGTAAGTTGCTAGAACTATTGGACACTTAGGTTGAGGGGCCCGTTCAGTGAGTCCTGTTGGAGATTTCTTGGATTGTTTGGATTCACCAGTAGAAAAACATATGTACCATTGGTCTTAACACCATTCATGGTTTTGTTTTATCAATGGAATCATTATTCCTTGGCAGACCTATCATCTACAGGGAACCAGTTCAGCTTGGAGATACCCTTTGATGAAACGGAATCTTTGGCTCGCAGTCGTACGAAAAACGTCGAGATACACTGGTCATGAGATGAAGGTTTGGCCCGAGGGTCTTGCTTTGACTTTTAAGTTATGAATCTATTTGTAACTTGGAGGTCAAAGCGAGACCCTCTGGCCAATGCCTTTTCCCTAGACCTGTTGGAATCTGACTGACAGTTCCTATAGTAATATTCTAGTGACATCCTGGAAAACCCCAACTTCAAATCATCTTTATATAGAGTCTAGAGTTTTTTCTTTGGTGAACCTCCTAGTTTTTTTCTTAAATTTGTTGGGCAATCCTGCTTTCATGTGATTTCTCCACATCTTCCCAAGCCATGGACCTGGTGGCACGGATCCTCATGGGCATGTCGTGCCTCCATCCTATCGGTGGCAATTTCGTGGCACCTGGTGGCACCTGGAACGTTTGGAGTTCCAAACGCATAAATCCAGAAATTTCTGCACGGCAACATTTGGAATGGCAAGAACTCACGTTGGGTGAAGGCCAAGAAACTGAAAGTTTGACGGGTTTAACTGGAGGCCAGGACAAAAAGAAGCTGAGGAGGAAGTTCATTAGGTGGTTGGGGGTTGTTTTTGTTGAGGTTTCTTCTAAGGGTTACATAATATGTCCCTCCGAACAATAGGGAAATCATTGAAGAGATAAGTCATTCTGCTTGCAAAGCACCTGTTTATTTTTTTTCCATCGGTGAATCCGTATCTTCAACAGCAACACATGAGGTCAGACAATCCCTGATCAACGGCAACAAAGTCATATTTCCCCAAGTTTGTATAGATTGGAATAAGTTTAGAAACTTGAGGGCCCCCAAATTTCCTCAACAACTTTTGGAATTTTCTAGGTAGAAAAGTTGCAAACCACCTGATGAGTCGCCGACTGACGAGGCCTGCTACGCCTGGGACCCTTTAAGGAATTGCCGACGCATTTCCATCCCGAGTCCTTTGGAGAAATCTATCACTTCACTCGAGGCAATGGCCATGTGAAGTTGAATGAATATACACCGAACTTGGTGAAACACGAGATTTCAGTTGGATTGCATGTATCTTGGAGGAAACTTCAAAAAACACAGCATTTGTTTTTTACATTTTTTGTTGTTTTTTTTCAAGGTGCAACGCCTTTAGATGTGAACTTTTGACCCCTTGGATTTGACATCATGTCTGGAAGGATAGTATTATTATATATATTTATAGTATTTCAACTCTTCGCGTTATCTAAAACTTACTGTATCAGATAAAGCATGCATCATTTCATTCTGTTTTGAGTACTTGCCAAGGCTCTTTTGTTTTGCTGCGCAGGGTTGAAACGCATTCTGTTGGTTTGGGTTCGACATGTCAATCAAAGTTGCCCTGTTTGGAGTGACTGCAAGTGTTTATCAGTTTGAGAGATTTTGGTCACGCAATGATAGTAATAGTTGATGGTTGAGGTTGGTGGTGACCTAGCATAATGACTCACCAACGGTTCAACACCAACGAACCAGTCACTAAAAACGCCCCTCTGCCTTTGCCACCAACGGTTCCAGGGTAGTTTATATATAGCTTCTTCCGATGGGAGAAACCAACAAAAACAAGCAGAAGACACTTCTTGCGAACAAAACTTACAGATTGTGTCATTAGGTAAAATACCTAATATATCCTAATATATGATACTATATGTGTATAGTCTGTATAGTAACAGCCACGTAGAATCTTTAGAACCACTGATTGGAAAACCGCATCCTCTTTTTTCATGTCACTCCATGGATTTAGAAAAAAGGTGAACATCCCTGCGAAGATGTTGCACGGCATCGAAGCTGGAGACGAAGGTTGTGAGTTTTTATGGATGTTTCCAGGGAAACGATGGAAGGATGCTTGGACTTGGAAAGTTTGTGGATGTAAACCATGATGGAAAGTACATATGGACATGTTCTTTTTTGTTGTTGGCGTTTCAACAAGATTTTCGGAGGCCGACAAAAACCCTTGGGCACCCCAAACTTTGGTGGTTTTTGTTTTGTCATTTTTTGCCACTTCAGGATATTCCTTACCTCTACGTTGATCCCAACTTACCACATCGCAATGTTGCGAGTGACTTTGTGCTTCCGCTACCGCTGGGTGTAGTGGATTGGAAGACCCTTCAGGCAAATGTGATCAAGGTGCAGAATGAGAGGAGTGGTGGGAGGGTAGATGTTTGATGAACATGATTTAAAGGAATTGTTTTTTCGGGGTAGTTGTGGTTGTGGTTGTTGTTGTTGTTGTTGCTGTTGCTGTTGCTGCTGTTGTTGTTGTTGTTGTTGTTGTTGTTGTTGTTGTTGTTGTTGTTGTTGTTGTTGTTCTTGTTGTTGTTGTTGTTGTTGTTCTTGTTCTTGTTCTTGTTCTTGATGGACCTTCCTAGCACAAGTTTTGTATCTGAAAAAGAGTCGTCTTGACTGACTTAGGTGCCAGCCGTGTTTCTTGTTTCCATCAGCTATATTTCGCATTTGCAAAAGGTTTTCCATAAATTGCACAGCTTGGTTGGTCCAGCCCCGATGCCTTTTCCACTCACAAGCGGTTCCCTTTTTGAACAAGTTACTGGAATCAAACAATCCCCATATGCCTCAATTTGTTTGGGAGTATTCACTCACTTTTTGACAATTTATATACTCTATATGCCCACTTGAAAAGGTCAAGATATTTTTGGATGCAAATACATTAATTACATATCATTACAGTATATGGCATATATGTCTATGTATATATACATATATATTCATATATGATATATGTGTATATATATTAATATACATATTATGTATTATATTTATACCATTCACCCTTCGCCTTGTGAAGGAGCCCAGAGCACGAGCTTTAGTTCAACCGAGCCCTGTGTCCGGGTGCGATGCCATGGCCCCGTGAAAACGGCCCATCTCGCACGGAGACAACCGAGTTGACACAGCGACGATTGAAAAAAAAACACTTGGACTCGGGGCGGCAGGAAGGGTAAGGGATTGGCACTTTAAAATGCCATGAAAAAAGCCACCAGCTATTAAGAGAGAGTCAATTTTAATTTGTTCATATTTGTTCAATGATATATATCAAACATTATGTTGGGGCCAGCATTGGCAAACCATTAAAGTGTCAATGATTTGCTTGGTTCAACGATGTATGTGTTTGGGATATCACTTGGGATCACCTCCCCCCCAAAAAAAATCCAAACAAGTAGTTTGGGTGTAGTTTCACTTTTTGCGAGAAACCAATCTTCCCCAAATGATCAGCTACTATTGATAACAGATTCCCAAACGATCAGCTACTATTGACCACAGACGGGGGGATCACGGAAACCAAAATTCCCAAACAAATGATCATGGAATCCCCAAAATTCCCAAATGAATAGTTTAAACAAATTTTCAAGAAGCGAACATCTTCCCCTGCTTTTTGTTTTCTTTTTGTTTTCTGAACGGCAATGTATACGTACATCCTTTGCCCATCCTCAATTGATGGGGAGAGTCCCCAACCAGAAGCCAACCTCCAAGTGATTCCCCTATACTGTTGATGGTTCAGAAGTCCGGCTAACTAGTTGAATGTAGTAGATATCCCATTATTTACAGGGTTTTATACATCCAACCGGTGGTTGGCCTTGGGATTTCTGAACCATCAACAGTATTGATTCCCAATTTGGAACTCGAATTGCCGAGGTTGGCAAGGTGCCATCAATTTACTTCTTGAAGCGTCAGGGAAGCTCAGTTGAAGGTGTTTTTTGTGGGCTTGAGGGTTGGTGATGACGGGGGCTTGGGACCCATCATATGCCCCCTCCCGAAAACGAACATGGAAAAAATTGCTGGAAAAGCACCCAACTTGTACATAGGAGATATATATACATCTTCAAATGGTTGGGTTTTCAATTGTGATGCTATTGGAATTTTAACCCCTAGAAGTGGAGTTGTGGGCCCCTATGATCCTTATAAATGGAGTTATAACCACTATAAATGGCCTTATAAGTGGGTTTCCCTTGGGGTTTAAACCCCTATATATAAGTGAAGTTGTGGGCTCCTACTTACAACTGCTAAGGGCATCACTTTTGGTAAGGCACATTTCACATCGTGTGGTTGTAACACCGAGGCGGCAGCGTTCCATCGAGGTGGCAGTTCATCCTACTGTGGCCAATCTGGCGGAAGAGGTGGGGATGATAAATCCCCTCGGCCAACCACCGGTTGGAGGAGGAAAATGTCTTAAACTCTTACTAGGTGATGGTTTCAAATATTTTTTATTTCATCCCTGCTTGGGGAAGATTCCCACTTCGACGAGCATATTTTTCAAAGGGGTTGGTTCAACCACCAACTAGCTTATGAATACTGGGATCTCTACGCTAACATTCAACTGGTGATCGCCGGATTTCTGAACCATCAACGGTATGGATTTACAGTAAAAAAGATAGGGGACCATTGGTTGGATTTCGGAAGAGTCATGACCTATTAATGGTCACATGGCAATGGAAACTTTCACCGTGTGTAAGAGATACAAGTTGTATCATCAGTGGGATATGTTGAGAATGACATCAAAAATACCGAGACCAATACGTAAACTCCGTTTGTTTCTCAAACAATTTCCAAGTATGTTACGATTATCTTTCTTGGTTCAACGCCCCGCAGACCCCAAACCAAAATTTACCACTTTACAATTTACAGTACATCTCTCCGGTGAATTACAGAGACCATGTTGTAGCGAGAATTAGTGACTTCGAAATGTCATTCTATACTATACATGACATGCCTCAGATATGTCGCAATGAACTCACTTTAATTCAAATACAAGTTTCTGCATCTTAACTAACAGTTAACTCGATTTATTGATTGATGTCAATTATATGTTCAACAATTTTAAAAAATGAACACATATCAATATCAGACAACCATCTCAACTATATACATACAGTTCAATTTTCGTATCAATCTTCAATTATATAAGCAATTATCTAAAGCATAGTTTCCGCTTAGTTCAATCTTCCTAAATTTCATCTTTAGAATATAATATGACAACTACCTACCTTATATAATTTGTTTTTTTCTTTTTCAGATTTCATCTATATTTCCCTGGTTTGTTTAATTCTTTGTTTTGGGATTTCATATCTAAAACATCACTTCCTCCCCCCCCCCCGCCACAAGGCACGAAGAGGTGCCGAAGCCTTGCGACCCTTTTGGGATGTGGCACCCAATCGAAGGAGCAGTGGGGGGTGGCGTGTTTGGTTGGTGTTAGAATACTCCCGAGGGCAAATTTTGGTAGGGATGGTTACTAGTGATTACCCAGAAATCACAGGTCAATTTTTGGAGAAATCAAACGGTTGTAGGATGGTCAAATTCACCTAGAGAAACAACTCCGTATTTGGATGAATGTATGAATTTTGTAGGATTTTTGATTGTTTTTCTCTTTCTTTCGTGAAGGCTTTGGCTTTTGTTGGATAGGAGGAAACGTTGGTTCACGAAGACATCAAAGGGGATTCTTCCCAGTCCTCACCACCACAAAAAAGACACCTTGTTGGGAATCTAAGGGGCCCACCTTTGCGCGCAATTTCCACGTTTCACCCCCCCAAAAAAAAATCCAGGGCTTCTTAAGGCGCCTTATTTAAGTTCGTTCTTTTTTGGTGGTTCATAATCCCTTAATTTTGTGGCTGGCTATTTCCTTGGGGAAAAAAACCGTGGCATTTCGCGAGTAATGAGGAGCTTGTTGGCTCGTTGGAGCCATGCTTTAGATCTTTTTTTTCAGCAGATGCAGTTGGTCCCGGATGCCCAGCCCGGTGGTCCGAAGGTTGTGGGGAATCCTTGAGTTCGGCCTTGAGCCATGTTGACATTTGTTTAAAAACCCACCGTTTTGGTGGTATGCATGCAGCAATTTACTTGATTGGTTGGTTGGCTGGTCAGTTGGTAGCGGCTTTTTTCGCAACGAAGCACGCAACAACCAATTACTGCAACCAATATCTAGCCACTTGATTTACTTCCATAACGGGCAGACATCATTGGACACCCCTCCCTAAAACCAACCTAAAATGCCCTTAAAAAAGGTAGGCCTAAAAGGTTTCCCCAAAACGGAAATCTGTAGGGTCTCGCTTTCCCACCAGGGAGAACCGCAGAGCTTGGAAGATTATCGCGCGGCCATCAAAGCATGTCCGTTGGGGAAACTCAGAGTTTTGTCGGGTTGTTTTTTTTTTTTCTCGCGGGGGGAAGAGTTTTTTTGGGGGGGAAATCTGGGATTTTTGGGAAATCTGTTTTATTTTTGATCTAAGGCCAATTGAATAGGTAACTTGATCTCACAGGAATCTGATAGGAATCTGAACGGTTATTATCTCATGTGTGATGCTTAGTTGATTAGTTGATGGAGAATTCCGTCCGTACAAGAACGGAATGAAAAATTGATGGATCTCAATATTCCAGGAATGCAAATGACCCCTGTTTTGATTGGAAAAGGCCTTCTTTTGGAGTGTTGAAGCCCCAAAATAGAGGACATACGGGTTCCAGGCTGTTAAAGACCTTCTATTTTCTTTGACGGCGAGGTTTCTTCTTTCTGTTGACCTGGTGGAGATTTTTTTCGGACCATTTTGTCGAGGCGCTTTTACTGGCAATTGTCGTTGCATTTGTTGGAGCAGATGTTGGAGAAGTCTCTTGGACCAGGTGTGGTGCCGGCGATTTTTTTCCTCAGAAATTGTATGTATACCCTCCCGAAGTTTAACAGCTCGCCCCTGAAAAATAATGAACGGTTGGAAGACTACTTTCCTATTGGGAAGGTAACTTTTCAGGGGCAAACAGTTAAACTTTGGGAGGGTATACTGGGATGTCCATGGTACTTAGTGATTAACTAGATTATAACCCCCTATATAAGTAGGTTGTAAGTGCCCCAAATGGGTTATAAACCAACTTACTAACTACTTGCTAACTTCCATGGACACCGTAGTACCCTCCCTAAAACTAACAGCGAACGCCCCTCAAAATATGTCAATCCCAAAAGGAAAGGATCGTCTTCCAACCACCAATTTTTCAGGAAAGTATGAGATTCTTTACCGCTGTTTTTTCATGAGTCCATGAGATATTCAAAATGCCGGGAACTTTGAGATTCCACCAACTTCCACAAGGCCTCAGCAGACTTTTGTGAGGAATGTTCCAAGCATCTTTCAGATTCGGGAAATTCTTGGCCATTTCATCCCCGAGCTTTCAGTCTGAGTCTAGCTACCAAATGCTGGGAAAAAATCATGAGTTGTCCAACACATGCAGAGAAATGATGACATACTGTTGATGGAAGAAATCTTGCACCACCTGGGATGTATAAAACCCTGTAAACAATGGGATAAACTACTTGTCAACTGGTGCAGGATTTCTTCCATCAACAGTACTAATATACTCAATTTGCATGTGAGGTGTATTTTTTGGGATCACGGGTGAGGGACCTTCAATGTTTTACCAACACTAGTAGTTCTGCAGCTCCAGCTGCAACGTTTCCTTCAGATCGCCTTTGTTATCGTGAAGCCATGCGTACCTGCAACCGTGGCTTGTGCGCGTTCGGAAGTTTGGCAGGGGTGGTCGATTTGTGACAAGATTTGGATGGATTAAACCAGCTGCAAACAAAAAAACACGAGAGGTTTCGGGAACTACAACTGGAAGACATGACGAACTTGACAGTTTGAATGTCAAGTTCATACAACCATGATGATAAACGCTTGTCAAGAGTCGAGCAGAGTCAACAAGAACATTCTTGTGGCACCATTTTTTGTTACCCCATGACGATTTAACATTTTGAGTACCTAAAACATCACCGAACCATCGAATTCCAGAAAATCATCTTCCAACCAAATCTCCATGACTTTGAGACTTTCAGTTCATCCCGTTTAAAAACAAAAAACACATTTTTTTCGGGTGTCCAAAAAAAATCACACCCCATCCCATGCATCTCTTATTTGTTGGGAGTTTTTTTTTGGGAAAAAAAATCCCTTTCGGGTTTTTCCTCGGCCGCCCAACCAACTCTTTTGGGACAATTTTTGCTTGTCGAAAAAAGGTACAGCTACGAGGCCACCCTGCGGCTGTTTCAGGACATGAAGGCGCTTCTTGGACGAAAGGGAACTGTCCCCCCGGACCTAAGGAGAAAAATGCACAGAAAATCGATGGGAGCTGAGATAAAAGAGAGATTTTTTGAGAGGATTAAAAGATAACCGTGATTTTGGGGGGTATTTCAAGCATTAGAAGTCCAAATCAACACATTTATTACACATTTGGCGGTGCCTCACTTGGTCTGACATCAACGCCTTTGACATCAACGCCTTTCACATACAAAATACGTTTCCCACGGTTGTTTTAACAGCGGAATCGCCGAATGCTCCAAGAATTCAGGGTTGGTGAATCAGGTTGCGGTTTTGTGCAGATTTGTTGTTCAAGAAATACGACCTTTTTTGATATGTGGAAACTTTGCCCAGAATAGCGAATCGTTCACGAGAGCTTGTGAAACACTGAAATACAATCCTTGGAAGCATGACATCAGTTTGGCCCAGATATTGTCAAAAGCATCTGGAATACCTGAATTTGGAACCTATTTGAATTGAAAAAATGATTGAATACCAGGTGGTTCAAAGTGACCTTTTGATCCCCTAGTTGGAGGTCACTTAACCTTTGAAAGGGTCACAAATCACCATCCCAAAAAGGTCACAAAGATTTGCCAGGATAAATTATTCATATATCTTTATTTGTAACATCCTCCTTGGAGTTAGTTTTGGGGAGTGTAGTTTTTTGTTTACTGCTTTGATGATTCATGTCAATTCACGTGACTTTTCAACAGATATCCAGGCTCAGCGCCTCACTCCTGACGTGGAGGCGTGATGTGTGGGTGGACCCGTGGCACCCGTGGATCTGTAGCAACAATTGACGAATTGGAGGAAAAACACATTGAAAACACAACAGATTTTAGGCATTGAAAAACACATTGAAAACACATGCTTTTGGTTTTTTCTTGGTCTTGGAAAGTTTTGCAGTGTTTCAGGGATGTTTGGTTGATAGCATGTTGAATAGTCTTTTCTTAATCTTGTGTTTGGTTTTGAACATATATACGTGTTTTCTCATTCTAGGTACTTTCGGAGAGATAGATCGCAACATTACATCGATTACATGATACTAGTACACGACATGATCATCGATTTTTGGTTGTTGAATATTTCGACGAGGCACTGGCAAATTCGTTTTATTTTTGTTGGCCCTTCCCCCCCGGTGCTGCCACGTGATGTCTGAAAACAACTCATCTGTTCCGGCGTGCCATGGAAAAATGGTCAACTCATGACATGTGAAGTCCTTTTTTCAGGATTTGAATTGCCATTGATAGGAACCAACCTACCCAAAGATGGCGAGATCTTCTCCCAAAACACGAGATATTCACAATCCAAGAAAAGATAAAAATCAATCCAAGTGATAGTTCTTTTTTTCCCAAAACCTAACATATGCTAACATATATGATTCATCTTCAAAACAAATCAACGTCTGGTGTCATCCAAGCCCATCGAGGAGTATAATGACCTAATGTTGGCTTTGATCACTGGCAATCGATGGCAAGAGGTGGAGTTGGGGAAGTTGGGGAAGTTGAAGGTCACGTAGATGTTTTTTTGTCGAAGCCTTGTCGGAAGTTAAGATGAAGGATTTTGCAACACCAGAAAGGTGATCTCTATGACAAGGTTGAATCTTGATACATTGCGTTTGAGTTGAATAGGTTTATTTGTACAGATCACTACCAAAAGTCATAGCCATTTGAACAAGAAATCATGGAAATCGGAATCTTTCTTCATCCTCATATTTTTTCAAAATGAGGGGTAATTTCACCAAGTTCTATGTGAGTTTTCTGAAATAATGTCATCGTGCCGGCGCATCATGTAGATGTTGAAGGAAATTGTGATTCTCAACCAAATCAGGCGAATCTGGTATAGTGCGCAACCAGCACGGAGCAGATATAATAGTCTTTAGTGTTTTAACCAATACTATTACGTTTTTCATCCATTTTGATTGGAATGTTCATTCTGGTGGTTCCTCACCACAATTTGTTTAAATGGAGAACCTAACTTCAGAAACTTGTAACCTTTTTTGTGGCGCTGTTTGAAGGTGAGGCCCCCACATCTATTCCTTTCTGGTAGAATTCCCAACTCCCAAGAAATACATTTGATGAACCCCGACCCCTGCAAAGCTGTTCTTTCTTTGGCAAAGATATAAAAGCACATCGTAAGCATCCCCCGGATTTTTTCAAAGACAACCTGAAGAAAAAATAGATAGACAATAGACATATGATAAAGACATGTTTTTCCCATTTTTTTGGTTCTTGCTTCTTACAGACCAGTTGGCCTCCATCCACAACTAACTTCATTCAAGAATGACAACTTCAGAAAATCACCCTGATTTGGTTAAAAAATCAACAATCAACAAATATTAAGAAACTACATCAGCTTAGTCAAAATCAACAATCAACGCAATTAAGAAACAATCAAACATCAAGTATGCAACATCCGCTTCTTAAAAAAGCCCAAGCTGCCTTTCCAGCAAAGTAGCAGATGTAAGGCCTTCCAAGTCTTTGCCGACATGCGCTCTAAGGTGCGAAGGGTTGGAGGGGGCAATTTTCGGTCGCCAAAGGGTATTGGATTAAAAAACGTGGTCACCCAAAAAGGGCCCGACCCCGAAAAAAATGGCTTGGATGGAAATTTAGATGTAGTAAAATTGGTTGGATAGTTGAATTGAACCAGGATGGTCAGAATGGATGGATTGTTTGGGGATTTGTCTTTTTGGTTTTGATGGGTCCATTTTTTTAATGTGTTCTCAAAGATTGTTTCATTCTAGCAAGAAACACTTTCAAGCTTTCTGATTTCAGACACGGAGACGCAAAGTCACGACGGACACTTTATGTACCGTAATTATTTTAATGCTATATTTCCTATATGCTCCTTCCGAAGTCATGTGTTTTACAAAGATATGTCCTGGTGATGTCTTTGAAGATGATTTTCAAATCTACTAAGGCCTCACCTTCTCCTGCGCCAAATTTGCAAAGCTATTGTATGGTGCTGTATGCATGTGCAGAAGCTTGGAATTGCATGTTAGGAAGGTCTTGAAGAGAAAGGAACAAAGTGGATTGTTGCGTTGGTAATACGTTACTTCAGATAGTTGTGTGAACTTTTATATTGAGAGATGCTGGATGAGTGAGGTTTGACTCCTTTTTTACAGATCAATATGATAGTGTATATGATGTATGATATTTGATATTTGACAAATGACATATGATATATGTTGATAATTGATACACCATATATATATACAAGTTCTATATCTTCTGTATATCACAAACTTTACCAAAAAAAACGTCCTGGCGTGGTATTTCCCATCCAAGGATACCAACGAGGTTGCCAACGGGGGGGCCGGGCCGAAATTACCTTGGATGCCAACTGTTGCCGGAAAATCATCGACTCAAAAGTGCTGGCGTTGGTAGGAGATATGTGCTCGTTCATCGTTCCCTGGAGGGTATGTTTGTTCACCATTTTCAGTTTCTTGTTTTCCTAAGGGGATGATGATCTTAAATCTAAGGCAGAACATGGGATCATTTTTTAAACGTCTCACCTTTGTTGAGTTTTCAGCAGAAGGGGATGGAAACAAACAAGGACCATGTCCCCAGTCTTGTTTCAAGCTAAGGAGAGCACAAATGATTTGGGTTGCCAAAGGTGTGTAGTAGCTTGATTTAGGGCTAATACCATCCCTTACTAATCCCTCTTCTATGGGATTTCCCATAGGGATGATTGAAATGAAATCACAAAAATTCAATCTTAGATGTAACATTTAGGATTTGTCCAATGAATCACCCATGATATTTCAAAACATCCACATTTGGAACCCCAGATCCAGCTGGAGGTTGAACTGAACGACCCATCCAACGTCCGACCCAACGTTTCTGACAGGGCAATGCATGGCCTGCAGCCATTGGATATTGGTCAGATATGCGGAAGGTCGGGGGTTGGATGTGTGGACCTGTTTCGGCGGTTCCAGTTGAAGGGATGATGATGAACATGAGGTTTACAGAAAAGATACTGGCGGCATTTGCAGATCGTCAACTATCAAAGCTAAATGATTTTCAGGGTTCGATGAGGTATTTGTTTTAGGGGGGGTGAAGATTTGGTGGAAGGGCCGTGTGCTTCCTGTTTCAATAACGATTAGTACCATACCGTTATGTAGTACACCTTTGCATAATTCATAAGAAAAACCTCACTATCCCAACAAAAAGCAGCTAAAGCTTTCGAAAGAGATTCTTTTCGCCACCATTTCCCACACAAATTGCTTCCCAAAATTTTCCCAGCTGCCTCCCATTTGTTAGGAGAAGATCACTCCTGACTTTGATGCTTATGACATGCTTCTCTTGGTCCTGCGGCTCAGTTAGATGTCATTCTTTGCTCAGAATGACATCGTGATGTCAAGTGACATCATCCTACAAAACAGTAGAGATTGTAAACTCTATAAAAAGTAGATGTTGTTCATTTGATATATGGAGGTTGAGGGTTGAAATCTCCATGTTGATCAAAGAAAGATCTCATTTGTGTTGATTGCAGTGAAAACAGCTTTTTTTTTATTTTTTTGTTGGTTCTTGAAAGCTGTTTTTCAAGGTGAAGGACTTGATTAAGCAACACCTTTTTGGGGATTAGAATAGCACTTTGTGTGCAGCTCATTTGTCAAACCACTTGATGAATTTGTTTCTAAGTTTGCTTGAACTTTCAGTGGCTCTAAATTGTGTTGTACCATTTTTTTTGTTTAGAGAGCCATTTTTTTTCAGCAAGACTTTGAGAGGTTCTTTTGTTTTGTAGCAGTTCTTTATCAACTGAATGACGGACTCATGGCAGTTTTCAGATGTCAAAAGTTTTGATGACTCAGTCATGATCTTTGGTTTTTTGATAGATCATTGTATTGAGACCACATTGTTTCCCGTGATCCACGACCATTGTTTGACTTGATCCATACACTTTTTCTTGGGGGGGGGGGGCTGTCGGCAGCAGGGAGGGGTCAACTGAAACCTGACAAAATCAACTTTTTTAGGATTTTAGGGGGTGACATGGTTTTAGAACAGATATTTTTACTGTTTCATTGTTTCATGTTTACCCCTATTTTGACGAACATATTTTTCTTAAGTAGGTTCAAAAATTCAACCATCAAATGAAAGAATAGTTCCATTCAATCATCAAGTGGTGGAAGTCTTAAGAAGTGAAATTCAACCACTACTAGGTTGTGGTTTCAAAGATTTTAATTTTTACCCCTAAAATTGTGGCTCAACTACCAACTAGTATTCCCTATCCCATGAGAGATGCATGGGACTAGTATATTTACCTGTACCTTTACATTACCTTTACCATAAAAAAACAACCATCCATTTTGAAGTGTTTCCTTAACCGCGGCCGGTGTCGCAGATCTACTGTAGTCGCAACGAGGTCGCCGAACGCGGTGAACGTTGGGACTGGTCTCGCCAACTGCTGGACAGGGATGGGGGAAAGTCCCGGTTTCGGTGTGCGAAGGTTTTCGTGTTTTTTTAGTGGAGGTACACAACCATGAAAAGTGAAACATGGCTGGAACCCAAAAAATCACGGAACATTGAAATCCAGAAAATCATCTTTATAAGCAAACCTCCATGACTTTGGGTTGTTTTGCCATAATTTTTCCAGGGGTGTAATTCAGATAAAGAAGGGGGTTGTTTACATGTAAAAAGCCTTTGGATTTTTGCTCGAAATTTCTTCCCCGGTCGTTTTTTTTCTCGTAAAATCTAAGGCTTAGAATATGCTGAATTAGTATATCTCAAAATCTCAGATTTTGGTGGCTGAAATTTGGTGAAGAAATCATTCTCAGGGTTTCCTGAGGGCAATAGCTATTCAAACCACTTTAGCAAGTAGATACTCTGAGTTCATCATTTCATTTTTTGAATTGCTATGATATCAAAATGTATCAAGGAAACAAGAGAAGTTGGAGCTTTAAAATTGAGAACTTCGGTAGTATCAGGATATTCTCTTCAACCCCTTGGAAATCCAACTCTGCCACTGGCCAACCCCGAATGGTGCCAACAGTATGGCACAGAAAATCAGAGGTCTAGTCTTGTTTCAAACGTTTCCTCCATTTTCCAACGCCTGCTATCGAGGACACACTTTTTAAGCTCAACGCCCCATCCACGGTGACGATGTTCAATGCTGCGCTCAATGCAGCGCGTGACTTGGTTGCCCAGAGAAAGATGATTTATATATAGTGTATATTGTATATATTTGTACCAGGTAGTATCATCATTATATATCATTATATATCGTTATTATCATTATGAAAATCTTATATACGCATGTATATTATATATATATAATCACATATTTTAGTAGTTTCATCAAAACTTGGATTCCTTTTCGTTCCTTGTTTTTTGAACGGTGTTGCCTGGGATCATCTGAATGAGTCATGGAAATGCTGGGGCCCAGCCCAAGAAGTGCGCGTTGGCGCCAACGCATGTATAGATGAATCACCTAAATGGTGGTGAAAAGTAAGGGAAATCTTCTATTTCAGGGAAACCTAGGTTGGTGAAATATGATAATTTGGCTAGATGAACACTCCCCAAGTTGTAGCCTTTCTCCCATAATCTTGGTTCAGTGGAAAACTGCAGCAAATGAAAGGAAACGATCCTATTGGAGAAAGGGACCCATTTTTCACTGAACCATGATTATGGGAGGAAGGGTAATTTGTAGCCTTTCTTTTCTGTTTAGATTCCGATTCAAATCCAGATTTGTTGACCAAACAGGAATGTTTTTTTGTTGTTAAACGGGCGTTTCTTCAATATGACTTGAGAGATCCACAAATGAAAGGGAAGCAACACAACTACCCTCCAGGGAACATCACATATACCCTTTAAAGATAGCTGGGTCCCCATGATTTTCCTCTTCCATTCCGGTGGGTTTCCTCGTTCCCTGGTTCGGGCACTTCCTGATTGCATCTGTTCAATTCATTTCAATTCATTTGTAACCTTTAACATATTATCAGCACCACTTACAGTAACACCTTTTCCTGGTTCTTCAAACAATTGAACTATTTTTCCCATCAAATTCCAGCAAAAGGTCCATCATTTGTTGAGTTTTTGGGTTCAAGGTCGAGGAAAGCGGTGGGAATTGGCTCAATCTCTATTGAGGCGCCGGAAAGAAGTTGGATTGATCTCAGGTCCTTCAAGAAACATGTATATATGATTTCTGTATATATAGTGTATATATAGGGTATATGAAAATACATACGTATATACATATATAAATGTTATATGTATATAAACAGTGAGTATATCATAATATGGATCTTTAAGGAATGCTTGTTTGTGGAAATGGTTCAAGTATTCCACACATCCCATATCCTTTGAACTTTTCAGTGATTCAGTGCACAAGAAATTCCATTGCAAAGCGCCATTCGTTGCAGGGAGATGTCGGAGGAACTACTGCTTCCAACCATTGTGAGTTACTCCTTTGCAGTGGATACCTGCGAAAAGGCCCAACGGGCAGGGCATGGCAGCTGGAAATTCATGTGACCTGTTGTTGAAGTGTGAATCATATATCAATGGAGTTTCCTGGTTCCCTTAATAGGTGGTAGGTGATATATAATCACCCAATAGGCAATATATAAGTGGTATATAAGTGGTATATACTGCCAATTGGGGACTTATAAATCACCTACCACCTATTCAGGGAACCAGAAACAGCTGTCGAATATAGATGTTTTAAAGATGATGTACACCCCCAAGGTTTAACATCGGCCCCCAACAGGAGAAACGAATCCTCCATCAGTTTTCAGGGGCTCGATGAGTTTTTGGGGACCTGGAAAGATCACGAGGGCAGTTGAATGCGGAGATGTTTGCTTCTTGCAAAGGATCCAGCTTGGTTTGATGAAACAGTTTCTTGCCTCTTTGTGAATTTTTGGTTGAAAGAAGATGTGGTGCTAGTCAATTTCGATCTCCCCAAAAAGAGGTCTTGACCAAATTTCTTGTATGTTTTGGCAGCACACCATTTGATGGAAAGAGATGTCATTTACCTACTTGGGATGATTGCATTAGATGATTTTTTTTTCAACAATCATCAGTGGGGTTTTCCCTTACTATTCCCATAAGAACCCCTAAAGATATGGGAATGAGTGGTATTGAGAATAGTATGGGAATCTTACCAAAAAGAGCGTCCCATTATTGGGGGTCCCTTAAATCACCCTTGAACTCACGTAAGGCTGATCGGTTTGACGTGGCCACGCAGCTCCTAGAATTGCCTCACCGGCGGCGTTTTTTTTTTGTTTGGACATGGTGAGGTCAAGTGGTGGCTATCCTAAAGATGTTGCAATATGTGTTTTTGTCTACCAAGTCTTTGGGAGGAAACAGCCAAATAGATTATTTCTGGTATTTTCTCTTGACATCACATTTACACTGATAGATGATTTTGGGTTTATCATTGTTTTCAGAAGCAACAAAAAACCTCATTAAAACAATTATGTAACGAAATACCCCCCACCCAAAAGAGAAAGCACATGATGACATGATGTCATTGGGACAAGGCTTCCCTCTTCCATTTTCTCGATTTTTTTCCCTCCGGATCCTGTTTTTTCTTCCGTCCATCAAACCCCGAAGACAGTATCATCACCAAGAAAAGGAGCAGAGAAGTGTTATTTTTCCATCCATCCATGCAAGCAACTCTTGGAATTTTCTTTTTGACAAGAAATTATCTGTCAAATTTCCTGAAAAAACATGTGAAACAATGGGTCGTTCATTTTCTTCTACTTTTTTTGTGTATGTGTGTGGAGTGGTATATGGCCCTCCGGTTGGACTATTTTTTTTGGGAAAGTTTGCAACATATATATATATATATATATATGTTTTTTTTGGACTACCCAAATAAGCTTCCTGGCACGTTTGCCTTGTTTTTCTTGGTTATGTTTTTGCTTGAATTTCTTTGTGTTGAAGCCCAGTTTTTTTCCCGAAAAAAAACTTGGAGAAATCTCCATGTCATCCTCCCATTGGAAGATCCGGCAGACGGAATCCGCCAGGGTTGATGATTTGGATCTGAAAAGTTGAGATGAAAAACGACGCCAACCAACCAACCAACCAACCCATCCAGGGATGGTGGTTGGTTCTGCGAAAAAGACACATTGAATTCATGGGTTTTGGGATACCGGGATACCGTGCTTGGAGGGATGCAGATGTTTTTTTTAAATACATGTCATGGTTTTGTATAAAAACTCGAATTACATGTAAGATGTACACACGCTGTATTTGTGGAAATTTGTTTGGTAGGGACTTCTTTTTAGTGCTTTGGAAGAAGGAAAGTCAAGAATTCAACATGAAGGGGGTTAGTATTGCCAGTTTCATATCCACATTGATCTTGAAGGGTAGCCTGCAAGGTGGGCGATACTATCGGTTATGAATGGGGTTGTAACTTCTGTAAGAAGGGTTATAACCTCAGTTACCCATTTATAAGGCCATTTACAGGGGCCCCATCACCCCATTTATCACTGGCAGGGGCCCACCTTGTATCAGCGAGAAATGACAAACTGTGCCTCGCAGGACTCATGGAATTTTGGTGATTATTTCGAAGTACATCCGAAATTGGTATATCAAATTCATGAATTTCTGCTAACTCACGGCCGGAACACAAAAATTGGTGGTTTGGGTCGATGTTTCTCCTTTCTTTTCAGGTGAAGGAGCCGTTAGTTGACAAATAAATCATGCTGCAAAGGATTTTTCGGTCAGAGAGTCACTGTAGCGTCAGGAGCGTTGCGTTCTTATTTTCAGATCAGATTTACACCAGATTCACTCGGATAATGTGGTTTATGCCTTCAGTTTTGAACCTTCCGTTGCAATGACTGTTGGTTGACGTTTGTTTTTTGTCGCAGCTGTCCGGTCCAGTTGTAGACTTGAACAAAAAAAAATGTTTGGTGAATTGGCATATTGATCTCCTTTCTACCACAGCTTTGTTTCAGTTTTTGTTATTTGTCCAAAAGCAAGAAAAATTGGAGTGCTTTAAAGGCAGCGTTTTTTGGGTTGTTTTAAGTGGTGCAGTCCAGTGATTCACAGTCTCTTGGCATTGGCTTTTTGTTCACAAAGGGTTTTTTGGGAATTCATGGTGAAGGAAAAGAGGAAGTTTGGATATGGAGATTTGCTCCAACAAAAAGGAGACTTGACCTCAATCCCAAACAACAACTCGTCTTTTTTGTGACTTATTTTGAGACATTTTAGTGTTGAATGGTGATGGAACGGGAACCCGCTGAGGTTTATTGAAGACCCCCGGGTAGTGGAGGGAATATCCTCATCCAACTTCCAACTTCCACATTCTTCGTTTTATTCAAGAACTATTGAATGACCATGAATGACCCATGTTGGCAGGATGAAACATTGATAAACAGATGTATGAACATGTTCATATTGTGCAAAAAGTCAAAACGTGTGAATTTGGTGTGTGATTTTTGCCCCCCACAGTTGGAAGCTGGTAAGTTGTGCTCAAACTACCCGCCGAATCCAGTGGAGTAAACTCAGAATTGCAGTGTACAAAAGATATATACTAATATTATTTGTTTGTGTTGACAAAAATCCCCTGTTTAATACACATGAACTATATGCAGCTACAAGTATACTAAGTATACAAATGATTCCGTTTTTTTATTTTCAAACACTTGGGGGGGGGTATTAATCATGTATTATATCTACAATTATAGGTATCGTCATTTTGGTTTGGCAAGAAAAAACCACACCTTTCACAACCCATCCACTGCACCCAGGTGATGCCGGCGTGTGGCAAGACCCGAGTTCAACGCAAGGTGGAGGAGAGACACCGGCACAACGCTTTCCGGGGGGGGGGTAACGGGTGGTAATGTCCTTGAAATTACACCAAAATGCCAGTGAAAATAGGCAAAATCCATCAAAATCCCGAAAGGGAAATGGTTGGAAACTTGAGTTTCAGGGGCAAGCAGCTGTTAGTTTCAGGGAGGGGAGTTCTGTTGTTCTGGGTATTTAAAAGGATTTCTTGGATGGAATTTCAACATTGCCGGTTTGAGGGAAAAGGGGAAAAATAGAAAGGTGTGAGGTTTCTTCATTCTTTTCATTGTTCTTCATCAATTTTGTTTTGAAGTGACCTATGTCATATTCACAGCCTCAAACGATCTCCTTTAGCAGGGTGGGTTTTTGTATATATAAAAGCGTTCGTAAACCTTGGGATTTTCAACGCGTGTAAGGTTTCGTGGGGTTTTATAGGCGTCATGAGACCTCCCTCATCCAAGGGAAACAGGAGCGAAACATGGGACCAGGATGTGGAGGTTGGTGAAATACTGGACTACCATGAATTTTTCTCATGATCAATCCGTGGAGGTTTGTATGTCTGTTGATTTCTACACGTAATGAAAAAATGAATGGCGGTCGTCGTTGTTTTTTTTGGAAACGTGAGGGCTATGGCTATTTTAGGTTGAATAGAACATAGAATGATAAGATACTATAGCAATGAATATACTGAAGCAATGTTGTGACTTCATGATGTGAAAAATAAAGAAGAAATAAGCTCAGATATGATTTGGTCGGATATGATTGTTCTAAAATGTTTGCTGAATGAACATCTATGACTCTCTTGATTTTTCACCGCAAATTCACAGAAACCACAAGTTTCTTGAGGCATTCTAGTACGTGAATCCGCAAACTCTCTCAAAAATCACAACAAAGCTGGAATAAATTTCCTCTCCAAAACATTCTCCCCAAAAAAAACGCGGAGCAAGGTTTAAAAAGTGGTGATTCCTAGAATTTATCACCAACAAATTTCTTGCAGATTTCGATTGCTTCAGATGGGCCAGGAGCTGGTTTTATCAACCCTGGAGGCAAAGGCAGCTGCCCCTTGTAAAGCCTTGAAGAGGCGGGTGAACCGTCCAACAAACAACCGTAGTGTGGGTTTGTATCATTACCTGGACCGGAAAACTAACGGCTGGGAACACCCAAAGTCATGGAGGTTTTTTTGGTTGGAAGATGACTTTTCCTTTTTTGAAGGGGGTGGATTTTCAGGTGAACCATGTTAGTTTTCAGGGGTGTACTTCATTGTGTGTGGGATACTCTTGATATAAACATGTATAAACAAAAAGGATGTCGTATAAAACACTAAAGGACAGCAGAAAACATCCCCAAATTCAAATCAAGCAATTTTGGAATGCTACTCCAAAATTTGTTTCGGGGGGTTGCAAGTTGAGCTTCAAGATCGAATTAACCTTGCCCATAGTTTTGGTGACGTCCCTACACAAGAGGTCCGTGAAAACCAGTCATAATGGAAAGTAAAATGGTTAAAAGAGGGTTTTTCCAACAAACAACTGAAGCCATTTTGCTCACCTGGAATTCTAAATCGACGCTCTTTTAGAATGAAAGACTGTATAGACCCTTGCCATCCCTAATCTATAGACATAGAACAAGAACCTTCCAACATTTCCTTGATGCCCAAAACCCAAAAAGAGGCGATTCCACTCAAAAGTTGTGATTTTTGCATGTGTTTTTGATTCATTTCGGCCATCTACAAATCTCCATGGCATGGAACCATCTAATCCATCCATCCATCCATCCATCTCCAGGCGTGTGTGCCAAAGGGCTCGCAAGAAGTTGGCCCACATGCTTCCACAGGAGGAGTTCGAAAAGGTGGTGGTTCCTTGGCCGTTTCCCCCATTGGTGGGTTACTGGGTTACCTGTCCAAAGCTCCAAGTTTTCCGGAAAAAAAAACATGTGAAAATTGGCTCCTCCCCATCAAAAAAGGGGGGGGAAATCAAAGATCGAGAATTCTAAGATCTGAACATTTTCAAGTTGCAAGATTTTGGGGTGAAGCAGATCCAAATTTAAAGAAATCCCAGATTCTTGGTGCATGATTTTGGATGGACATTTGTGGATAAGTATCGGGATGTGTTGAACCCTGATACTGAACAATGACATTAAATCATTAATCGGCCATATTAATTGATTGAGGGCATGTAAACCCAAAATGCATGTTCAACATTTGAACAAAGAACTGCTGAATAGAACTCGATTTCCTCCCTCCAAAAAAAGAAAACATCACGATGGAAAGGGCAAACATCACACCTAGTTTTTTCGTTGCCANCAAACAAGAAAGATGCACGAATAAAAGATGCAACGAAACATGAATGCTGAATATGTGGGAGCTTTAAGACATAGAACCATCGTGGGGTGTACATATATAAATACATATACACAATTATATATCTGTTTGCATATATATATATATATACACATGTATACATACATATAAATATGTATACATACAACATTAATCCATTGTTTATAAAACCGATACAAATAATCTTTTCCAGCAAACATCAACCGTCAAAAATGCTGAGGGACGGCTGAAGGGTGAGGATACCGTCTTGGAGGCGGATATTTTTGTTGGGATGGAAGCTGGTTAGCTGGAGTTCTCCCTATGGGAGCTGTTGATGGTGAAGAGAAATCTGGCGAGAATAACGAGTTGAGGGAACGGTAGTTGAAATCCCATTATTTGAACAATGGGTTTTATACAAAAACATCCCACGTGCTTGGGAATGGGATTTCTGAAGCATCAACAGTATTTTTGTATGAACAACAGGTAGTTGGCCTGAAAAATGAATTATAGGCTTGCAAAAAGAGACTAGGAATGTTACTAGGAATATGTGATTAAAAGCAAATTCATACTTAAGTAGATATTTTTTTTGATTGGTTGTCTTTTAAAATCAGATTTTCGATTTGAATGTATCAAAGATCTGGTATGACAAATGGCTGGCATAACAATGGACTTTCCATGAAAGAAGACTTCAGATGATTGGCAATGAAATGGTGTGAAGATCTTTAAAGTAAGATGCCAGCTTTCATGACCTCAATGCATCTCGCTTTGAACTTATTTTTCAAAAAAAAATAGGGCATGCTCAAAATGACCTCACAATTCAACTCGGCAATTGAACACTGTATATGGAGGTGAACCGGTCGCATTCTTCGTTTAGCAAAAATAATTGTGTCGCGGCCAGTTTCGTGTTATTTTGTTCAAAAAAGCCACAGCTGCTTGGATGGAAACATGGCAAAATAAGAGGTCCAAAGTTTGACACTCTGAGGGTGAAATTGGATGGTTTTGGTTGCAAGTTTTTTTCAAACTGTGGTAGATGACAAGATTCCAAGGGGTCTTAAACTCCGTTTTCCAGAAAACTTCTGTCTCAGAGACATCTCTAGAAAGAAAAGTTCCTTGTGAAATTAAATTGGCTGCGTGAGTCTTGAATTTTAGTATGGGATCATACCCAGACACCCATGAAAAGAAAGGAAATTTGCCAAGTAGATGACCTACACGCCTACCAGGTTACCACAGAAGGGGATTTGGCTACATCACTCAATGCCAGTTTGGGCATTCAACCACCCTGGTCTAGCTGGTGGGAAATCATCCCCCATGCACTCACCACTGATGTTTCAGACATTCAGAAATCTAGCTGACCCACCACTTTTTGCGCCATGTTTTTTAGGTTGTCTAGCTCGAAGACTTTTTTGGGGGGAGCATGGAATTTTTTCTATGATGAAACTTTGCCCAAGGTAGAAATTCATTAAAAAAGATTAAATTTGTTCACCAAGTTTTCCGAAAGGTTAAAAAGTTGATAGGTTGATTGTATACAAAACATGCCACAGATTTCTATATGGAAATTTGCCGCCGAACGAGCTTTCGGGTCAGGCCACAGAGAGCGTGCAGGCGGTTTCTGGATTTTCCGAAACGGTTTCCGAAAGGTGATGTTTCAACAGCTCGAGGAGATACCATGTTGTTTTTGTTAGTTGGAGTGGCCTTGTGTTTCTCAAGCAACAAGTTCTACACTAACAAGTCTACATGTCCAAATATTGGTTCAAATTCGGTGTTTTCTACTGAAATTCTTCATTTGTAGCGGATTGTGATGACTCTGCAGTCATCCACTGCATATTTGTTCTTACTTCCAAGCCCCCCCCCAAAAAAAAACCAAAACACAAACATCCCAACCAAAAAAAACAAAAGACATATGAGTTTTGGGTATATATATATATATACATACAGACCCTGAATTTTGAAACTGATTTTTTGAAGTTTTTTTTGTGGTTCGACGGTCGTAGGTGCCGTTTTTTTTCTTTTCCTTCGCCCCCTGATCGCCGCCTTGGAGGAAAGTGACCCTTCACCTTTGATGCCGATGGATCCGTCACCACAACTCTGTGGCTTGGTACAAAGAAAGGGGAGATGTTTGGGCAGAGATTGACANTGGTAAGGGGTGCCATTAAGCAACCCCTTAGGGTTTAAACACCACCCATTGGAGGGTGCTGGTATATATTATATGATATGTATATACCTAGAGCCCCCATTCGACCTCTATTTTTGAAGGGAAACACCCCAAAACAAGGCCTTCTCCCAATGATATCCCTCCCTGAAACTGCAGCAGAGCACCTGAAACATTAGGGGTTGGAAGATGGCTTTCCTTTCAAATGGGGGCCTCCTGACCGGTGCTATTTACAATATGGATGGAGAGATAGATAGATTGGGGATTGCCCAAACCCTTGTTCACAGTGTGGAATCCATTCATTTTTTACGAAGGGAACCCTACTAACCTTCACTACCCACTGTTAAAGTGCTTGAGCTGGGCCCAATATATAGATGGAACACCGAGTTTTTTCCGCATATATGATGGTAGGTTGATGAATGATGAATGACATTTGAATGGATTGTTTGTTTTTGGGGGGGTGCATGAAAACTCTAGATGATCATTGAAAATTCCAGAAATCTGAGAACCATCGGTGGGTATGTATCAATACAAGTATGTCTCAAATGTCAGGATTTGGTTTTCTTCCCAATGTTTTGAGGCGTACCTCTTCAGGCCTCGTTGTATTTGACAACTTTCTTTTCCCGTGGACTACAACGACCTTCAAATCTTTCAAATCTTTGCAATGTCAAAGTATTTTTGTTAAGACACCCTCTGAAGAGACATGGTTTTGGAAGTGGTTTCAAAATGATCCTTAAAGACGACTTGTGGTCATTTTCTACTGAATTTTCCACGCATGATACAGGTATGGTAGGTTTAGGTTTGGTAGGACGGGTACTTGAAGACGTGTAGCTGTCTTTATTTTCAACAAGGTGTTTGTACATTTGTTAGAGCACATGGATGGGGTCAGTTGGATGGTCATCTTATCTATACACATCATATATATATATATATATACACACCTCTTTAAGAAGTTGTGCATAGTTAAGGCAACTAGAAGGGGTCCCCGACCCGAAGTTGATAGATGAATTTCGGCAGAAAAACTACAAAACTTCGCCCTTCAAAGCAATTGCCCCTCAACCAACCACCTTTTTTAAACGGGGCCTTTAGCTGTTGCTTGGAGGATCATCCCAGGACTTGGTTCAGTGGTTCGGATCTAACCCCATTTACTACCTCCGAGGTATGGCACCGATGCCGATCATCGTGCCGTTGCTGGTGCCTGTGTTGGCACGAACTGCTTGGGAAACCCAAAACGCCGTTTCGGGGGCGGTTGAAAGGTGCTGCGAAAAATCTGAAAACTCTGAGTTTTTTCCAGTTTGCAATGGAACAATTTCGTTGTTTCTGTTAGTTTTGTTGTGTTTTTCAAATAGATTAGCAAAAAAATGCCGTGAAAAACCCCCGGTTTTTGTAGCTTTCAGAACTTTTCAAAAAGCGGCAGACCGCAATAAAATCACTAAGCTTCTGAGCGGGAACTTGGGGGTGTTTCCTATACCCATAGGATCCATGGGTATGATATATTCACCTACATTTAGATAAAACTTATGGTAAATGTAGGTAAATATACCAGTCCCATGGATCCGTAATGGGATATGATCAAAAAGACCTCCGCTGGTAGTCCACAAGCCACCATCTTTCCAGTAAGGCATTGATTGAAACATCTACAGAAGGCTTAAGGAAATTCCATTTAAACTTTAAACGAACCAGCTTTTGGAGTGGTTTTGTATGATGAAACCCAGAGTAACGAGCTATGCCTGCATACATTGCGTGTGTTTGAGATGTCCTGATGAGAACAGACGGAGGAAAAAAAACTGAACTTGGGATACTTATAGGATACTCATCCCGGTTAGTTTTATACAAGTTCTCATCCCACTTAGCTTTACACAAGTTCTCATCCCACTTAGCTTTACACAAAGGGATTTCCTTGTACTCCATGTATACCACCTGTTGAAACGAAACCAGAAAGCCCTTGAGGTCATGCCCGCCACAAGGAGAAACCATGGGGACCCAAACTACCAATTGGGGTTCCAGCCGATAGTTTTTTTTTGGGGGGTGTATGTTGTGTGCTTTGAGTCAAACATAAACAAATTTCAAAACTGGCGATATCAGCAAACCCTCCGTGTTTTTTTGCATGGACCATCTATGATTTTTATGGATGATGTGATGATCTGGTTTGGTCCATAAAACTCAAAGTCAATGTGGTGGCATTTGAGGCAACAAAAAAAATTCAGATACTTTCCATTGAATACTGGTTGTTCAATAGGGACCCTTATAATGGTTTATTATAATCCCCACATAGCTGGGTAGTATAGTCCCCTATATACAAACCTTAAAATTCCTTAAAACAGCCAGGGGCCCTTTTTTCATTGCTCATTTGTCTTATTTTTGGTGTTTAAATCGGTTGGTCGTGGTTGGTAAGAAATAGCGAATCATCTTCCAAAGCAATGATTGTCTCGAATCGAGTAGGACACAACCAACTGGGGCCCTTTTTGCGGGAATTCCTAGGGCCAACAAAACGGGCTTCTTTGAAGACAAACACCGCCCCGGCCAGCCCCCAAGACCTTGAAGAACTCGGAAAATCCTATGTTTCTTTTTGTCGGGCAAAGAACTGACTTGAATGGATAATGAATGGATTCGATAGTATCAAAAAATCCTGATTTCCGTATCAAAATCTGAAGTACCTTTCGTGTGAAGCGATGGAATGAATTGGAACTAACAATAATTCAGTCTTACATGGATTCTTTCACATGTTTTGGGTTTCGACTGGGTTTCGAACATCTTGCACCAAATCGTTCCATAGATAAACAATTGGGTAAACTGATAAACTTGCCAAACCTTAAACTGGTGCTCTTAAAACTTCCCAAGTGAAGACTCTCAACACCTTAAGACTCTCTGAAACTAACAGCTCGCCCCTGAAAATAGGCCGGGCCCCAAAAGGGAAACAATCGTATTCCAATCATCCATTTTCAGGGGCAAACTGGCTGTTAGTTTCAGGGAGGGTAAAGACTCAAAAAACCATCTTTTCGGAAGAAAATCTCCAGGACCTTCACACCTCCACTGGTGGTCCAATCAGCACCTGGGCGAAACAAAAAAAGTTTGCTAAACAACCCCAAAAAAAACGACCGCGACGGGAAGTTGTTTTACGATAAAAGGGGAGGGATTTGTTTCTTTTAAGTTTTAATAGCATTGTCATATATTTTGGAAGGTTTGAGGGCTGGGTTTCTCAGGTTTTTTTCGATGTTCTTGGTTGGAAATTGTGTCCATAAACATCGTTCGTCTAAATCGATGTCTGATTATCTATCCATCCAGTCAGCGATCAATATCAATCAAGTCCTGTGTTTCAATCCGAGGGCTTCCTCATAGCAAATCTCCCAACAAAAACGATAGCAAATCTCCAAATAAACTAACCATTTCTGGGATTCTGACTTGGTTTTGACCACAAAAAACATCTCCGGCATCTTTCAAATTCGGGGTGCCCCACTGCTGGATCTTGGGTTTGGAAGGCGACGCCGGATGATACGCCAAGAACACCATATGGCAACTTCGATATCCAGGTGCCCAATCACGTTTCTTTGGGAGAAATTCACCAACGGATGACGATGAGCAATGGACAGATGGATGGCTGGATGGATGGATGGGTTTCATTTTTCCCAACGTCGGAAATGAACAGATCGAATAGAATTGTGGTATACGGTTGAGGGCAGTTTTTGAGTTCTTGAACGATGTTGTGGTGATGTTCTTGGATGGAAATTGTGTTCAAACATCAAGTCTAATCATTAAATCAATGTCTGATTATCCCTCCATCCTGTCAGCGAGGAAAATATCAATCGACAGTGACCTGTGTTTGAATCCGAAGGCTTCTGAAATAGCAAATCTCCCAACAAAAAAAAACGAACCATTTCTGGGATTACTCTTTCTCCCATAATCATGGGAGTGGAAACTGGCTGTATTTGAATGTATTTGAAAGGGAACTGGCTATCGGAGGGACCTATTTTTTTCACTTCCATGTTTCCTGGGAGGAAGGGTAAGACTTGTCAAGTTGACCCTCTAAAAAAACATCTCCGGGGTGCCGGCCGCGCTGCTGGATCTTGGTTCGGAAGGCGACGCCGGATGGTACGCCAAGAACACCACATGGCAGATTTGAGATCCAGGTGGTGAATGACGATGACAAATGGATAGATGTATGGGTGGATTTTTTCATTATTTTGAAACTTGGAAATGAAAAGATCAAATATAATCTTGGTAGGTTTGAGGGCGGTTTTTGAGCTCTTGAATGATGTTGTGGTGATGTTCTTGGTTGGAACTTGTCGTCCCAAACAGATGTGAGAAAAAAACCCAAAAACCTCACCTTTCATCCACCATCTTGCAGAGGCAGCCAAGTGTTTGCACCATGAGGCAGGGCGAAGGGTTGGTGTTTGAATTCTTCAGGTCGGGAGAATCAAAGAATGCAAATCTATAATCTATGATTCATCTTTATGACTTATATAATTTGCCCTTAGTTACTGCATTACTGCAGTCTTTGGGTTTGTAATACATGTACTACTATAATGACCCCTGCATTTATATTGGCTACGTGGCTTTGACGGGAATTCAAGTTGGAGTTATTTCAGTGTTTCTTGACGGGAAGTGAAAGATCTTGAAATTCAATGATTTCAGGCGATCAGGGTTCATAGACGACATTTGGGAAAAACCACTTTATTAAAAAAACACTGGGGATTTTACCGTATTGTATGTGGGGTATATGGCACATCTACACACAACACCATCAAGTGAGCATCTTCCAAAAGTTGGGGAGTTGTGTCACAAGGAGCTAAGGGAAACCCCCCTGAGTCGATCCGGAGCCAATGTAGCCAAGATGTATAAGCTCCGTTCAGCATGAAACTAGGGGGGGGGGGAGCTTTGGCCCGGGAACTTTTATAAGCTTCGCCTTGTTGACTAAGGCGGGCCGCAATGCCATTTCTTTGTGGAAGGATTTTTTTAAACAGAAATTGCCCGAAATTGGATTTTTAGGCAACCGCTCGGATTTTGGAGATGTTTTTAAATTTTTCCACGCTTCTTGGCTAAACAGCTCGGAGGAAAAGTCAAGAAGTAACATTGCCAACCTCTGAGTCTCCAAGTAACAAAATGCAGGTCGTTTGGAGTGGTTGTTCTGGATGATGATTTCACTCTGGTTTATGCGTATTAAAAACAATCAGATATTTTGTTGTCATATTAAGCTAAAGAGTGATTTGAACCGCTTGATTTTCCATGATTTCGAATGATATATCTTGTTGAAAACCTGATTTCGAAAGAGATATTATGCTATTGAAAAGCTGATTTCGAATGAGATATCTCCTTGAAAACCAGTGATGAAGATTAAACAATATCATACCAGCATGTGTGTGTTTTTTTTGATTGGTCAAACTCGTTTGAAGCTTTATGTGAAACTCCGATTTGAACCAGTGAGATTTCAAGACACTCATTCGACTTCCTAGTCTTTCTGTTCTAAAACTCGTTCATTTGTTTGGGATCTGAGGTTTTTGGCGTTCATCCTTCCCAAAATGGACGAAAACAAATCTGCTTTGAATATGTTGAACTTCCACTTTACACACCTGTTTGTGGAAGACTACTTTCCTTTTGGGAGGGTAACTTTTCAGGGGCTATGTTAAACTTCGTGGGTGTAAGCCCCTTCTTTTGACTCCTGGAGGAAGCACCAAAGTCGTTTTACAACTTCATCGATACAGATCTAGAGGCGCCAACGTTTGAATGAATCTCGGGGAGTGTGTTTGCCATCGTGGGAAATCTTGGTGGATTTTCCAGTAGAGGTAATTGTATAATTTTCAAGTATGATTAACAGAGAGATACTCCAGGTAAAATCGATCGAGGTGGCATTTGTCTTGAACTACCATGGTTCTGATCATTTACACCAACAAGTCCACCAAAAAACCGACCAAAAAAAGCACATCCCTGGCACAAAACATCCAAGCAAATAGAATATCCCCAAACCAGGAATCATTAAATTACCCATTGTGGGGGGATCACACTTGATGCAAATATACGGTGATTCTTTTGAGAGGGATTTCCCCCTTTGTGTTGCAAATCTATTTTCAAAAATGACTATAATGACTCCTGGAGAAAGAAGCCTTATTTCAATGATTCCCGTAGTTCCATCCTGAATTTCTATGTACAATCCATATTTCACTACCTGCTACCAGTAGATGGTATTTCTATACATCAAAAATGGCAAGAGAATGCTCCCCACTTCAAAATCTCACCCCTGAAAGAAGATTTCATCCTCCCCCATGGGTGGTGAAACCCCGGTAGCTTCAATGCTTTGATGGGAAGGTCCGGAAGCAAACGACCGGATCAACTGAGAGCGAGATGTTTCTTGGAGGATGAAGGGGAAGTGATTGCCGATTATTAGACCGGGGGGAAGGAGAGCCTTTAATGATTTATCGACCTGTTTTTTTGAAAGGATCCAAAGAGGTTTTGTTTTGGTTGTTTGTTGTTTTGGTTGTTTTGGTTGTTGTTGTTGTTGTTGTTGTTGTTGTTGTTGTTGTTGTTGTGAAATCTTTCTGGGTGAATTGGGATGCAAAAAAAAGGACAAGATGTATGGATACATTTGGCCCTGTCTCAAGGTCGCCGGAGCCAGCGTTTGAGGTGCATGAGAAAAAAGTGCGGTTTGTTGAAGGTTGACGTTGCTGGGGAACTTTCCTATAGAGACTCAAAGTGTATATATGTAGTCTATACCTACAACACTATAACATTGAACCCCTCAGAACCCCTCAGTTTTGTGGCTTATACATATAGGCATTATAGGTAGATATTAAAGTCTCATATGACTCATATGTAAAAATATATATCGTGTTCAACAATATACATACATATATGTATATATATACACGTAAAATGACAGGTTTTGCTTCTACCTGACTCTTTATTCGAGGGGTAGTTCGGATGTGCAACGCCCCCGTTTGAGTGCTGAAAAAAAAACACATGAAAACCCATCATGTTCTGAAGCCGGGAGATGCGATATATTCAGGGTATACGTGATATTTTCCTTTTGAAGAAAGAGTTGTAATACATCTATACCTTTGATGGGCAAAAATCCTATAAGCTGGGAGTTTTTGGATAAACATAGAGTAAACTCGGGATGCGTATCCAAACTGGTTTTTTCCGTGTCTTTTGGTGTATGAAAAAGGGGAAACTCTCCGCATTTTTGGGGGAAACGATCACCTGTCACGTCATCTCATCACCTGCAGTCACCTTCCAACAAAAATCCGTGATTTTGGGAACGGAAATCCCCAAAAAAAATCAGGAACATTTTACTCTCCCTGAAACGAACAGCGTGAAAATACCCCTGAAAATAGGTCCTAAAAGGCCAAGAAAGGAAATGAATCATTTGAACCCACCATTGATTTTCAGGGGCTTTGGCTGTTAGTTTCAGGGAGGCTAGGTAGATGAAACCCTATATGATTTACTCAGATTAACTATACTAAGTTCTTTTACTGTGGTGTATATATCCGTGGCCAAGATTTCAGATATAGATTTGTTGACTTGACTATCAACCCCCAAAATGTATCTCAACTAAAACTCAACATTCATCAACCTTCAACATATCTGGTGTCGCAGGACTTGGACTCGACGTCGTCTCCAAGTGTCGCGACGTACAGAGGCTTCCAGCGTCATGTCACGCTGCCGATGCCTGAGATCCAGTGGTGCCTTGGATTTTTAGCTTTTTGGGATTCTGGGTGAAAATTCGGCAGATTCTGGTGGTAGAATTATGGCCCAAGGCCCAAGGCGTTCTCCAATTTGACCATGTTTTTTTAAAACAATCTGGTGACCTTTTTTCGGATGTGACTATGAGCCTTGAACTTGAAGTTCTGCTACCTTTTTAGAACCACATCATGTTTAGTATCCATCTTGATTTTTTTTGGTGGTATGTAAATATGATGTTGATTTTTGTCACTCTCCAAAGGTATATCTACCCTATTGGGATTGGTTTTTCCTAAGAGGGCTTTGCGCTTCAATCCACAAGGAGGCACAGCGGCACAACCATAAGAGGACTACTTTTCCCTCCTGGGTCAACTATCCTGTAAAATCTCTAAACCCTAAAAGTACTAAAGTATAGTCAAAACACACCTTTCAAGCAGCTTTTAAGTACACTATTCGGCCAAGTTTGACTTGGTATATACATATATAACACATACGAATGGATATGATATCATCATGTTCTATTTGAACCTTGAAATTTGTGGCATAGAAAAATGGCATAAATAAAGGTATCGTTGGGGGCCCCATTCTTGGTTGGGTGGTGTTTGCGGAGGAAAATCTCCACCTCCAGTGTTTTTTGCGTCCACCACTTAGTTCGCGAATACGAACTGGATTTTTTCACGGTAGGAAGCTGGATCCAAATGGTGGCCTGGTGTTTCAGCTTGGTTTTTTTGATCCATGGACATCCACATGGTTTCACTATGTTTCACTGTTTCTCCATATTAGGCTTCCAATCCCATTACGGATCCATGGGACTGGTATATTTACCTACTAACTAATTTACCATAAAAATCAACGAACAAATGTAAGTAAATATACAATTGTCCCATGGATCCGTCATGGGAATGGTGTTTTCATTGAAAGGTCAGTGGAGCGAACCTTCATTCACTTCAACACTTGCGAACGTCCATTGCGGCGACGGTCCAAGTCTGTCTAGATCCTGGGGAGGTTGGCTTTTTCGCGGGCCACTGGGGGTGGAGTACAAAACCTGGTTACCCCTCCAGGGAACTATATAAATCAACTCACTAATATCCCACCAAAAGTGAAAAGGAACATCGAATCGACTCTCAAAATTGGCCAACAAATCAGGGGGATATGATGAGATATGTTCGTTCCAAAAGGAGGGTAGCTTTTTGATGGATGATGGGTTGGGTCAAAGTGATGGTCGGCCAACAGATTTTGATTCATGACGGAAGAACTTTTTGATATGGATGACTCCTTGGAAGTCTATGTTTCATCGTTTCATCATAGATTTGTACCTGGTAACTTTGTTTTCAAGGAACTCATGTTTGCGGCTTCAAGATCCTTGGAGCTCATTGATTTGAATCTGTGATCATGAAATTGGAAGTTTCTGGTATCCAGTTCACCAGATTTTCCAAAACTGCGATGGGGGGCAGGTTGGAATACTGCCTGATGTATTGCACATGAAGGCACCTGTTGATAGTAAAAGAATTTCACACCACTCAGGGGCAATTTCCAAGTGACACAGTTCTTGGAGTCGGTTGCTTTCAATGAGTTTTTATTTCCAGGTCTTCAGTCGTGCTTTTTCCCATTTCTGGGCCGGTCATTTCTTGTCATCCGAGTCAGGATGTGGGTTTTCTTTTCTTCCCTGAAAGCCAACAAACAGATACCAAATTCCCAATTCCAAAACGACATCAACAACAGAATCAAAGAGCCAACATCCCCCAGGTGATTCAAGCCGTGACCGAACTTGATTCCCCCGGTCTTTGGGGGCCACTTAGCCCTTGAAAGGGTGACAATTTACCATCCCAAAAAGGTCACAAACTCGCAGAATTGCCACGGCGCACCTCCAAACCCCTTTCCGCCGCTGCAAGCACCAGGACCTGACCTGTGGTACTTCTCGAAGGACACAAGGGGCAGACATGATACCTTTCCAGTTGACAACCTGACCTCTTTGTTGTACTTTTCGTGATTTTCGTGGGGTTCTGAAAAAAAGAACTGTTTTTTTCGCGAAAACAACCGTTTCTGTTTTTTGCGGGGGATGTAGTTTGCTATTAAGATACTAGTGAACAGTGAAATGTGGTGATAAAAGTGCTGTACTTTAGTTTGATTTAGCTCGTCTTTGTTCTGTGAAAACGTAAGTTCTGTATAGTGAAATTCACCAACTTAACTGTTTTTTTAAAGAAATAGTCAGCAACATCTACATGTCAAAAAAGAAATATTTTCCGAAAATCATGAATCAAGACTTAAATCCAGTCATAGCGTGGTCACCAGAGGTTTTCAACCACCAGATGAATGGTAGTTAAACATGGAAATGACCTTCTCCAGGTGATACCTGATCGTTGGAGGTCACTTAAAACAACCTGGAAAGTATGCGTCACAAAATCACCATCCACAAATAAAGGTCACAAACTCGCAGAATTGCCTGGCGGTTGGATAATTTTCAGTGATTTTTTTTAAAGGGAGTTTTGACCTATACCTAAGAGGAATCCGGGATTGTTTTGTTTCCAAAATTGACGAGCGATCGAAGGAAAGGACAGCTCCGTACAATTACATATTTATTGAATACTAATATATAGGAGCACACTTTAGATGGATCTGCTTTTTAAGCTATCTATTTTCTAAAGATTTGGATCTAACGAAGTATAATGGACGATGAACAGCTTTTCAGATTTTTCACCATAAATCTTTGCTGAAAGAGAGACGCACAACTCATACAAGTTTATCCCTGGAAAGAAAGGTTGGGACAATTTGCCAACATTTTGAATCCCTGAAATGCCTCATGGTTTGAACCGGATCTTACACAAACGCCAGCGCAAACTATATTCTATGGGCTCCGAGTTCAAAAATTCCGTTCATGCAATCATAAGTGGTGATGTTAAGGTTTTTGTTGAAGGTGGTGTCAGCAAAAAGAACAGAGAGGTCCATTGCCACTCACGTCTCAAAAGCATGATGTTAACTCGACCGCTGGCCGTTTTTCGTTGCGTTGGGGGGGGTTTTTACGATGTGCCACTGCTCGGTTCTGCAGAAACAAAGCCATGGCCATGGTGGGATTGATATATTGAACCGTTTCATGATGAACTATCTCTTACAAAGTTCCTGTCAAATCCACTTGGCGACTAACAAAACCCAAGTACACCCCTGGAAGATTAAAATGGGAACATAATTATGGAGATTTGGAAGATCATGTTCCTTTTTAAATGGGTGATTTGTAGGTTCCATGTTAATCTTCCGGGGTGTATCAAATGTGAGTCATAAGGAAAACTACCAAAGACAGAGTTGGTTTTAGATTCTCTTTGGCTAGGTTGCTCCTACCATTGCTGGAACCATCTAAGAAAGCATCTCAAAACATTGGTGGATCAACATGTTGTGGAAAACCCATGGGTCATTTTAGAAGTGCACTGACCAGTCGTCTGGGACCTGTACAAATAGAGAGGTTTTTGTCCGAAGTCGCAACTCAAGGATCTCTATTTTGAAACATCGACCTGAATATAGTGTTTCTTACACCCTGGAAAATTAACATGGTTCACCTAAAAATCACCTAAGTGAGAAGGCGGAACATCAACATTCCATCCATTTCCATGATGGTGTTCCAGCCGTTAATTTTCCAGGGCAAACTCTGTGCAAACTTCAAGTCGTCAACTTTGGAGGTGGTAAAACTCCAAGAGATTGTATCATTCGCGTCTTTATTTTTTCTACTCCTGTAAATCATTCATTCTACAATTCGAATTCTGGCTTGTGGATATCTTTTTCTAGCTTCAGAATGGTATGTTTCACATAACATTTTTTCTGGGGTCCCAAGTACGTTACTTGCTTTTCAAGATGTTTTCCTCACATTTTGTTGCTTTCATTTTGTGTCTCTCTTCTTTTTACAGGTCCTAAACGACTGAACCTGCAAGCACTCCGTGTCATATCACAAAGAGGACATAGGGTGGCCCATGAAGGCGCTACGGTGGCCCACTCCACTGTTGGATTTTGGCGGATTTTGGCAGGCTATTTGGTTGGCGTTTTCAAAAAGATTTCTCTACAAAGTATGTACATATAATATATACATGATTTTTAAATATTATACACACACACACATGTTACTACATAGAAAAATAAATGTATACACTATTCTATATATACAAGCACATAAAAGATGAGCCAAAAATTGGACATTGAGTTTTATATATCAAGGAAATCATACCCATTTTTTTTCGACAAGCTGCCTTTCATTCAGCCATGCAGGTGTACCGTTGATGGTTTAAACGGTAAGTGGCCCCTGCAACTTTTCAAGTTTCCGGAAGATCCTGCTAGGCCTACAGCAGGTGCTACCACCAAACTTTCCTCAACCAAAGGTCACAACTTCTGAGAACGTGGAGTCCACTAATGGCTTTCTGCGTTTGTTTTGAAGAACTAGGCTCCTAGGTCTTTGGGGGAGCGATTTGGAGCTATAGATAAGGGTGATCTAGTTCCCTAACGAATTCCGGGAGCTTTTTTTTTTAGAGCCAACAAACCAATCTTCCAAAGCCGCAGAGGTAGAGAGTTGGCCAAGATGAAGCTATAGTGAAATGCTGGCAATTTCCAGTGAAGTTGCGGCAACTTTTTTTTGTATTTTCAGGTCCGTGGTATAATGCCAACAAAAAACCATCTTTTGTGGCCAGCATGTGTGTGTCTTGATTTTTAGTTTATATCTGGAAAATTTCTCATCCTAAGATATTCATCAGAAGGGTCCAGAACTTAGTTGCGTAGATGAAATCGAGTGGAACATGATGTGACCATCACAACATATATGTATATATATTTTTCAGCGTTTTCTCCACTGAAATCCTATCCTGTGTGTGGGTTGGACCATGATTGGAACCCATCCGTCTACACAAAAAAACATCTACTCAAACACGAATCAAATACCGAACTCAAGCGGATTATCATCACAATTTTGCTATTTCCTTTTTTCTCCCATTTTGCTATATGATTCGCTGCATAATTTTTCAGATGGAAAAAATCGAGGTTGAGAAGTTTGATCTGGAGTCTTCGAAATGGGGAGGGTGAAAATACCTGGATCTATGCAGTTTGGTTGTTTTTTTCTGGGGGAGTATGAAGAAATATATACATATATATATATACATATATGATTCATATGATATTGTAATTGAATATGTTTTTTCCCAGGTGCTGTATACAGTATACATATATTTACCAGAAAAGTTCAGCCATAAAATGTATATGAGAATACCCCATACATCGAGAAAATCATATACCATATGAACATATAAGCAAAAAAAGCAGAGTGAATTTGTTCAACTTGGACAAGAAGACCCACAGGTTGTGTCCAAACAACGAGGAACGTTGGTGGCTTTATTGAAAAAAAAGTGTCCGCCATGCGAAACGGAGTGAAGTTCGATGCCACTCCGAGCCTCCCGAAAATCGGTGTCGTGTGTTTGGTGAAAGGCAAGGTCGGTGCATTGAAGAGCGAGGATTCCCTTTTTTGAAAACAAAGCCAGCTTCTCGAAAACAACAATTTTGCTTTAAGTGAAGTCTCAAGAATCCGGATTTTTTTGGTTTTGGATGTGCAAAATTCAATGTTTTGTTTGGATATAAATTCTGATCATTTTGGATTGGGATATTTTTCCCTTCAGATTTTGGAACCAGAAGCCGTTCCGATTTTTTAACGCAACTTTTGGAAACGGGGAGATGACGAGCCCTACGTTGGACTTCTGGTGGTTCGTGGTTGTTTGGGTTCGCTGGGATGACATCCTTGAAATAATTCTGACTCCCAAGGAGTGAGAACCCTGGATCAAACCATTTTTCACGTCTTCAGACGCTTGAGGAAGAATATGTTAATCTTTGAGAGTGTAGTTCAGATTTATATTTGGTTTGTTTTTTTTCTTTTTTGGCTGGAGGGAAAACGTGAAAACCCCTTTCTTCTCTTGTTTATGACTGTCATCCCCATGTTTCCGATGCTTTTTTATGCGAAAGGATCTACTAGTCTGATTTTGAGAAGATTTGAGGCAGCAATAAAAGCACAGACGTACCAAGACTTGATTCATTTCCAAGGGGTGTCCTTTTTTGCGGCATCTTTTCTAGCAGAAACCTCACTTCGTAGCATCGTCTCTGAAGATTGCAAGTGATCGGCTGTTGTGCATTTGAACCGATTTGATTGAAGGGCCAAACCACTGCAAGATGCAGCTATTTCAGGTGTCTCGAAAGAGACCATTTACCAAGTGGGGATTATCCTAAAATTTGTTGTGGGGGGCTTTAAAGGACCATTGTATAAAGCTTGGAGAGTCATTTCAAATGATTTAAGCAATCGCAAATAACCGGCAAAATTTGACAAAAGATGATGTTTTAAACTGTTTTGCCAACGTACTTTTCCATACTTTTCTACATACTTTGAACCAACAACTCGCCATCAATGGCTGACTTTGTTTGGACTCGGGCAGAGTCCATGGTTTCTCTTGCCGGTTTCGCGTTCGGGGTAGACTGCAAGATTGCTTCGCCTGTTGAGAAACTTGTTTCTTTTTCAACAGATTTGACATCCATGGTAAATTGCTGAAACAATTATATGTAAGGTGAATCTCATCATTGACGGCGCAACTTGCTGAATGGTTTAATTCCAATCCACAACATTCACCATTCAAGCATGCATTTACCATACCGTGTGATTTTGTCCCATGATTTTGTGACACTTTGACAGGACTTCCAACAATTGACTCTTAGACCCTTGGAAGACAAAGATACGATGACATCACCGACAACAAAACAACGCCATGCAACGCCACTGTGACTAAGATCGTGGACACCGATGCACTCTCCATCCCTTTTCGCCTAGAGTGTCAGAGAAATCCCCATTCCAAACTTCTCCAAGCATGCGCAGATCTTCACATTTCGGTTGTTCCCTTGTATGCGCTATTCATGTGGATATCCACCGGGAGTGGAACATCAAGCAATTTTTTTCAACAAAAAAACACCATCGGTGATTTGACGATCCATCGTCAATCCGGGAAAGTCAGGAAAGTCCCCTCACATCGAGTATATAAGCAAGGCCCCAAAATCTTGGGAAGCCGGCGATTTTTTTGTTGGAAACCTTTCACAGCGGGAGAAACAAATTTGACAATTCGTAACATCTCCTTTCAGACGACATCCACCAAGATTTACGGCCCATTTACATGCATTTATGTAATTTGGACAAATGATAAAGCTGAATGGTAATTTATCAACACATGAATGAATGACTGACTGACTGACTGACTGACTGAATGACTGAATGAATGAATCAATCAATCAATCAATCAATCAATCAATCAATCAGTTGAAAAATCAATGAACATTTGGCCGATTCAATGTAGATTTGGCCACGTGAACCAATCTTGCAGCTCTGATCCCCCTGCGGCCCAAAAACTCTTGACATCTGAGAAGAAGCTTCAGCTTTGAAGAAGCCAAGATGACCTCATGAAACAGGATGTAAAAGCGATCTCACAAAAATGGTATTTGAGGATCATGGATTTCTTGAACATTGACGACGTGCTTGCAAGTAAAAATTTGCCATTTTGGACATTAATATAATATAATAATTATAATACACCTTCCAAAGGGTGCCAAATCAACCCTAAGGGATGGTATGTTTAGACACCCTTTAGGAACCATTTGGCACCTAAACTGGAAGGTCCAGGTATATATATATATATATATACTGTATAGTTTGGCCAATTCGTTGGCCCTCCGAATCTTTCCTTGAAAACACGGTCGTATCCTCAGAGTACTGGAACTGGGTTCCCCAACAGCCTGTTGGAACATGACAAAGTCTGGAAATAGAAAGTGTATAAACGATCCAGAAATGCAGTTTCCTCGACATAATTTTTGTAACCAGGGTTTCTATTGAATTTGGCTGGACATTTGGAGATGTAGTTTTTGCTACACCCGAGTCAAAGAGGTGTGTTTTTTCAACACCCGAGTCAGACAGAACGCAGCAAACTTTCCCATGATTTGAGGGGTGTCCAGGTTGGTGAATTAATATGATTCAGCGCTATGTATGACATGTATATATATATATATATTCATATTTATCCACTCCCAAAGACTAATATAGCACCTGGCAGGAAGCCTTTTTAAAAGGAAACCCATCAGGTATATATAAATATAAACACGCACTCCGGTCAGCAAACATGGCTGCCACATGGCTGCCTAGAACATGGATGATTTAAATGGAGCTGTAGTTCTTTTTATGCAAGAGTTTCCGATTTTTTTTTTGCAATCTTGAGGACAGGTTTGTTTCTCGAAAAGCTGGAAGCTTCTTTTATAGACACAAGAGAGGCTCAACAAGAGTTGTGGTGTTTTTCTTTCCGTCGCATGGAATTCGGTCCCACCCGAGCGGGCGCTGCGGAGTTCGAGGTTGTGCGACGTCTCCGAATTAAGGAGCCCCAAGTGACTGCATGAGTCATAGGACCTTTGCTGACTGTGACGATGGCCGTTCCCAAATTGATCACGATGATGATTCTGATTTGTCAGGAGGTAGATTGAAGGAGATATAGAATCTATACATCATTTTTTGTCAGTGTGTTTACAATTACAAAATATACAATCTATAATGTATCTTCTTTAAAACTATTCATGTATATGATGCCTATGTCGATGTTAATATTGCATATTTGTATAATATTTGTGAAGGTGGGTGCATTTTTCTAGAAGCACCCAGCTCCATAAGTGGTTGGGAGTACTATGGGCAACATGAATGCCAGGGAACCCCCAGTTAACCCAAGTTATCTTGGATGACATTGGAACTGTGACTGATCCTATGATCTCCAAGTCTGATAAGATTGGAGTTCATCCTTCCCTAAAATGACTGAGTCCTCCTATCCTTCTGGCGGGAAATTGGACAGTGCAATAGGGTGAAATGAACAATCAGAAGTGAGAAACAACAGAGTGTCAGTTCAAGTTCGTATTGAAAAGTTGGAGAAATATTACAATTACATTGCCTTCAGCTAATTCAAAAACACAATGAATATTGCAGATTGACTATGTATACATATATATATATATGATGGTTTTTGGGTGAGTTGGACAATACTTGGGACAATTAATGCAACAACAAACATACCTAAGGGCATCCTTTTACAACCCCAATTTTCATCTTTTTTAAAAACCAATTCACCAATCATCTCCTTTTGGAAAAAACCAACTCACCTTCCGAAACTGCAGTTCTTGATTGATGTTTCTGGCTTTTTAACAACCAGATTTTGTTGTATCTTTGTTGTAGCCTTTGAAGGCTTTAGTTTTTTTTGTCTCCACCTTCACACTTGGATGAAAAAAAATCAGCCAACAAGAAATGGAGTTCCCAAGAGCGGTTTCCATCGTATCCGGTCGTGGAAAACAAAGACCAATCTGATTGAGATCTCTTGGAAATCTCAAGGTTGGTTTTAGTGTCGCGAAAAACTTGTCAGGGGTCACGGAATATTTGTTTTGAAACGTGGGTTCAGCAGCAATGATTCCAAAAAAACTTATGAAACATGTTTTGAAATGAATAGATATTTTTGGAATAATAAAAGTTTTTTAACTCGAACACATGTATCCAACAAGAAACGACGGTCGTGGAATCTTATTCTGGTGGGATGAGCCGTGGGAAGTCAATCCCCGCCCAGGTGGCCTTGGCTTGATAACCACCCAGAGTTTCTTAGTGATACATTCTTAGGCACCCGGTGATCGCCGCTTTCAGGGTATGGCTTTTTCCAAACTTTGTCCCCAGAGTTGACTGAGAATCACAAGCAAAAACCTACCCAAAACCAAGTACAAGGGTTCCTTGTAAGAAGTGCGGGAAGTGCAGTTGGCAAAATGTTGAAACTTCGCTTAGGTGTTTGTTGGTTTTGGTTCAGGAGATGGGTTTTGGGCATTAGTAGGTGTGGAAGAAAGAAGTGTATATCTCAATTGATATACTCGACATACATTTTGATACATTTTGCCTATTGCATATTTTCATATTTTTCCAATTCGGTGATTAGTAGTAGGACTTACGGTACTTATCAGAACCAGAATTCTCCACTGATATCACTTGATTAGATCTAAGCTAAGATATCAACAGCTTGAATCTCACTCCGGATCCCCGCACGTTTAGCGGCGTCGCCGAAAAAAAACCGCATGCCGCTTGCAACACATGCAAGGTTAGTCCTTGAGAGAGCTTTTCTTGAGTCAAACACTCGGCAAAGAACATCTTTAATGACTCCAATCGTTACTACTCGATCTATCGGGCCATGAAGAAAACCAATTTCTTTTGGTTTTCCAGAGATTCTGGGGCCATGCATTTTCATGTGGACGATCCCAAACAAAAACCTTCGCTTTCTACCACTGGCATTTGAGGAGGAATCACCCTAAAGATATAAGCATTGCCTCAGGATGGGTCAACCACCAGGGCAAAACAAGTGGGACATCCAAGTAGGAAAGTTCCGAGCAATAGGGGATTCCCATCTTCCCATAAGATTTCCAAGGCGTTTTTTTTTGAGTGGAAGATCACACACAATTCGCCTCAAGATGTTTTTCTTTTTTGATGCAACCCCTGCAACCAAGAATAAAAATAAAAAAGGGGAGAGAGACAACAGATTCCGAGTTATGACAGACACAAAAGACCCACACAACACCTGTTGTTTTCCATTAAAACACACTTCTTTACCGGTGATTGACTGTATAAGCTCCGGATCCGGCCCCATTTCCCGAAATCGCTCAATGATTCAGCCGGATCCCTTGGACAGTTTAAGATTTTAAGATTTCAATCCCACTCCCAATCCGACTTCAGCTGCGAAAACAGCTGTGATTTGGGACCTGGTGCACCAGCTGCCAGGTACCGTTTCTGTTGGGATTTGCTCTGCTTCATCTCCTCAACAAAGATGAAAAACATTAAGTACTTCCATTTACATCCATGATTTAAGAAACGCAGATGTATAAACATAATATAGATAGATAAAGATTTTTTAAATGTACGTATGTAAAGAATAGATGACAACACAAATACAGAAAACATCAATATACATGACATATGTACATTAATATAAGGAGTCGTGAAAAAAATGGTGAAGTCGTCTTTCGAATTGACCTTAGTAACAGTGTTCTTTGACCCTCAGGCAATGATCTCTTTCGGATCCTCGCCTAGGAGAGTTGAGATGTTTTTTTGTTGGAAGGGTATATAGTGACGACCCACCAAATATTAACCATTCTAAGTGGTATAAGTTGATTTTCTTGCAACATATTTTGCATGACAAGTCAAGATAACAAAGATTGTTCAGGTCCTGTGATGGCTTCAGTTGTTCGGTTGTTCGGAATCTCGATGTTCTTCCATTTTGCTGAGCCAAATGTTTGTGGTTCAGACGATTTGTTGGAAAATGGCTCAGTCTGGACTACAAGAGTGTCATGGATCGGAGAGACTACAATAGATTCCCTTGCATTTTTACATGTCCTGCTTGTTACGCAGGTTGCTTCCACGTTTGATCAGTTTGATCCTATGAGTTTTTTTTGGATTTTCGGCTGATTTTCACATCACTTCAATCCAGATCAGTGGTCTGTAATCACGCATGAGGTATGAATAGGATTGAATAGGTATGACTCATCCCCTACTAAAGGCCCAAAAATGATTAACATGGTAAAAAGACCCGACAGGACTATGAAATCATTCGAAATCATGACGTTTTCATGGTGATGAATCAGTGGCATCAGGGAATACGGTTTCTTGCAGCTGCTTGAAAACCAAATGCGTTTGTTCCCGGCTGGCGGCGGTGGTCGCAGATTCTTTGAGGACAATGAGATGGAACATTCAGAAAACAAAAAAGTAGCGTTCCTTAAATTGGAGGAGCAAAAACCACTGGGCTCCAAAAGGAAACTTATATATGGTCTCACAGGCCCGTAGCTTTTTAGGTGCTTTTATTGTAATTCCCCAGGAGAGTGGACGATAACTGATGTTTAGTAATATCAAGAACTTGAAGATCTTGAAACTGTTTTCTTTTAAATTTGCCCTCATCCTCAACAACATCAAAATAAACAGATACCGGGCAATTCTTTGTGACCTTTTTGAGATGTTTAAGTGACCCTTTCAAAGGTTAAGTGACCTCCAACTAGGGGATCAAAAGGTCACTTTGACTCACCTGGTAAATCAATTTTCATAGATACTCCTGGTAAATGAATTTTCATAGATAGATATATGACACACATTTCCTCAATTGCCAAGCCCCTTTCCTCAAAAAGTCACGTTTTGTGGCACCGCCGCCGAAATGTCGGGGTTCAATTTCGGGCTTCCAAGCAGAAAAAGGGACCTCGGCTTCCCAAACGTCATGGCAAGCTAGCTCTACATGCAGCTGCTGGACGGTTTGATGAGGATGAAAAAAAAGGCGTTGATGGTGGAACCCCCCCAAAGCTCGGTATAGTATAGAATGTATTATCCAAAAAAAAAGGTTAAACATGTGAATTTTGGGAATATCTCAAGAACAAAATCTAGAAAAACATGGAACATTGATGGGCTTTGAAGAGTGATTTTATGGATGCACTTATACAAAACTGCAAAGGTGGTCGGCTTTTGCTTAAATTTGGCTAGATTTTGTCGTTGGTGAATCATGACTGGATCCGGTGGATCCGGGTAAACGGGTTGACCAACGAAACATTTAAAAGAGGATACTCTCACGGCGCCACTTGTGTTTGACTCACAAGATTGTTTTTGGTGAAAACATCACAGAGGGTTTTGGTCAAATGGGTGGAGTATTCCTACACAAACTCCTGTTCTTAGTTTCACTTGCCTATCGAAATCAGCGGGGGATTTCCATCTTTAGTAAGCAAAGAGAACCAACACTTGGCTGAGGATATTTCAGTTGGCTACGTGTTGAGGAAGAAAAGTCACATCAGGATTTCCTTTTGTGGGCCAATAATCTAAAAAAAACTGCACAAAAATCTGTCGTTTTGTCCTTTTCGCTACCAAAACGGGTGTATCGCCAATGTGAATAAAGGTGGAAATGCAGGACACCAGATTCAATCTGAGATCCGTTTCAACTTCGATTCAACATGACCTTCTTTTCAATCAATGATGAACCATTTGCCTAGGTTTTTGGGGTATTTTTGGGAAACAAAGCCACCAAAACGTTGCACTTCCTCTACTGACCATTCATTAGCGTTTACCTTTTTGCGAATGAGCTCTTTCAAGAAACAGTGACGCATTTTTGGGTGATTCTTCAGTGGATGGATTTTTTGCAATGACCTGTTGAAACTGGCAGAAGACTACCCCTTAGTTTCAACTAACATAGCAAGTTGAAACTTTACCCATTTGTAGATGTATTTCCGCTTGTGAAAGGGTCCATTTCCATTAGATTCCTGGAGGTTTTTTTCGTCGCAGCCATGTTTCATTCATCAAATCTTCGATGAGTTGAAAGTTGAAAACTGCACACATGTCGATTACCAATGTTTTCGATGACTTGAACTTAAGATGTTCAGAGTCAAAATTCATCAAGTCTACCAGCAAATTCCTTCAGTTCACGATTTTTCAGGTCGTCCAATTCCACCAAGTTCAACGGTTTTCAAGTAGTCAACCACCGTTTAGATGGGAGCAATTTCAGATGTTTTCAGGGCATCCGAGTGCAAAGGGTTGGAAGAAACAAAGCACAAATAGGGACGGTATGCGTGTATAAAACACAGGAGAGTATATACTTACTCGCAAATGTATAATGTCTGTGATATGTATTTACAAAATTACAAACAGATATTTTGGAGGTCCCCTTTTCTTTGACATGTTTTAGAGGTAGCATTGTAGACAGGAACCACTGAAACCGTCAAGAGATTCCGAGTCATGGATATTTTTTCAAAAGGACATAGTTGCGGTAGCTTATGGTTTATAGTTGAGGTAGTGTTTAGGTATAATTATACACTTTAGGATACTTTAGGTATTTTAGGACGTTGTTTTTTTTTCTCCAGGGTTTGAACTACTAAGATTCACTTGCCAAGTCATTAGATGCATCGCATATCTGTCTCGACCCCTCATGCAACATTGGCACATCCAGTGATGTGCCGCGGGGATGGATGGAAGATTTTTCAGCGATGAAGGGGCCCTCTGTTGCGCTGGATGCCCAGTTGGATGCGAATGCATCGCCATTGAAGCAAAGTCACCCCGTTGTTGGATGGTCAATGGTTGAGTCAGGAAATCATTTCATGTTTAAAACCCTATTAAAAACGTGGCATCAACAAAACAACCTATATACTTGTACAAGTATTGACTGATGCAGGATTTCAAGTACATATCAACAGTAGCGAAGATTGTTCCAGCCCATCTCTTTCGAATGTGGCTGCAGTGTGGGTGAATCCTTCAGAATTCAGTTTGAGAAGATCTTGGACCCCTCATCCTTATCCTCATCAAACTCATCAAACTCCTTTCAACTGTCATGGAAAAACACTGATCACCAATGACAATGCTATGCCACTAAGTCAGGTGTCATCAATTCATCCAATTGATTTAAATGCGTTCAGCCACCAACAAAAACCTCTGGAATCAGCAATATGTCAGATGCATCACTTTGTTGACGTTGTCAAAAAAAGCACCCTGAAAGTTGTAACACGGAAGTTGTTGAAACCACATGACTTTTTTCCCCTCAATAAAGTAATTAAGCTCCCTCTTTTTGCAGCCTATTTTCAGCATGTTTTGAAACAATATGACCTTTTTGCCCTTAAATAAACAAACCTCCCTCTTTTTGTCGCTTTTTTTAGCAGGATGTTTTTTTGGATAAAAACACACACAAACGAATTGACCTTCTTTTTTTTGGTGCAACAAAAAAATTGGGACCCCGAAGCCCTGCTCCTTTTCCCATCATCATGGTTCAATGAAAAGATGGCTGTGTGTGTTTGAGTAGGTAACTACTATTGCAGATACACCCATTTTTCACTGAAGCAATGATTGTGGGAGGAAGCGTATGAATCTTCATTCAAAACATCCCCAACACAATAAACAAAATCCAACAAGAGTCCAATAGGAATCCACAGAGCCCAAAAGTCCAAAACAATCTCGAATAGTGAAACTGTTGATGGTTCAGAAATCCGGCTAACCACCTGGGGATGTATTAAAACCATGTAAATAATGGTATATATCAACTGGTGAGCCGGATTTCTTCCATCAGCAATCTGAGGCAAGACCCCTTGGATTTGCTACAAACCTTCGAACGACTTCCACTTCCAACGCTGTTGCGACCACTGGACGTCAGTGCGCAGTTACGTCTACAACGAGCAGCCAGAGGTGGAGTTCAAAACAACGACCTGGTGAGAAGAAACGCTGGTTCTGCTTACGGTCGTTTGATGTAAGATATTTGTTTTGAGGTTTTGTAAAAAGACAATTTCAGGACTTTTTTTGTTGGGGCTAAGTGTGAAGTTACGCGATAGTTTGGATTTAGGTATTCTGATTTGCAAGTTCGTTCTATGCAGAATAGATTGCAATGACTCGCATTGTGCTTGTGTGAATTTCAGAATGGTTGCAGTTTTGGGCTTCTTGGGATAAATTGTGTAACTGTTCCGTAACTTCAGCAGCAAAGATGTTTCCAATTCAATCATCATTACTTCAAATTGATTGAATGCATCAAGCACAATGATAGGTTGAAACAGTTGAAACCAAATTCCATTGGGTATCGGAGTAATTAAATTGTTTTTGTTTCGTCCTTGAACAAAGAAACCACTTGCAGCAGGGATACCGGCATCACATATCATATCCATGTCAACTAGATGACCTTGGATCGAAAAACCCGGTGGCTGGTAGGTTTCCAAAAATCAGGGGTGATTACTTAATGCACCACATTTGGGCAGATTCAAACTATACAAACTGGGTGGTGGTTTCAAATATTTTTTATGTTCACCCCGATCCCTGGGGAAATGATCCAATTTGACGAGCATCTTTTTCAAATGGGTGGCAAAAAACCACCAACTAGCAAAGCTTTGGTGATGTTGATGGATTTCACCGGAAAAATCTCTGGTGATTCTTTGGGTTGGTATAGTATTCCCAAAGAAAAGGGACCAAAAGCTCCATTGTTTCCTCAATCTTTTGGTCCATAGGTTGGTCACGCTTGCTGCCGCAGCAGGCGTGGATTTTTTTCGATTCATGGATGGGTTATGATATGCATGGGTAGATATCAATCGTAGATATCAATCTAACCCCTCCTGAAATTCTCACTAGGCTTTTTTTTCAGTTTAGCGTCTAGAAGAGTTCACCTGGATGAGAAGTTTTAGAGTCCATAATTGACACAAGGCAACACAATGAGTACTTGGGTGTTTTTTTCGCCGGAGAAACGTTGAATCTTCTGCCTATGGTTATATGCAGGTTCTCATGTGATTCCATCCCTTTCTCCCAAAATCCGTGCAACACCAACCAAACAAAAGTCGATGATCTTTTCCATTTGCCGTTTAGTTGGGACATGAGATCGTTCCCTCAAGGGGGTAACCAACCATCAGAGGAGATGGTGCCAAACCTCGGCTCTTTCCATAAAAGAATTCCTTCAGAGTCGTCATGGGGAAATCATTGAAAATGTGACCTGCTTTTTTTCAAATGATTTTTAGAACTGCTATAAGTGATGAATCCAAGAAGTTTGAATTGTGATTTTTAAGGTTTGGCTAAATCATAGTAATGATTCTAAGATAAAAGATGTTCTGTTGGTGATGGAACCATTTGGTGACATATGATACTTCCACCCATTGATGAAGTGCTGTGCACAGAACTTCTGAGAACTGTCCAAGGATACGTTCTATCTTTATCATGATATTCGGTTATTCATAACATGATCTTGGTGTTGCTTTTGTTGACATTTTTTCTTTTCATCCTGCAAAAAAGAGATGGATCCAACTCTAGACTTGTGCATCTTCTTCAACTGAGTTTGTTTAACAACCATGGTTCCCTTTATTTTCTCGCCCTCTTCGTCCTCGTGTCTCCAGTTGGTGCGAAGCACAGCAGCGGTTCGGAAGCCTATTTGGGAGGGGTGGAACATGGTGGACCTGAAGAGAGGTTAGTCCTTCACGGATTTGGGCGGATGAATCTTACCCTCCCTGAAACTAACAGCCAACACACCTGAAAATAAGCCAAAACCCTAAAAGGAAATGAATCGTCTTCCAACCATCCATTTTCAGGTGCGAACTGTTAGGTTGAGGGAGGGTAATACAGAAAAACTTCCTGAACCTTTCCTTTCCCGACAAAGCAGAGGACAAAGATTTGGTTAGATTTGAGTAGTATGACAACAGATATGGTATTGCTAGTGAAATTGATGAATCATCAATCATCAATCTATTGTTGGACTTCATTTCCTTCTTGACCATAACACAAGTGATGGTTACTGTAAGTGGAATGCTCCCAGCATAATTCGAAATGTACCATTTCAAGTTGGTGCCTGGTGTATCATAGTTTGCCGAAAGCAACTCATCATTTCATCAACCTTTCATTTAATCCTTCATCAGCTGAGATTTACAAAGCACTGCAGATAGTAAGATAAAGTAAGGATGAAATGGTGTAGGTCAGCCATCAATAGTATGTTCGATTGCTACCTTGGATGTCCAAGTAAGATGCTTTGGGGATGATCTGCAAGCAAAATATAGCCAACTTGGACTTCCCAGATCATGCAATGTTACAAGCGGATACCTCAGCAAGCTTTGTCATCGTTGTCATGAGCGGTACGGGTGACTGGAATAATCATGAGCATGATGATCATGAAGTATCGATCACTATCATGATGATATGCTATAGGACATGTAATTTTGATGAACTTTGATTCTCACCATTATTTATATCATTTATCATCGTTGTCAGTTTTGTCCCTCTCAGACAAACAGCATCATACTCCAGCATCTTTGATACATGAAACATCCAACACCATGATATTATCAAGTCTATTCATGAAGGCAATGAGGTCAAGATCTAAAAGCATCACATTAATTGACATAATCATCACCGCCACCACCATCATCATCTGGGTGGTGGTTTCACTTTTTTAAATATTTTCATCCCTATTTGGGGCTTGAAACCACCAACTAGTCATCCACCATCATCAGTCATCAGTCATCAGATACACAGATCATTGATCCACCGAGGCTCGCTTTGCAGCAGGAGAATTTAAGAGCCCATGGGTTCCAGGCGGCATCACCTTTGCAACGAAATTGGAGGGAGAGGTTGAATCTTGGAAGACGTTGAAAGATGTTGAAATCATTCGGATGGTAACGGTTAAATTGTATGGACTTTTCGAAAAACATGGAAGAAATAGATATCAAAGAGTTCTGATAATTTTGAGTTGGTATGAAGATCAAAATAAATCAGGATGGTTCTGGTTATTAGTTTGTTATCATCATTATCGTTATTTTGTTGTCATACACGTCCAGGTGTAAACAGCTTTATCGTAACATGCATCAAAAGGAAGCTAGAGACTTTTGGCACCAATCAACTGCCCACAAGTGCAAAAAGTTCTTCATAATATTTTCCCCAGATCAAAAATTGGGAAGGGACAATTGTCATGCAAGAACTTGCAGAAGCCACAGTACTTCTTCGTCAGAAATCTGATGCTGAATTTTAGGAATCTCTCTTTGGCTCGAAAAAATTGGACTTCAACGAAGCAACAAACATCCACAACTCCGAAGCCTTTCGGTCACCCCCCTTGACCCACCTCTTCCATGAGGCCATCGGATGGTAACAGCGCTGAACCGATGTCAAGAGGAACATGTGGATGCGTGTTTCATGACTTATTTTAATGTGGCGGAAAAGGGTGGTTTGTGCGAAGTCATGATGTCACTGTTGTGTTTTTTTTGTTGTTGGATCCGTTAAATCTAGAATTGGAGGGTGAAGATGTGAATTACTTATCATAAATAGAACGGAGATCTGTATTTATCAACTATAAAAAAAGATATAGACAGATAAATTCAGACAAAATTTCCCTGCATCCTGCAAAATGTCACAGCTTTCTTCAGGCATCTCTTCCCCTTTAGCTACCTTCAGTTGCAACCAGAAATCATCAGGTCCAACTTCCCCCCAATTTTGGGGTCCAACTTACTTCCCTGGCCCGGTTGACCCCGGAAGGTTTTGCCATGTTGGCCTCTCAACCTGGAGAAGTTCCAAGGTAAATGGCTGATGAAAAAAAAGGGAGGATGGACGGGATTTTTTGTTTGCTTTTTTGGCTCACTTTTTTTGAGGATCCAAAGTATCTGGGAGATCTTTTTCATATAGCTTTCTTGGAAAGTTGATATGATTGCAACGGAAGAACTGTTCCTGATGGAGTCGTGATTGTTTCAATTTTTTCCTGCCATCCTTTTTCCTCAACAGCGGTGAAACATGTTTGCAAAATTCCCACGTTTTTCTTGCGGTCAACTTTTTTTTCTTCCCACCAACAAAAACATTCAAAACTGTTGGGTCGTTTCTTTTGAAAAAAGGGGGACCGTTTTGTTGCTAGGTGGTTGCAAATATTTTTTATGTTCACCCCTGGGGAAATACACCAACCGCTCCCACAAAGGTACCACCTATGCCCCATAACACCAACAAAGATCAAAAGGGGGGCCAAAAACCAGGGCCAATTTTTTTTGGGTATCTTTGAACTGTGAAAAACATTCCCATGGCAATTTTCTCAGAGGCCAGAAGATGGTGCTTTGCATATGGCAGCTGTGCGCAATTTTCTCGCTACCATGAGGTCTGGACGGGCCTGTTGTGACCGAGCTTAGTATTTGTTTCACACCTTCGAAGACGTTTATATACAGTTTTTGCAGACGTTTTTTTTTGGATAGAACTCACGTGTTTGTTGTAGGCAACTGACTAACAAGTTCAAACATCTTCAACCAACCTCAAAGTTGAGGGTGGTAGCTGATCCTATTCTACCTTCACATATTCTGTTCCGGGTATCCGGTGCTTTCCACCTTTTTTCTATCAAAAACAGCACCAGTGATTGATCTTTTTGGAAAGCTGAAAAACCCAAGAATTCCCAGAATCAGAGGAGGCTCATGGATGTTCATAGTACCCAAAGAAAAAGGGCCCTAATAAGACCGACTTAATAAGGCCTACTTAAGGGACAATAGTGGCAAATAATCCCTTAACAACGCCTTATTTTCTGGGGGTGGGAACCCCTTTGTCATCCACCTTGTGGTCTCCGGGAGGCTCTTACTTTCGAGTCGTGGTGATCCTGCCTTGCGTTGCTCTGCGGGACTTACTGTTTTGGACTGCCGATAGATGAGTCGTCGTTGATGTTTTTCGGGGGCATGTGTTTGGGATCGAAGTGGAGGGATGGATGATTTGGGAGCGAGGAACTGAAACAACAATTTTTCCTATGGAAGCATATGTTTCAAAGTGCTTACATGCAACTTTTTGCTTCAGTCATGGAAGCAAATGTTTATCCCCTTCGTTTTGGAGATCAAACATATTCGCCTCTTTTAGCAAGAGACCTTCATTAGGCAGTCGCAAGGGGTTTCATGTACGTATCATCTATTGAAGATCAGCAAATCAAGTCTGTTTCCTTCCAATGCAGGCAAAAACTCTCTCTCCTCTCTCTCTCTTTATCATATCAGATTCATACAAATTTCAGACAGTCCATGTCTTTGGTAATTCTGACCTACGTTTGAATTTGAATCTAATTTGTTTGTCACGTATCAGCTTTTGAAATCAACGATATTGTTCTAAAAACTCCGGACTTCAAAGAGTTTTTGGATACTATCATCAGATACCACATTTAGAAAGAATTTGATTTCTATCTTGTTGGGTTCCAATTTTTTGTTTGGGTGGCCTTCCCCGAATCACCAAAAAAATCCCGGTTCCGAACAAAGCAGGACTCTGCCATCAATGCAGGCACTGCAGATGCAGCCCATTTGTTATTGGATCATGGGGCTGGGACTTCACAACCTCAGGTTGTCCTGGGGGGACCTGCCGGTGCTGGGCCTGACGAAAAGGAAGGAAAATTCGGAGGTCCAGTGGGGAATTTTTGCTGGTTCCGGAGAGTTGTTCCTCCTTTCATAGGAGGTTTTTTTTTTAAATATGGATGTAATTAATTACAAAGTGGACTATGTAAATATCATAAAACACAAAGATTATTATATTCAATAAAGGTTATATGAGTAATTGGTTCGTTGTGTGATGTAATGCTGTATTTTTTGCTGTTTCTGTGTTTTTGGGTGTGTTTTTTTTTGGACACGTCTAAGAGGTGCCAAGAAACAACTCGTGCCCTTCAGGATGCCTTGTTGGTGGCAGCTGGAAGCAGATGTTTGGATTCCTTGGCACCGCGTCTCATCAAGGTGTGAAAAAGGGGGTGGGTGGGGGTCATAGCAGGGAAAAAACATGTTTTTTTTGGGGCAGGTTTGCAACCACAACTACATGGGATGTCCTGCTGGTACTTAGCAAACGGATTAAAACACCCCCTATATAAGTAGGTTGTAAATCCTGCAAATAGGTTATACGTACATCAACTTGTTCACTAGGTAGTAACTTCCATGGACACCCTGGTATACTTTCAGGCCATTTTTTTGCAGATGGTTTTGTAAGGAAATCTTCATTGTCCTTAGAAATAAGGAGGGTGGATCAATGGGTTGGTAATGTTGCTGGTTGGATAAGATTTATCTTCAATTTTTTGGTAGGGGAAATGAAGTTTTCTTGAGTATCCTTGGACAGAGGTGGGGGGAAAATTCACCAAGATTTCCAACTGCACAGTCGACAGGGTGGGTTGGGAAGCCACTTCAAGAGAGTTGGAGTGTTTAAGCCAAACTACTTGGATGATAAGAATCTAAACTCTCTCAAAAATACAGTCAAGTGATGTTGCTGGTGACATCCCCAAACGGTGGCTTTACATATGACATAGGACACTTTCTTTATTTCAGGTCGGGGAAAACATCTCGTTCAATTGGACCCAGGATAAACAACTGGATATGAACATGCCTAGCTTCATCAAGTCACATTGGCCGATGCTCTGCTGGAATAATCCACAACAAGCTCGTTTTTTTTGTCCGTTTCCTCTTGTTTCAGGGTTTCAAGTACCCAAATTATTTGTTTTTTGACTTTAAACTTTAAACATACCTGTTGAACAAATGATGCAAATTTGAGAGATCTACATTTTTTTTCAATGTGACGGACTCCAGGAGTGTTCCGCTGATGTCGATGGCGCTATCGATTTGGCAGTGGAGAACGAGGAGTTTTCCCACGGGAATTTCGATCGACGACCCAACCGCGGGAACCGTATGTCTTACGTGAAGTGGCTTAGAAACCCACAGGATCAATGTATACCTACATTTCATTTAGTGGATGTTTATGATATGCGAAAGTAAATACACCATACATTCATTCTATGGGTAAGTGAAACCGAATACAAAAAATGGCTTGAACATTCGTGTTGGTGAATTGTGTCCTTTACCTAAAAGGGATTCTGAGATGATGAAGAGATACTGTGAGGGATTTACAACCAATGGCGAAGTTTGTATTCACCCATAACCATCTAAGACACACACACTTTGGTTAATAGCTACATACTGTATCTCTAGGGTGGGCTCAAAGTGGTTGATTCATAGCTCCCATGATACATTTGGATTCGCAGTCTTGAACAAACCTGGGTGGCAGATCATGTGAAATCAGCCACAAAAAGTGTTGATTTGTTGCTTTCTACTGGGGAACGGTTTTCAATACAAATTCCCTTGATTGAGGGATCATGAAATCACCCCTTCCTAGAAACCAACCGACAGGATGCCACGGTGGTCATGCAGTTGGTTCAATTGCCAACAGTTTCTCGGAGTCTCAATGGTCGTTTTTTTTTGTCGTTGTTTGATGTCACTTGGGGCCTCCTAAACCAGCAGTTGGTAAGTGATCTATTCATTTGTATGAAGGGTTCAGCCGTTTTGAAAAATCTTCATGATTCACCATTAATTAGCTGTAATTACGGTGTTTCGGGAAAGGACCCAAGATGTCATATTGATTGAACGGGAGTTTGGGAAGGTCGGGTACCGGAACAACTATGGGATGTCTTTCGTCAAAGCTAGGCAAACGCAAAAAAAAATAAACACACATCTATCCCAAAAAACTACTCAGATACAACATGTATATAGGTGAATATACCTTCCCTAAAACTAACAGCAAGAACCCCTGAAAATAGGCCGAACCCAAAAAGAAAGTAATTAGTCTCAGAACACCACCGTTTTTCAGGGTTTTTCGCTGTTAGTTTTAGGTAGACCTGATATAACTCAGATAAACATGCCAGTGAATATACTGCTTGATTGTAACATAAATTGCTCCCTATCCATGATCCATTTACACTTTTGCAGCACAGGCGAAGTCGCGCAAGTGGGTGAAACAATGGTTGCTACGGCGTGCTGCCGTGATTGGAGACGTTTCCTTACTTGAGGTCCGCGGAAAGTGTTTGGAAGGGAGCGATGAACGGAAGCTGGGGGGGTATCTACAAGGGACCTCACAATCGGAGTGATTTTTTGGAGCGATTTCTCCAGGTTTCTAAGCTTCCAGGTGGTTCAAAGTGACCTTTTTGGGATGGTGATTTGTGACCCTTTAAAAGATTAAGTGACCTCCAACTAGGGGATCAAAAGGTCACTTTGAATCACCTGGTAATTTTTTCCATACATTGATGGGTGTTGTACTCCTCCGATCCACATTTGGATGTTTTTTTGTTGGTAGACATCTACAAGCTGTTTGCTTTGCTGGACAGGGGGGTTTGATTGTCAACATTTCGTATAGGTTTACAGTTTCATCCTTGGGCTGAGGGGGTTCGGAGTTGGCTTGAAGATTTGAAAGGAAATGGGAAAACATAGGAATTGTAATACTTGTAGCACTAAAAGCAACAAATATGGTGAATATCACATGATATGTCTATTTGAGGAATCCGCACCTTGAAAAGAAGCCGAAGAGACATATGGCGTGATATGATACCAAGATGCTCTTGTGATATCACTTGGGTTGAGATCCATTGGGATCCCGTATTTTGTGGCAGATGGTGATTGCAAGATGATGGGTTTTTGGTTCCCTTGCAGCCACCTTTCATTTGTTGTTTGCTGATTGCAATTCAAACAACCTTTGAAATATCCATGTTGGGAGGATACAGAAGTTCAACTTTATGTTAAATTTGAGCGGTTTTATCGAAAGATAGTGCATCACCACCAACCTGTTAACCACGAAGTAACCATTCCCAAGAAACTTACTCCTCCGTGAAACTAGCACCTGAAATTGGATGGTTGGAAGACGATTCTTTCCTTTTGGGTTGCGGCCTATTTTCAGGTGTTTTTGCTGTTAGTTTCGGGGAGGGTATGGTGTATTCATTTACCCCTTTCAAAACTATCCTAACTTCTGTAGCTAAATCATCAAACTTCTTCTTCACCCTAAATTGCCTCAGCCCAACAAAAAATCCCCAACCAAAAACCACCCTCCCCCCCTAAAAAAAATCTTGAAAATTTTACTTAGAATCTAGTTTCCCCCTTCTGTTAAAGCAACTTTAACTTCCCACTGTTTTACCCCACAGTTTGGTGTTTGGTGCCCTCCCTAGGGCACCTTGACCTTACCGGGCCTCGACTTGGACGACGGTGCCGAGAGCTCCGTTGGGCCAGCCTTGTTGTTGGCCGCGGAGGGTGGCCATGCGGCCGTGTGCCAACGGTTTCTTGGGGACGAAACCCGGGGCTGAGGGCTCGGTGGTGGTGGAAGATGTTGGAAGTTGTGTGTGAAGTGAGGTGAGGTGAGTTGAGTTGAGTTCATCTTTTTTTTTTCCTAGAAAAAAGTGGCTGGATGGTGGGTTGATTGGCTTTGGATTTTTGTTTGGGGATATAATTACAGTATATTATATTTAGCCTACTTATGTCTATACTTATATTATATATGGCGACTTTGTTGAGTTTAGGTATAGATGGCGAGGTTGAAAATCGCCAGCATAGTATCTAATTTACGAAATCCAGGAATCATCCAAATGGTTGGGCTTGGGGTGGGTGGAAACCTGCATTTAGCTTGGTTGTTTGGGGCAACAAGAGCATATGCATCAACAGAATCCTGAGAAATCCGACCCCGAAAGGTGTATATGTTAAAAGTTTTCATCCAACCTTAGAGAGCAATTGTTGCAATGTTTACTTATAGATACTTTCACCATAGGATCGAATTGCTTCAGATGGATTTTTGTTTAACAACCCAAGCTGGGTGGCTTCACACATGTTTTTTCTAAATGTTCAGCCCTAAATTGACTTCCAGTTTGACTTGAGATGGGTGGGCTGAAACCACCAAACTAGAAAAAGAGTTACTTCAGATGGTTGATTCCTAAGATGAATTTCGTTTCCTAAGGTTAACATAGATCAACTAGAAGTAAACTAGAAGTAGCCTTCCGCTAAGATGAATCCCATTTCCCAAAGGTTACTTCAGATGCGTGCCGATCTCCACCGTGCCGCCCGCACTGGCTTGCGTGGACGGTGGACAGCACAGGATGTGGCGTAACTTGGTGAAAGACTTTTCAAAGAATGGTGATTTGGGGGTGTGAACATCCAACATTTTGGGAATGATTTTTTGAAGGTTCATGTTATTTTTAGGGCATATCTATGGCCTGAGGGCATTTCATTCTGTTTCGTTGAGAAAAGTATTACACTACTGAAGGAAGACAATACCCTCACCTATTCCAGCGAGACGAAGACAAAAATCTATTCCAACAAAGAAAGTGGTGAACTTCCAGCTTCTTGATCTTCATTATATAAGAACTGGGTGGTGGTTTCAAATATGTTTTATTTTCACCCCGAAAATTGGGGAAGATGAACCCATTTTGACGAGCATATTTTTCAAAAGCGTTGGTTCAACCACCAACTAGAGAAGCTTCCAATATGGAAGATTCACCCTCCCCAAGCTGGATCCCCTTGTGGATGCCGAGGCAAATGCATGCTTCACGCCCGGAGTTTCAAGAGGCGAGGAACGTTGTCATGTTGGATGAGGGATTTTGGAAACCGAAGGGAAACAATGAGGTACCAAGAAAAAACTGGTAATTTGATTGTTATATAGTTATATAATATATGAATATTTATATTATATCTAGCCTTCAAGATGGTGCATGAAAAAGCGATAAACATGACTTGCTGACTGGATGTTTTCCAGTCAAAAGGTTTAGGTATTTTGTAGGTAGAAAATTCCACACACAAACATGAGAGTGTTTTTTGGTACATCACCCAAAAATTTGTTTACCATACATTCTTAGCCACCAATCTGCACTTAACAAGTCTCTTTCCTTCTCATCTTTTAGAAACTGAACTTCTGATAAAACACCAACATCCTCCATGTTTTTCATTCCCATTTTTTTTGAACCTCAAACTTCCAACATCCTCCATGTTTCATTTTCCTCAGGGTTTCAAACATCAAGGGTTTCGGAAACACAAAAATCCCACATTTTTTCTCAACCGAGGTGCTTCTGGTCCTTTCCTGTTTCGGTGGAGAAGCTGCTCCGGACCACGCCGCCGCCTCACCGAGTGTAACGGGAGCCGCCAAGGGATCTAGCTGAGAGATTTTCGTCGCGGAAAAGGCCCAAAGTGGCCGCCCGAAAAGCAACCCAAAAACAGAAGGCGTGCTGCGACGGAGCGTGGGGAAGGCGTTTCGAGGTGGTGGTTTCATAAATACACTTTTTATTTTTTAACTCTATTTGGGGAAATGATCCATTTTGACTAATATCTTTCAAATGGGTTGAAACCACCAACTAGGTTTTGTTTGAGTTTGTTGTGTTTTTTTTTGGGTCATCCCCGCAAAAAAGAGACCCTTCAAAATGAGCTGGAAATCAACAGTGAGGGTTGTTGGACCAAACATGTTTCCCTTAAAATGACACGAGCATTTCCCATGGATTCCATGGATTTTGTTTACCTCTTTATTCAAAAAACACGAGCATTGAGCAAGAGGAATCATTATGTGCCATTTTTGGGGCGCAAATTGGAAGTTTATGTGCTATGCACCCAGACTCATGATAGGGGTTGACTTGTTATTGTTGTATATTCTTGTTTGCCATGATGAAAATTCCCATGGCAGGGTAATTCTTCAGAGTTTGCGAGGTGAGGTCAGCTAGAACCCTCAGCCGCCACTTGTCTTGTGAAGTTGGAAGATCCGTGCGACTCAAGGTATAGCGATCCTCACTGAGCCTCAACTGTTCATTTGATTTAACAAAAACCTATGCCCAGGTGATTCAGCCGCCGTGACCGAACTTGATTCCCCGATCGTTGGAGGTCACGTAAGACTTAACCTTTGAAAGAGTCACTTAAACCATCACCATCCCAAAGAAGGTCACGTTCGCAGAATTGCCAGGATTATATTTATTTGTATATCCTCCTTGGAGGGCAGGGTCATAAAATGTCATCAATATGTCACGGTTACCGTTGGGAACAGCCAGACACCTGTGTCACACCGCTGCCTTTTTTGGATCAGTTTCAGTTTCATTGCATGCTTCGCCACAGAAAGGCCCGGTTTGGGCCAAACACTCGGGAGGGATGCAGATTCCGGAAATTGGCCACCCCGGTACTCCTGGAAAGCTAGAGAAGAAAAATCTCCCCAAAACCGTGCACCGAGAAGCAAATGCCATGCTTAATACTACTGTTTTTTGTGATTCCCGTTCTACTCGTATGTTTCTTTTTGGGAATGTATGAATTTGCAAAATGTACGTGCCGATGATGGATGACAATTACAGTCCAAGATTGCTTTTCAAACTGCGTGAACTGCCTATAGACATGAGGAATTTTGTGCTTAGTCAGAGGTAGGTCAGCAATCATTTCGATGTGATTAGAGTTGCTTTAGCAAGATGTTCTACTTTGCAAAAGTGACAGGAACACGAATGAAACGCCACCACATCGGTCTTGTATTAACACGTGTACTTTGATTCTGTATTTGTTTGGTTCTTACCACTTCAGATTTAAAAAAACACACACTATTAGCAAAGACAGTTTTCAACAGGCTGTTTCTACAATCTCTCTCTCCTTCAGCCCTTTTAAGGGTACCCCAAAAAATTAATCCGTTTTTTTTGCCCAACAAAAAAAACACAAAACGGCCCATCAACGGCGATGTTTTTTTTTGGAACCACGGTGACTGGCGCAGCACCAATAGTCAACGCTCCAGGAGCTGTTGGTGTGGTCTAATTCAAGAAGATGGAGGTCCTGCCCTTGGGGACAAACCGCTGCAACGTAACGGCTGTGCGTTTTGTGGATTTTTTTGTTGCAACGTAATACATGGATGTTTTTGGATGTTTCGTATACTGTAACACTAGATTTTAATGAATTCTTCGGAGTTGTTGGGTTTTTAGTTTTTTTTTGTCATGATGATTTCATTCCAAACAATAGACGTAGAAGTTTATTAACCAATGGTTGATATACAAAACACCTGAATCAACCGCGAACATTTCTGACATGCTGCAATGCTGGTGTTTTTCTGTTGATCACTTGAGGCTAGGCCCTACAAGAACCCACCCAGTTGCAATCCAGGTCCCCCCGGTGAAATCCATAATTTCCATTTTTGGATCCTGTCGTGAATATGACTGCTGACTATGACCTGACGTCGTGATGTGATCACAAAAAAAATGGTTGTCATTTTGCTTCTGATTTTGTTGTCAACGCATCAGAAACTGATAGAAACTGTTCAATTTCAATTTATTCCTGAACTGAATACAAAAAGAACAAAACCGTGAAAAAACATGCAACTCTTCTAAACCACAAACGATTTGGGTTGTAAATTTGTTGTTGTAAGTCCTTCGAATTCGAAACCAACCATACCATGGCACCGTATCTCAACCATGCCGCGGGAATGCGCTGCGTCACTCACCCAGGCTGTCCGGAGGTCCATTCGTTCTGTGATGTCAATTGGTTCGCAGGAGGCGCAGGACGGACAGCAACAAGCAGCAACAAAAAGATACCATGCAGGGAAACGATCACATATCCCACCAAACGGGACAAGGAAAATCATCGACTCAAAATTGACTTTTCAGGGGATATGTTAGTTCCTGGGAGGGTATATAATAGCAATGGATAATAGCGATGATCCCCCAGTTTCAATAGGAAATACAATTTGAAAGGGTCCGTTTTCCATTGCTACAGTATGTTAGTTTACCGAAGTGCATCTGAAGATGTTGAAGGATAAACTTGAAACGAACCTAAAAAGTGAGGTGAAAGGTAATTCATTGTTGTAAAATGTGTGAACGTAGAACAAGAATCTGTTGAGATGGGTATTCTACAAAAATTCGCAGTTATTATTGGACGACCAAATGTAAAATAATTTGTCTTGAGGTCCTACAATTCTCAGGGGAATGAAGTTGACATAGTGACATCCACTTACAAGAAGAAAACAATTGCCGTGATAGTCTCACTTTGTTAAGCGTGGTGTATTCCAGATGATTTCAAAGATTCTAAACTAACATCCAACATGTCAAGAATTTTCGCTGATGTTCTCCGTCATTTTTGCAGGAGCCTGCTCAAGGCCGAGATCTGTAGCTGTGTTTTGGAAAACTTGCAGGAAGATTTTGGTCCATTTTCACCTGAATGTGTCTTATGTTACCCTAAGCTTGGTATTTTGTATCATTATCTATTGGCATGCTTTTCTTTTCCATGGCCGTGTGTGGGGTTTCCTACGGTGAAGGGTCCTAAACGGCTTTTCTTTCTGCCACCAACGGCCCGGGGTCATGGAACAGGATGGACTAGATCACTACCTGGTTTCGTTTCTCCACTGTTTTATACTTTTCACGCTGGAAGATGAAGCCAATTTTGAGCATGTTTCTTTTTCAGATGGGAGATGTTTGTTTCACCAAATTCGTTTGAGGATGCCACAATATCCATTCTTCGAGTGGGGATGTCATTTTGCAATGGAGGATTCTGGCTAGGTATTCGATAAAGTTAAGCAAGTGAAATTATCATTCATTATCTTCATTCGAGGTATTTTTTGCAATCAAATCCAAGTTCGGTTGCGAATAGTTTTCGGGGCCATGATGAACCAAATGGGAGTGGCGATCGCCATTGAGTCCATTCCAGGTGACTTCAAACACACATCTTGTTTCAACCAAAATGCAATCCGAAAGCCCAGGATGCAAAGTCTCCCCCCCAAAAAAACTGCCTACACAAAGTCCTCCTTCCCCAAGGTGCCCTTTTTTTGGGTGAAACCCATCCCTAAAGATGCCGGAAAACCTGATTTCAACTCCACAATCTTTTTGAGCAATGAAAAAAACACCTGGTTGTTTAGGGTTTGTAGTTCTCGGCCCAAGACCTCCCAGACTTGGTAGAACGGTCCTTGCTAAAGCTTGGGGGGGTTGCATGGCCATGGGTATATCCACATTGGGGCTGGAAGATGTTTTCGATACATTAGCTGATGGGACGATCATAACAGTGAAAGCAGATATTCTCATACAATGCCCGGGAGCAACAATGTGTAAATCTGCAATCTATGGTCAGAATTTTATCACGGATGTACAATTGGAAACATCACAACAAACTGCATCATTGATCAATGTTAAGTTGGCGAGAATTGGGGGCAGATTTTGGTTGCTTTCTACGAATGAAACCTCTACTATCCAACGACCACCTTTAACATTGGAAGGGGTAGCAAACATTGTTGAAGCATGCGCAGGCATAGGTGCAGTAGGCCAAGGCTTCAAAGAATGTGGATCAGACACAATTGCATTTTGCGATTACAACAAGAAATTTTGTGAGTGGTTGGAACGTAGAACAGAAGTACCAGTTATCCACGGAAACATTGCAAACATGGAAACGGTTCGTCAATTGGACAGTGCAATTGGTGACAAATCACATGTGTTGCATGGGGGAGTTGCATGCCAGCCTTTTTCCAAGCTGGGTGACCAAAAACAAGGACAAGACACCAGAAGTGAATCGTTTGTAGGATTGTTGCAGACTGGTTTTCATTTAGAATCACTAATGATCATCATGGAATGCACACCATCAGCATTAACATCGCAGTGGGGCCAAGAAAATCTAGGTACTTTTGCAAAATTGACGGGATATAAACTGCACCAGACTGTGCTGGATTTGTCGTCGTGTTGGCCAAGCAAAAGGCAAAGATGGTGGGCAGTCCTGACTCACCCACAAATGCCTAGTGCCGAAATCCCCCAAATGCCATCCATTGCATGGGAACCCACGGTTTTTCACCTGATGCCCAAAATGAGATCCATTTCCCAAGATGAATTAGATCAGTTAGAGCTGGACCTTTATGAGCTTCGTCACTTCCACGAAGTACCAGGGGGAATCTCACGGAGTGTATTTAACCCTCATAAGGTCATGCCTACTGCCACACATTCTTGGGGTTCACAACTAAAGGGTTGCCACTGCCAATGCAGAGCATCAGGGTTTAGTGAAGCTAGGTTGGCTACCAAAGGATTGTACGGAGTACTAATTCCACTAGGTAAAACCATCACTAATGGTAACAACACCTATCACCAAATGAGACATCCCCATCCAGAAGAAGTAGCACTTCTTAACGGATTGTTGCCAAACCATGCCAAGGTGATGAAAGGTGAAACGTTGAGACTTGCACTGGCTGGAGTAGGACAGTTGGCAACACCCTTACAATCAGCCTGGGTCTTTGCAAATGCATTGTGGGCCATTCGTCAAGCAGGGGTTGATTTGAACATAGACCACCCTCGTTGCATTTTGGCGGACTTGTGTAGGGATCTACTCACAGCACGAGACGAAATGTTAGATTTTCCCGAGAGAACACGATACATGGAGATTTTCAGCAAAGCCATTGATGCAATTGATCATCCACTTACTTTTCCAGAACCCGAAGACACCAATGAGCAGGTCAACTTGACACAAGCAATTCATCAGAGGTGCATTGAACTGGAAGTTCATGGGTTTCAGAATGACCAGGTCGAAGTAATCCAAGACCAACCAAAACGGGGCAAAGGCAAAGGAGGAATCCCACCAAAACCAAAGTCATCACATGAGACTACACATGAAGACAATGTGATATCTGATGTGGCCAAATCTGCGACAGTGAGATTTTCCCCAGTTGTCGATTCACGGATCTTTTCCTACCAACCGGAACGATCTGACTTCGGCAGGTGAGGGAACATGTCCGAGAGACCGCTGTTATTCTGATCCTGCAATGAGGCCAGTTCGTTCTGAATCGGTGGTTGAACCAGAGTCCCACAACAACGGGGATGAGTCAACTAAGGTGGAACACGTAGTCCCGGAGCTTCTGAAGCCCTCTGAGAAGTCAGCAGCAAATGATCAAGCAGTGCTGAGGGAGTCGCAGTGTCATTTAGATGAGGCATCCGTTCGTATAAAGCATTCGAACAAAAGATCAGCATTTTCAATCAATGGAGGAGTTACAGGATTCGAAACATGTAAGAAACTCAAAGTAGGTGAACCAGTGAATTCTCAAGACAACACTCAGAAAGAAAATGAAATTTCACCCACCATTCCGTGGAAAGCAGTCAAAGATGATAACCCAGAGAGTTTGCCTGAAGATGTCAAAACAGCATGTGTCAACAAGGCAAGTGGAATTAGTGTTCAAGTGGGTTATTCATTTGAAAAATTGCATCGAATCCAATGCAACACTGATACTACCGTTGGACAGATCACAGTCGCTGAAAGCAAGATTCTGCAGATTGAACCGCCGACCATTGCAAAAACCACTGTAGGATCTCATTTGTCAGCGAGCAGTAAGGCATGGGACAATCAGATCATTATCCTTCATGATGGACAATTCCTCGAAGAAGACAAGTGTCCCAAAATCAAGCATAATTGCCCACCAAAACTGATTGGACTTCCTAGGGAACAAGCTTTGTGGTATCAAAAAGGATGGGTTGCACTGGATGAGATGGAATTCTACCTTCAGAGCATGAATCACACTCATTTGTTCACCACTTCTCCTTTCGTGATTCCTGATAGACCGGATGCAACAGTGAGCATTTGCAGATGGATCCTTCGTACATTCGAAATTGCAGCAGCCACAAACAATGCCTACAGTATCTGCACAGTATTCCTGTTTCAAGATCATTGGATTCCGATCTTTTTGCAAATCACTGAACAGGAAACAAGCATCACCACCACGATTGAAAATCTAGGCCAAGTTCAACAACTTGTCAACCAGACATATCCAGATGTGGTCATCTATACCACCGTGTCTCAGCAAGCATTTCCAGCAGATTGCGGATTTCAAGCAGTGGCATGGATTCAGAAGACAATGCAGCAAAAGCATGGCCTTGAAACAAGCCCATATCCCATGCAACCGGAAACTGCAGTCGAACTTCGTCAGGCATTCGCAAGACATTTGCAGACTCACAGCATTGCACAGAACATCATCGTGAACATTGATTTGGGAGGAATGCTCGACACAACCAAACAAAAACTGCAACAGTTGTTGGAAAACCATGGGGTTAGTCCAGATCGTTCAGAGTCATGTGCACAGCATCTCATTCAAGAGATCGGAAGTTCAAGCATCCAGAAAACATTGACATCGTCAGAACCCTGGAAAGATCTCAAAAGCAAAGCAAACCAAAAGCAACCACCCATTAAGATAGTCTTGGCAGAAGAATTGAAAACAATCATCGACCAGAAAATTGCAGCGGGACATCAGTTTGGTAGAAAATCAAACAAGAAACAAACACATCAAACTTCTAGCCAATGGAAAGGACTGGTGGCTTCCCAAGTCAACGTTCCATCTCATGTGTTCAAGCAGGAAGACGGTGCAAGCCTTGAGCAAATCAGTGTTCAGCAGTTCAATCAACATGCAGCAGGCATTGCCATCGTCAACATCCGAGAAGCACTGCCTTTCTTCTCATTAGATCGACACCTTTCGCAGGAAGGATTGGGTTTGATTATTTTTGATCATCAGGACAGTCGCATACCAGATTGTAAACAGATCATCAGGTTTCCAGCAACATGCCCAGATACTGATGAGCCTATGTTGGTAACCGCTGCATTGTTGCAACTTGGCAAAAAGACAGTCTATCGAAATACGCCTGAGAAATGCACCATAGTAGAAGAGGTCAGAACACTTGTGATCCGAGCCTTGGTGTATAAAGATCAATATCAAGAGCAATCATGGACCAGTTTCGTTGCAAGTCCTGTTAAACATGTGATGGCACAAAAAGAGTTCCGAGAACAACCGGAACATACCATTTTGGATGTGTGGGATCGTCAGTATCTCAACAAGCATTTCCAACGCACGAAGCCGTTAGAAGCAGAGGTGTTTATTGTGTCCATCCGTGTTACTGACAATGCATCCGAAAGCATTCTTGCAGCCAGCGGGGTGGGTGGCATATACTATGAACCAAGATCGGATTCAGGTCGATCACCACTGCAATCGTTCGGAGTTGTCTGGATGCCCAGGAAACAGTTTGGAGAAGTGCTATTAGCCAAACAAACATCACAATTTCCAACATGGATTGTCCGAACTGGAGATAGATATGGACTACGAGCAGCAGACCAGCACATTTCCGAACTGCATAGACTCCATCGCCCTGACATTGAATATCTTGAAGGTCAAACTATGACCATGTATCGTGTAGGACCGATGCCATACGGTACCACAAAGCAGAGTTTGCAGAAAGTTTTCAAAGAATGGGAGTGGAAGGCAAGGGCTGGCCAACCACAGGGGCAAGATGCCTATGGAGTAATGTGGACTGCACAAGCCACAGAACCTCCATCACATTGGGTTTTCACCATGGGTCATGGAGATGTGCTTATCACCAAGCAACAGTCGTCCAAAGAAAAGGCCTCCCCATCATGTAATGCCCCATTGACTTCGTTCAGGACCATGCAGCATTTGACAGCAGTAGGGCCGAAAAAATCATGGGACCGAAATCAACAAGACCCACGGACACATGAAGACCCATGGTCACAAACAAGCAAAGCAGGACCAAGTCTCAGCTCCACGCAATTGAACACTATCGAGACGAACATTGAGAAACGCATCTTAGCTCAACTGCCAAAACCAGTTGCAAAGACCGAAGACATGGAGTTGGAGACTGACGTCGATCATCGTGTTGCCCATTTGGAAACACAGGTCCAGCAGTTGAAGGAAACGGTTCAACAAGCCTCGTCATCTATGCAGTCGTTCCAGCATCAGCAAGCACAGCAGAACCAGCAGCTTAGCCAGCAGATTCATACGGTTAAGCATCAAGTGGACACGCAGAACCACCATCTGCAGTCGATGATTGAAGGCAAGTTGGAGGAGCAAATGAGCAGAATTGAATCGCTGCTCACCAAACGGATGAAAACAAACGAATGACAACATGGTTGTGTGCGTTTCCCACCAGTGAAACGCAGTAATCCAAAAATGAAAAGTATTTTGTTGCAAATAATTCAGCTTCGAGTTGGTGAAGCTTCTAATCCAGGTCCCAAGCCAGAAATTGCCTTGACCATAGGAGCCATCAACCCAGCTGGTCTGGGGAACAAAGGGTCGTCACTTCAAGATCTCCCTATTCACAAAGATGCCATTTGGGGAGTGTGTGAAACTCATTTGACAAAACCGGGGATATCCAAGTTCAACAATGAACTTCAAATTAATAAAAGTCCATATACTTTACATCATGGAGAACCAGCTCCTTTTCGTTATGTGACAGCCAGTTCCATAAGTGGAAAACATGTTGGGGTAGGTTTTCTCGCTACCACCCCTAGTCGACGATTACTGGCAACATGGCCAGCCGAACAAGCATCCGAAGCTCGATACTCGATGCAGACATTTTTTTGCCAAAACCGATGGATCCATGGAGCAGCATGCTACGGGTATGCACACAAAGCCGAAAATGTAGCAGTTCGTAGCCAGACAGACAGCCTTCTTGAAAGCATCACAGAGAGAATAGTTTATGGGATGAAAGGGTTCAGATTCATTGTTGGAGATTTTAACCAGCCATATGGTAGCCTTCAACAAACAGCATTGTGGGAACAACTGGGATGGAAAGAAATCCAAGTGCTTTGGGGTGAAAAATTTAACCGACCAGTTCAACCAACATGCAAATCGGTAAGTGTCAAAGACTTTGTATGGGTGTCGCCCGAACTCCTGCCATTTCTTGAGGATATTGAGGTAGTTGATCACATTTATCCAGACCACTCAGTGTTATGTGCTCACTTCAGACCTTTCTTCAAACCAGAGATGGTATACCTTTGGCGAAAACCCAAAAGTATTGACTGGGACTCAACACCTGAGATACCAGACCTTGGATTCCAACTTGATGAAACTAAACCTTCAGACGAATCATATAAGCAAATTGCTAGTGTGTTTGAGGATCGTGTTCATCAAACTCGTATCAAACATGGAGTCAGAGGTTTGCTACATGCCCAACAAGGACGAGCAAAAACCACCAGTGTGCAAAAGATTTGTGAGCATACCAAACCCTTAACCAACGGTAGATGTGGAGACTTTAAACCAGAGATCAATGGTCAATCTCTGCAATACCACCGATGGGTTAAACAGCTCCGACGCCTTGAATCCCTGGTGAGAAATTTAGCTAATCCAAATGTTACCATGAGTTCTCAAATTCATGCCCAACGAGAATGGCGTGCTATCGTGCAAGGTGCAGGATTTGCAAAGGGTTTTCGACAATGGTGGGAACAACTCGAAGAGATCATACCACCAGCACCTTCGACAATAACCTTTGATATCCCAACCTATGAAGACGTCCAGGGGATCTTCCTTAACATGGAACGTGAAGTTAGAGCCCTTGAACGTGTTCTTAAGCAAGATTTGCATCAAACTGCCATCAACAACAGAGTGAATAATCCCAATAAGATTTTCCAAGATATTGCCAAGTCCAGAGCAGCACCAATTCAACTTCTTGATGAATCTTACCAGACGGTCATTACAAACATTGACCATGAGAACCATATTCTCACAGTTAGCAGTGCAAAACTGGATACCCAAATACCTCTTCAACATGCTACAGGAGTGTATGAAAATTGGACCATGATAGAACAGGATATCCATCTTCAAGACACTTCCGTTTTTCAGGTTGGAGACACCATTTGGCAAGACCGTATAGTTGGGTCACTTGAAGAAATTTTTGAAAAATTTGGGAATGCTTGGAAGGCACGCTGGGACAAACATAGGGACATTCCATCTGAAGATTGGGAACCAATAAGTGATTTCTTTAGGTGTGCAACACCCAAGGTTGAACCTTACCAATATAATCCCATTACCATCGAGGACTGGAACAGATCTCTCAGAAGAAAGAAGAAGGCAGCAGCTGTCGGCCCTGACGGCTACTCAAGAGCAGACCTTTTACAGATGCCACCTGATTTGCAACAAGCATTGATCGACCTCTTCACCGCCATAGAAAACGGTCAAGCCTGGCCAGAACAATTGACAACGGGAATCGTGCATTCGTTAGAGAAAATACCGCACGCTTCAAAAATAGATCAGTTTAGGCCAATCACCATTTTCAGCCTAGCATATCGCAATTGGTCGTCGATACGTGCAAGACAGGCATTGAAACATTTGGTTGAACACTCGCCAGCTGGGTGTTATGGGAACTTACCAGGCAAAAGCACAGTTCAAGTTTGGTATCAAATACAATCTATCATAGAAGATAATCATCATCTTGGGAAATTTACGGCCGGGGCAGTACTTGACATTGAAAAGTGTTTCAACCATCTACCCCGACAGCCCCTCCTTGATGCATGTGAACATTTAGGTATGCCTACACGCATAGTGAAAGCCTGGCAGTGTGGCTTAGCATCCATGCAACGACGCTTTTCAATTCGTGGATCTACGGGTCCGGCAATTCAAAGCAGCACGGGCTTTGCAGAGGGTTGCCCATTAAGCGTCGTAGCGATGGTGGCAGCTAATTGTGTGATATCTAAATGGATGGAACTTAAAACCCCTAAAGTACAACTTTGGAGCTTTGTAGATAACATTGAGGTCACCGCTGAGGATCCCATTGATGTACTTCAAGGATGTGAAGCTTTGCATACAATCTGTGGGGCCATGGACTTAAATCTTGATGAAACCAAGTCGTTTGTTTGGACCACATCCCCTAATGGGCGAAAACTTTTTCGGGAAGGGGGCCAAACACCAAAAGCTTGGGCAAGGGATCTTGGAGGACATGTCCAATATAATCGACAAAATACAAACAGTGTTATCACGGAAAAACTTCGTAAGTTCAAACCTAGATGGGGTGATCTCACAAGATCAAAAGCAACATATGCACAAAAACTAAGGGCCATCAAAACAGCTGGATATCCTAATGCTTTACATGGGGTCAGTTCTGTAACATTAGGTGACGAAAACTATGATGAACTTAGAACCGGAGCAGTAAGATCTTTGGGAGAACATCATAATGGTACATCCCCTATTCTACACCTGTCACTTGTGGAACATCCAAGTAGTGATCCAGGATTTCACGCACTTTGGGCTACCATAAGAGATTTTCGTTATCATCTGCCGCCAGAAACAGCAAAATGCATTCTTGGAATAATCTCAAAACCTAACAACCGTGTTAAACCAGAGGTTGGACCATGTAGTGCAATGCTTCATAGAATAAACCAAATTCGCTGGCATTGGGACATAGACGGAAGTATCTTTAAAGATCACCATTGTCTTCCAATAGATGTGTGGGAAAGCCCAATCCAGGAACTAGCAATTAGGGTCACCGAAGCCTGGCAAACCCGTGTTGCTTCAGAACTTTCTTGGAGAAAAACGATGGGGGGATTAGAACACGCATGCCCAAAAGTATCCACAAGACAAGTTACACGATCCTCTCAAGAACATAGCATTTTGAGAAAAGTTCAAAACGGGACTTTCTACACTGCAGACCATCTGAAACACCGATCTCAAGGCCTGGCAGTAGAATGCATGTTTTGTGGATGCACTGATAGTGTAGAACATAGGTTGTGGCACTGCCCAGTGTTAGAACCTGCTAGGAAAAGTTGCCCATCAGGGGTTCGTGAAGCAATCGCCTCCATGTCATCAGCAACAAAAAATCATGGATGGCTACCTGAACCACAGTCCTTGTGGCCCTTTCGTGAAAAATTGATTAATCTTCCGGATTTATCTTTTAAACCTGAATTACCTGAATGTCTCCCCGATTTTCTTGAAATTTTCACCGATGGATGTTGTCTTAAACCCAAATCTAAGCTTTGTCGACTTAGTGCCTGGGGAGTAGTTATAGCAACACCAGGAAGTAACCAAGATTTTGTGGCAGTTTCATCCGGGGTATTATCGGGTTTTCACCAAACAGTCGCAAGAGCGGAACTCAAGGCAGCAACAGCAGCAGTGCGCACAGCAATTTTGGCAGACAGGTTCTTTAGACTGTGGATAGATAATGCATACGTAGTCAAGACCATTCGTAAATGTGTAAAACGGCCTTCATGGGAAATCAAACCACACGCCCCCAACCATGACTTGTTGACTGAACTTCAAACAGTTTTGAGAATGGCAGGAAATTTGTTTTGCGGGGTTTGTAAGGTGAACAGCCATCAACAGTGTGATGCCTCGACACCATGGTTTGGTAAGTGGGTTTTCACAGGGAACGACGCAGCAGACAGAACAGCAGCAACAGCATACGATACACAACCGGACTTGCTTGAGTTATGGGAACAGTTGTGCAGGGAAATTTCTGAGCTTGAAGGGTTACGCGACATCTTACATCAGGTGTTCATCGACGTCAGTCAACTCAGTTTTCAACTTGCATCGGAAGTTCGACGACAACATCAGCAGGATGAAAGGGTTGAGGATCTTCATAACCATCACCTCGAGATGGACGATTGGAAGCTGCCGGGAATCTTGCCTGATAACATGCAGGACTATGAAACGGGCGAATGGGCTCAAATAGCTCAGTGGATCGAATCACTGCATGGAACGAGTGGGCGAGTTTACAGGTGGACTTGGTACCAGCTTTTTCTGGATTATCATTTACATTTTCCGGGAAGTGGGCCGTGGTATCATCAGTCGAGCAAAACTTGGAGATCTTCAGACACGAGACCCACGCAGGATCTCACGAAGTGTGTGAGGTGGTTCAACAGCTTTCTTCAACGAACGGCGAAGAAGTTAGAGAAACCGCTGCCGGTCAAGCATATGCGAGCAGATTCATCGGTTCTTGCCTTTTGGTCGAATACATTGACAGTTCGAATTTCAGAGGAACGGCAGCGAAAAGTCGACGAATGGTTGTGCGAGTGGGCCACGTGTTTTACCGCTCCAAAGGAGCTTGCTCATCTTTCTTTGGCCTAGCTACAAAAGCTGGGATTTCGTTGGGGCATCGAAGCATCTGCTCTGCCGTTGCGTCGAGATCGTCCGGAAAGAACGGAAAGAATGTTTAGGGTTTGTAGGGGATGACATCCTACCCAGTTATATAGGGATAATGAGAAGCCAATGAAAGGATCCCTATTAAACAACCACTATCATGGAAAGTAAGAGGTGTTTTTCATTGCTCATTTGCCTTAGCAGAATCTTTTCCTACAGAACCACCATGGGCCAAGAATTATCATCGGCCTATAGAATCGTATTCACAAAGCGGCCTGATGAACTAGTGAAGTCACCCTCAAAGTGCCGCATGAACTCAAGCACTTTGCTTGACGAACTCTTTTTGACGACATTGGAAGAGGAAGGACATATGGGTGATTATTGAGGATACATCTCCAGAACAGCAGCATGCTAGGCACATGTTGCGATGGACTTCAAAATGATAAACTACCGTATGCAAACCCCAAATTGTTGCATCCGTGTTGTAAGTTTCTATCTGGATTGTGTGAATATGTGTCTCGTCAGGTTCTTCACAAGGTCAGATGACTCCATAACCCAGCATATGGGATTTAACTTGGGAAGTCACACATTTTGCTTCGAGTCTGTGTTTTGAACATCCATTTTTTGTAGTATCTAAAGTCGTTTCAACCTCTGGATAATCTTTCAAGATGTCAGGGTGTCTTCATGGGTTTCCCAGAGGTTCTTACCATAGCTTCTCGCCGCAGGCAGTCTGCAAGATTGCAACCAGGCAACCCATGGGGGCTTCGAATGCTTCTCTCGTTGAAGATGTAAAGATGACTTTTGTTGTAGTGATATTTTTGAAGATGACGACTTTTTTGATGATTTATATGAGGATATTCAGCTTCATGACGTAAACTTCCTTTTTTGGCCATGTTTTTGTCAGCTATTTTGGCCTCCCAAAATCTCGAACCTTTTGTTTCAACTCCGCAAGGTGTGGGATGAATTCCTGGCGCAACGTGTGCGAAAGGCCGGTAAGTGGAAGTGGACAAGATGGACGTGAGTGGAGAAAACAACAAAAAATCCAATGATTTACCCTCCAACTAACATAGCCCATGAAAATCCCCATCTTTCCTGGTAAATATCATGAAAATGGTGGATTTTCCATGGCTATGCCAGTTTACAGGAGTGTAGTGGCATTCAAATTTCTTGACTGGTTGAATACCTTGACTGTAAGTGAAAGTATCTGTGCTAAATGATGATCATTCCACTAAAAAGAGTGGATTATGAAGAAACGTCCTGCAACATTTTTGTGATGATTTCCAACTTTGTGATATGATGACATGAAAATCAATATCTGTTTTCATCTCAAGCAACACGTCACTACGGTGCTTTCAAAGATGTGCGGTTTAACAAAGTCTCAAAAAGACATTCATCATCAGTTTTTTAATGTGATTTTCAACATGTTGCAATATTCAAGCCGGCCGGCTTTGGGAAGATAGCAATGATGACTTGCACCCCATTTGAAATGTGAAATTACATTTTCTTTGAAGCTTTACTGGCTCGACCAGCACTTGTTTCTCTCCCAAACATTTTAAGTTCATGCCGGAAATTTGATGACAGAAGTTTCTTTTGAATCGAAGAAAGTCCCGCAACCAAACCATCTGGTAAACTTCTGGAATCTTCCAAAAAGGTTTCATTTTCCAAAAACAAAGACCTCAAATTTGCAGTGTTGCAACATTTTGCTTGGACGTTTGGGAGCCTTTTTTGTTGCTCTAGATCCCAACCACCTTCTCATATCTTCTCATCAACAGCTTGGAAGTGTTTTTTTCGGCCTAAACTGAAACCCAGAAAAGATCACCCTGAAAGTTCCTTATCGAATTTATTCCTTCTTGTTTGGTTGTACTTGATCATCTAATATTCTGGGTTTACCAGGATGCAATTGTCACCAGGAGAATTATACTTGCCACTGTTACTGGGTGGGATCCAAGGACATTGATATATTGAAATTACACATGCTTGGCAATTCTTCGTGACCTTTTTTGGGATGGTTGCAGTAAGTGACCTTTTCAAAGGTTGACCTACAACGCCCCGGGGATCAAAAGGTCACTTTGAATCACCTGGTGTATAGACAGAATCTGTTGAATCCAGAATCCTACAGAATATTCCGAAGATTACCCTCCCTGAAACTAACAGCTCGCACCTGAAAATAGGGGCCCCCTGGAAAAGGAGATGCCTATATTGGAAACAATCAATTATGGGGGCGAGCTGTTAGTTTTGGGTAGTGTACACAAAATCCGAATCATCGGTCCTGTTTTTTTGGGGGAGAAGTCACTGGCATCACCTTGGAATTGCCTCAGGCAATTCGTTTGGAGAACTTTGAAGTGGGTCAAAGTATCGGTAAGGCAGGGGATTTTCAGTGTTGGACGTTTTTGTTGCCCGGTCAGCCCCTTAAACTCCCCTTCTTTTTCAAAAGGGGCTCTGTTGCAAGTATGAAAAAAAAGGGTGATGAATCTTTCAGTCAAGTTGGTACCTTGTGAGTTTTTTTTTGGTATTTTTTGGTTGGAAAAAACAATACGATGTTTTCGTTTTGTGTTGTCAATTGGGTTGTCCCCATTCCCAGTGAATAGTGGCAGACGAAGATTCCCTAAATCAACAATTGTTTTTGGGGCAGCGAATGATGTGCTTGACATGGTTGATGTGGTTGCTATTGGGAGAAACCAGCTATGCAACTTCATTTCGACATGATTCCAGCAGGTGTTTTTTGAATTTTGCTAAAAATTGAGGAGTTCTTCTACCTACCCAGCGCCTTACTCCAGGCTTTTTGCAGACTTGTGTGTGTACCAACAAAAGCCCGACTGGTGAAGCTGTTTCAGTGTGTTAAAGTTCAAGGGCCTCACTAGGGTCCGAAAGGCAGAGAAAGGCTATCACCCAAAAAAATGTGTGCTCTCAATCTGCCAAACAAGACTGTCTTTTGTAATTGCTGGAAATTGAACTCTGATTCAGAAGTTATGAAGTAGTTGATGCAAACGCCTATTAAATGAAAAACAGGCAGACAACTGAAACTCTGCAGCTTATGGGTTTCAATGTCCATCAGGTTGCCTATCCGGCTGTTTTTTTTTGTTCGGAAAAAACACCAATTTTTTTCGACGCCATGAGCCGAAGCCAACGTGGTGTGACCGTTGCGTTGGTCTTGTGCTTCTATGCTCCTTTACTATGGGCCTCGTGACCGAAGCAAAGGTGGAATGAAATGTGTGATTCCGAATTCATAATGTGCAGAGAAACTGCCTTTGTGTAGCTGGTAGATGGCCAAGCGGTCATTCAGAGCACCTAACAGCAGTTGTTGCAAATATTTCTCGCAAATATGGCCCCACATATGAACTAGATTGTATATACGGTATATAGATATGCAGTAGGTAACTGGTGGTGTATATATTAAGGGTACTTTCCTGACAATACCCACATGTTACATGTTGAATCCCTTTGAAACAGACAAGTCTTGTCATCTGCCACCACGTGGGTGACGATAGAAGATGTGTTTTTGTGTAAGTATCTCAAAAGGAGGGAACCTAAAAAATGTTTCCAGATCTTTTAGTGCACAGTTCATCATTTAAAAAGGGACCTAAGGGATAACAAAAACCTCAAAACAAAAATGAAGGGGATGTTTTCTACCTTTTGGACTTTTTGAAACCTCGTCATTTTTTACCCACCTACAAGTGGGGCAATGTTTGGATTCCTCCATTTTCCAACCGAGGTCTCTGCAAAGCAGTCTGTTTCCAATGCTCCCAAGGGGGTTCCTTCTATGAGGCGATTTTGGAAAGCCATGGTGGGCCATGGGAGAATCCGATCCTTTTGGGATACGATCACTTTTTTAGGGGGCTTTTGCACTGAAACACTTCAGGAGGATTATAATTTTTTTGTGAAGTTGAGTCAACTATGACTCCCATGAAAAACAAAGGCTTCCATCAAGTTTCTAAATGTAGTATTTGTAATGATGTTTGTGGTGTCATTGCTGTGAGTCAACTATGACATGCTATGGTTATGTGGTGTCATGGCTGTGGTTATTCGTGGAGCCAAGAGCCTTGATGTTTGTCTTGACAGGCAAGCGCCCATCTTTCCCACGCGTCTCGACAAGAAAACCTTGCTACCAGAGACCTCACAGATACCCAAGGAGAAACCTTTGACTCCGAATTTCAGGGGTCATGAGTCATTGACTTGTTGATCTCATCAAATTTTGAAGATCTTTCGAGGGCAAGTCTCGGTGTGGAGCTTGAGTCACGTCCGGTTCCGCTTCAGAAGCTTTTTTCCTTGGCTTATAAATCTGTTGTAAGGCTTTTCAAATTTGGATGAACATGAAATTTGGTGAACAAAAAGTAATTCAACTTGGAGTGGCCATTGGCCATGTGTATGCTTTTCCTTGATTTATGATCCAGGAGCAAGGTGTCTATTGTATCTACAACCACAAGGGTGTGGTGATGTACATTGGTTTGTCCATGAATTTGCAGCGTAGCGTGGAGAAGCTTGGTGGGCTTTGAGTGGAGTAATGTGAGTTTTTGGGGGGATTTGGAGTTGTGAATTCCAAGGTATGCTTGTTTGATAGTTCACAGGTGCTCCTGATTGTATGTCCCTTTCAGAAACATTGAAAATCTGCACCCATGCTATACAAATGTGGGGATAACTATAAGTATAGCAAGAGTCTTGCCCTCTTGCCTTCTGGCAATTGGCGATCCACGTGCCCACGGTTGTGTTTCATTTTGTGTTCATTAGATGTTCTTATGTTTCTCATGTTTACTCTATAGTGGATTTCATGTTCATTGGATGTTTGAATCACCTTCATTATGATAAATCTGCGTGGGGACCGAAAAATCCAACCTTTTTCAGGACTCACGCGCGGATGTTTGATTCTAAGCACATGTTGAAGACCAACCTTGCTGGTGTCAAGTTTGGCAAGATGCCCAATGCTTCCAAGGAGTCGGTCATTGGGAGGTATTCCGATTCCTAAATCATTTTGGGGTTTCGGTGTTAGCCAAACGCATGTGAAGTCATGGTATTTTATACATTTTTATACGGTATTCATTGATTGGACCTATGACAAGAGGACTGGAAATGGAATCTCAGAGCATGATGATCTTCACAGATTCCACTGACATCGCATCAAGATGTCTCAAGATGTCTCGGACATGGCCCATTTTGATGGAAAAATATATGCTTAGGAACATGTGCAAATGGATGTTGGCTCACAGAAACAGAAGGTTGCTAGATTTTGGGGCCTTGCACCAGAAACATGTGCCTTGAAAAAATGTCGAGCTCTATGATCCCTCGACGTGAACAACAAAGGTTGAAGGCCTTTTAGCCTCGAACTTTCCGGGGGAAGAATTTGGGATGATGAAGTACACTCCGGGAAGCTAACATGGCAATGGAAAATGCCCATCTTCAAATGGTCCATTTTCCATAGCTATGTTAGTTTACCAAAGGGTAACGGCCCGCAATAGCTGGATGATGGGAATCCTTCCCTATGAATCACTCATAACTTCCGTCAGATTCTTGGGTATTGTAGTCACCTTCCTTGGATTATTACCATGTTTGAACACGGGGATTCCGGGGATTCCAAAAAAGAAACAACCGTTTTCTTTGCCATTTTTTTTTTACTGGGAAGCGGCACAAACTGATTCATATATATCGTAGATTATGTTTTTCTTTGTTGCGACTTGTGCTTGTTTCAGGAACTGTTGAAGAAAGCCTGGAAGTTCTGGCTACAGGATCATGTGGCACGAGGTTTTTGGGAGAGGGGGCTTGTCCCATACGAGTTCGTTAAAGATCCCCACTTTTTACGGGTTTTGGTGTTCAAGAATTTGGCCCCTTGATATAACATATATACAAAAAGAGTGTGTGTATTAATTATAGACATTGTAATCAGTATATTTGTATCCACAAATTAATGAAATAATAAAAGATACACAAATGAGATATCATAATATGACATATCCCATAGGATCCATGTATGGTATATTCACCTACATTTAGTTGATTCTTATGGTAAATGTAGGTAAATATACCATACATGGATGTTGTTTTTAGTTGACACGTGTGGCCTTTTTTTGGTGACCACTGCTCCTCAAAGGTCGTAAAAAGGGCACAGAAATGCCTTCAGAAGTGACAAACTTGGCCGTGGTTGAGGATCAACAAAAACAACTTCATGCTTTAAAAGCATGAACAAAAAAGACAGAAATCAGAACATACCAGAACCGTAATCATACATTTTTTATAGCTAGTTCTACTTTTTGTGGGGATTTTCCCAGGTTTCCACTGTTGTTTTGGAGTTTTGCAATGTTCCGGGGGGGGGGGGATGCCAAAAAATGCCGGCCGGATGTGTAGGTGGTCATATGCCAGCTGGAAATATGCCAAAAGGATCTCCAGGTGCTGATGAATTGTGGCAACAACGAGATTCACAGGCAGCACAGTGAAACGGTGCATGTTGAGCTGATGAAGGATGGTTTTTGGTGGGGCAAATGGATGCGAAATACATGGAAGTACATGGAAATGCCTTTTGACTTCAAGTCTAGTGGTTTGGTGAAAGATGACTCACATTGTAGAAGACTCTTGAAAATGAAGAAAGTGTATTTATGTATAGATGTTTGTTAAGTTCTTGGAAGATAGCATTGTGAAAGTAGATAGAACTTGTCTCATCAAACTATTGTCACTCTTCTCTCACTTGGTCTTGTTCAATTACAGCAACCTTCCACAAAAACCCTTGCGAAGGTGCAATGTCTTCCGAAGAACATGTCTAAGCAGAAAGTTACTGATTGATCCGTGACTCTTGATTCTTAGTGCCAAAAGGTTGGATATTTTGATGATTCTTTGCTAGCAGAATTTCTGGTTCCCCTCCCCTCGGTATGTACTATGTACTGTTGATGGCAGAAATCCTGCACCAGTCAAAACCCACAAGATCCCATTTTCCATAAGGTTTTATACATCCCAAGTGGTGCAGGATTTTTTCCATGAACAGTACCTCAATTTTGAAGGCTCGCACAGTGGACCTGTTCCTTTGTTTTTTGTTTGCCCCTTTCTGCAGGAAGTTGCCCAAAAGATTCTTCAAGCTCCTTGGGATGATTTTGCCACCCATTTTGGGTGCGAGTGGATGGTGATTTTCCTGGAGGTGTTCTTATCGAAAAAGATGAGTCAACACAGCAGCATGAAATGGATTCCTAGGTAGTGGTTTCAAATGTTTTTAATGTTCACCCCTGCCTGGGGAGATGATAAAATTTGACTAATATTTTTCAAATGGGTTGAATCGAAACCACCAACCAGATGAGCTAATATGACAACAAGAAAGTTTTGATTCTAAGAAGTAACCACCGATTCTCTGAATCGTTTGCCTCGGATGATTTATTCAGCTTAATACATGTATACTGTACACTAGCGGTATTAGAAGGGATGCTCAATGGAAGTGATTCCAAAATATAACATTTTCTTGGAAGATGCCTATACAACCATGTTCTTGGAAGATGCTACATACTCACATAATTTTGCTCAGATTGATTTCATGTTCATTCCGATTCAAGATGAGATGTGCCAGAAGATCACAATGAAGACATACATAAGATGGAATATCCGGGTATCCACTTCTCGAACTTGTATTCTGGGCATGGAAGCAAGAATTCTTGCAAAATGGTAGTAACATTTGATCATTTGCTCCTAAGCTTGCAATCATTTTTTGCGATACACCTAGATCCAAATCTGTAGCTGCCAATAGCAGGAAGATCCGAACCGACATCCTCCCAAAAACTAACCAAATATTCCCAAACATTTCATGCTGGTGAAATAGATCTAGAACCCAACACTAACCCAAATTTTAACCTCGGAAACCGAAGACCTGAACTTTTTTTTTCATGAGTCATTTTTTTGTTTTTAAGAAGGGTAAAAGATGGGGTTCTAGGTAGATATAACACTATATATACATCCCATACCATCCATGTATGGTATATTTATCTACATTTGGTTGATTTTTATGGTTTTCATGTAGGTAAATATACAGATATCCATGGATCCGTCATGGGCATGTTATACATCTCAACCCAGATGATTTCACCGGTCGACTTGGCCTTTCAGAATTGGAAATTTCTCAGGTGGAAGAGGAAGGACCTTATCGATGAGAGGCATCCAAGCTGGCAACAAGTGAAATTGACCGAATGGATATGGCTGTTTCCAAAAATAGGGGTACTATACCCCAAAATGGATGGTGAAAATAATGGAAAACCCTATATATAAATGGATGATTTGGGGGATACCCACTATTTTCGGAAACACCCATATGATGTGAATGCAGATGCAGATGCTGAGTCAGTGGCAATTTCCGTTGAACAACTGAAATTGGAAGCATCGCAATTTTGAATTGACTTCTTGCAAACGGAAGGATTATGATGTTGCACCATCTGTTTTGTTTTTTCCGAAGATAGATATCAGTTCCCCATAAAATAGAAGTTAGGTTTTAGTTTTGGAGCAGTTACCAAACTCCCCAAAGCAGCTTCATTTTTTTTGTTTTTCAAACATGCACCAACCGTAACACGGAACTAAGGAGCTACTTAGCTACCCCCAAGGTTTCTAGCCACATCTTAACAGCAAAAAAAACAGTTTTTCACGAGTATCTGGGTGGGAGTACGGCAGGGTACTATATAATTTGCCACCGCGAATTTTTCCAGATCAGAGCCGGATTCATGGAAAGTTTTTACTTGTATTGTTTGTAAAAGGCTGGAATCCCAGTGGAAGGAAAATATGGGAATAGGATAGAAATATTGTAAAGATGCCATAAGGTTCACAGATAGGGTATTCTGTATGTGGGTGGAACCGAAATGGGAAAGGTTTCGACAGCAATCCCAGATTTGAATGCTCACAAATTGCACATCTGTTCGTGACAGAGTTATCTTCCAGGTGGTGTTTTGCCAGTGTTGCCATGGTCGATGTCACAACCCCATCCCGAAGATGAACCATGAGTCTCCCCCGAAATGAAAGGATCTAGGCGTTGTTTTCGTTCACATGTTTCAAGTTTTTTTTTGGGGGGCAATATTTTCAATAGGTGCATTTTTTCAGCTAAATGATTCAACTAACAGCTGATCCCTTGTTCATTGCATCGACTGGCATGTGGAATTGTATCGATAGACAACCCTTATTGATCGACATATATATGTATATATATATACACACTTTTATATCCACATAAAACACAGATTCTGAAAGCATCTGAAATTGCCCATGATGAACATACACTTTGCAACTTAAAAAAAAACACTATTTTTTAGTGCGGAGTTTCAAAAGGACTCGATGACCTGGCTACACCACCATCCTGGAAGACCTGTGGCTAGGCTACCGGTCTTCCAAAGAGATTTGGGTCACAAGAACCCTCAACGTTTGTACATAAACGTCGTTAGCTTCAACCAGCTGCAACTATGTTGTGTTGAAGTCAGGCATGAAACGTTTCATTGGGGTTAACATGGAGACTTTGCATGATGATGTTTTGTCATATTGCCATACCATCCCGATGTTTAACGCAACTCCTGAAAAGTTCCCTTCACCAATAGGAAAGGAAACTTGTCTTCCACCATGGCTTTTAGGGCTTTTCACTCGTCAAACTTCGGTGTATTCATGATTGCAACATCTTGAACCTCTGAGACTGTCTGTCGGTGGTGAACTCGACAGACCTGCGGAAAAAAACGACTGACATCATCTTGTGAGTGTCACTGAAAATTCGGGTCGATTTATACTCAATTGATGAACGTTTCTGAACCATATAAGCACATAGATGAAGCAGCCAAATAATTGAACTGCAATCAAAGAACTCCCCATTGATATCTATTGACTATACATTGGTGCTTAACTATGCTTATTGCCTATCTATCCATCGATTGGACAGGTTTTGGGTATACAAAAGGCACATCCTTTTGCGTGAAACCTCCTGGAAACAGCCGGAAAAAACTACAAAACCTGTTGGTTCTTGAGGAAAACACCTGATACCAACCTTTAAAATCAGCACAGAAAAAACAACTACAGAAATTGTTTGAATTGTTTCAAATCCAAATATCACCGAATCAAAAAGATCAACAAGTATCACTGAATCTTGAAATTCAGAAGAAATCATAAATCCCTTTGATTTTTTCAGGGGGTGCTATCTTAGTTTCAGGGAAATATACTGTTCATGGTTCAGAAACCCGGCGATGACCGGTTGAGGGAACGGTTGTTTATCCCATGATTTACAAGGATTTATAGATCCAACTGATGGTTGTTTGGAATTTCTGAACCATCAACAGTATCACAACTGAGCCATGTCACAACAACTGAAATTGGCGGAATGGATAGATACAAGTATGATACAGATGCATCATTCATCTGCTGAAATGGGCTAAATTTCTGGTGAAAAAACTGAAAGTTGGAAGCATCTACCAACCCTATGAAAAAATGGGGATATATCTGTGATAATCTACCAACCTCAACATTGTTTTGTCCTCGCCGGATTTCTGGTTGCCGCCTCGGGAAGCGCCGAAACCCTCAGGGCCGCTTCGCCCGGGTGAAATTGGCCACGCTGAAGGAGAGACCGGAGCTGCCGATTTGTCTCAAGGCGAGACCGGGCTGAAAATTTTGGGTTGGGAAACACCCAGAAATCTAACGAGTTGATACCAAAAAAAGTTAGGAGCCCCACCTTTTTTCCAAGGCCCATCATCATTTTGGGTATCCATGCCGTTAGTTTTCCAGGGTGTACTCTTTCTCCCACAATCATGGAAGTGGAAAATGGCTGTATTTGAAAGGTAACTACTAGTGGAGGGAACCATTTTTCACGTCCATGATAATGGGATGAAGGGTAAACAAAAACATATGTTATTATTTTGTATAATTATGATTCACATGTGATGTTATTACATATATTTAACTGTGGTATAAACGATAGATGTGATGTTATACAATTATGATTCAATTATGATCAATGTATAATATATGTGATGTTATACAAGCAATGGGATTTTCAGAAAATTGTGGTGTGACATATCTAAACGCTTTACACCTTGTAATATCTTGGTTCAATATCAGGTCAAGATGCTCCCCCCCTTAACCAGGATTTTATCGGACAGAGTGAAACGTGCTTGAGGTTGTGCATATGACATAGTCACACCATCCTAAGCCGACGTTGCAAAGGGCGGTTATGATTAGACAAAATGATGTGAAGGTGAGTTTGTGAAGTTTTCACAATTCACTGAGGATTTATGACAAAAAGATTGGAATAAGCCAAGTTTAATTGGGATATTCATTATAGATAAGTGGATCAAGAGTTAATTCCGATGTTGGGAGGTAGCCAGGTAATAGTCGAAATGGATGAACTTCGGGGAAAGCCCAAAAGAGTATCCTTTAAGATACAAGCAGTTGAGGGGTTTTTTGAGGATTTGCCATGAAGCCCATTGGGGTATTTGTTTAGTTCAGCTGACCTCACCAAGTGATCACAAACAACTCACAAAACTCATTTGGGCAGCCTCAATTTGAAGAATATATAGCGTCATCCGTGAAAAATATAGGGAGTTCACTGCCACCCTTGACCTTCAAACCCATCAAGCGCCTTGTTAGGTGCTCAGAAAAACCCATGTGGTTGCACTGGAACAGGTGGGCTATGTGGGTGGTTAAGATGGGAACATGTTGGAAATGTGGATACTTGGAATCCTGCCAATCAATAAGGATGATTTGGAACTCTGGATGTGGGCGGTGACTGTTTTATGTTTTAGGATTGGGGGTGTCAGAATTATGTTTTTGTAGGAACAGAATGGTTTTTAGATTTTAGAGTACTAGAAAAATGTGTCCAAACACTCAAATAGATTCATATCCCTTCGTTTCGATTCCCTTATGGATTGCACCACAAGCTCGTTTAAAGCTGGAAATCTGTCAAAGATTTGTGTAATGTTTGCGAGGCTTGACTTGATGAGTGATGTGTAGTTTGAACCTGATCTTTCCACCTCAGTTTGAGGTGCAAATTAAAACAAAAGCTGTGATGAATCTATATTGGGTACATTACATTCCGAAGCTGAAGCCCTAAACAACATGACAACGCCGAAAGAGAAATGCAAACGTAGAATTATGTTCATCATGTCTGAAACTGTTGCGGGGCGTTTTGTAGGTCCTTCCCAAGAGCAAGACCGTCTTACAAACTGACATATCCCCTTAGCAACCACACCCTTATACACCCTTTCCGGTAAGATATGGACCTCGTTCCCTTAGAAGATCCAATTCTGCCCTAGTAAACACAGAGGCCGAGCACGTCATCAACGAGAAGAACGTCTTGACAAGTTGCTTGGCGTTTTTGATTCAATCAACCACAACCGAACTCAAAGGGTTTCTCTTGAAACTAGCCGTGGATTTTTTTGAAAGGGTACATCGCCCAACAACTAAGTTTTTTTTGTTTCAAAGATGCTCTCCACAATGAACGGATTCTAGCACAAAAAAGTTAGATGTTGAGCCTGGCATCTTTGGCTGGGAAGGTCCGAGATGGCTCAGAACTGATATATACTACGAACGAAATTAGATGATATACTAGGATGAAGATGCCAAAGATATATACTCTATTATATATCTATTTTTTTTCTCAAATTGTAATTATAGTACAGATGTCAAGGCATGTTTAAAGTCATTTGCAACAAACCACATTGGTATATATTTACTCTTTTACATTCTTATCTCTAGCCTATATCACCCATTTCTGATGATTGTACTACCCTCCTGGGAACTAACATAATATCCCTTCCCAAAAGTCATTTTTGAGTCGATGTTTTTTCCGGCTGATTCGACCTTGGAAAGGCATCAACTCTCCCTTCGTGATCCGCGTCATGGACACCTTTCAGGAGGGGAGCTAAAAAAAGGTGGAAAGAATGCAGTTTGAAGTCAAGTTGCCAATGTCTTATTGGTGATTTTTTGGTTGGTTGTTGGTTGTTGGTTGCAGTTGTGATTGGAATTGTGGTTGTGATTGTATATGTAGTTGTAATTGCCCTTTTACAAGCTCAGCCAGTCTGTCGGGGGAGTCCTACAGCATCACTGGATATGTAGGGGCTCATGGAATTTTGGTATCACTGCCGGGCCAACCCTAGGAAATCCAATCATTCTTATTTGAGATTGTTACAGGCTTCGCCCGCCATCCTTTTGGCATGATTTACTTCTAACCCAAAGTTTTCAAATCGATTTTGCCGAAAAATCTCATCAGGATCACCACTTTCTCTACATCGCTATGGAACTCGTTGTGGGTACGACTGGGGAGTCGAACCTGTCCTTACCATGACAGAAATCGGAAAACTTTGCACACAAAATATGGGTTTCCACTTGAAATTGTTTCATTTTTACACAGTAAACATCTTTTTTCACGTGCTTTTTGATATTTGTTTCAGGGAAGGTATATGAAGCTTAATTCAGTTCGTCGAAATCTTCCGGGCAACTTGGATCATCCAGATTGAATTGAATGGAAGGAATCACAAGAATCGCATGTGCTGGGGTCTAAACTCCCTTTTTTGTTCCCTGAGTGGATAAATTCATCAACCTCGTTTGTTCCCTGAGTGGATAAATTCATCAACCTCGTTTGTAGGGGTTTATATAGTAGGTTTTTTGAATATATCCATTATAAGGACTCCTTATACCCATTATAAGGATTACCTAAATTTAAGGGGTGGGATGATCATCCCCAAGAGAAGGAGTTGATCGACCCTGGCACCCCTTTTAGATCCTGAATAATCACCACTTGTAGCAGCCGTTTTCCTCCATGAGCGAAGTAGATGAGTCTTGTTGGAGAAAGATCTGGAAGTGAAGAAGTTCATGTCATTCCCCTGTCATTTTCAGGGACTTCGTTGGAAGTTGGAAGCCATCCAAATTCCCAAAAGTCATCTCCAGTGAATTGCGAAGCTGAATTTTTGACTTACAGTAATACACGTCATTCCCTGGCGCAGGAATTAACTCATCATCGGATGGTTGCCGCCCCCCGAAACCGGACCCAAGAAATGAGGGTTTAAGAAATCCATGGAGAATGGAAGCAGGAGACTTACAGAGTTCCCAGTCACATTTCAATGTTTTTGATCATTTTGACATTTCCCGTTTCTTTGATGAAAAAATCTGTTTAAAACCATACTTTTCTGAAGTGTTTCTCCTTTTTGGGGAGGGACTGGATGGGTTTTTGCCAAAACAACTCTGAGAAATTTGCTGTCTCCGATTTTTTCCACTCCTTGTTCTTTTTTGGGATGTTGCAAACCATGGTGCATCTCACCACGACCCCCAAACCATGACAGGTGGTGAGCTGTTTACATTGCTGCGAGCGAAAAAGAAGTCCGGGGACAGCCCAACAAAAAACACAAGCGAAGACAAATGAGAAGTGAAGACATTGGGAGCATGTGATATCAAACCTGTAAACAAAGCGAACATAGCAATGAAAAATGAACCATCGGATAAAGATGAAGATGGGATTATGTCATTGCCTTATATGGAAGATCAAGGATTTTCTCCAATGCTCTCCGTTAAGTTTTGAACGGACGCCAGATGTGATCCAGTTTTGTGCTTGGCAAACACAATGTTTGAGGGAATCATGAAGGTGTTCAAATCATTGTGAGTACCGTTTTCATCAAATCGTAGATATACACATCTTATCAATTGGAAGTTGTTTGGAAGCTTGGTTTGATGGATTCTGGCCACATAAATCAGTGATTTGGCATGGCACGCGTAAGTGTATCGATCGCTGGTTCAAAGTTCAAATGAAACCAAATTCAGGATTTCTTGAAAGACTATCAAATTCATAGATTGTACACTGACTGCATCATCATCATCATCATCATCATCATCATCATCATCATCATCATCATCATCATCATCATCATCATCATCATCACCATCACCATCACCATCAGAAAATAATCCTGCTTATCTTATGCATATCTTACCATTTTGCCACGATGGCCTTTCTACAAAAACACCCAACTCACGGTGACTCATCCTCCCAAAAAAGACTCCCGAGGTTTGAAGAAAAAGCTGCCAGATTCTTTGCAGCAGAGGTGGCGCAGTTACTCCCTTGCCATATTTTTCTGTGTCGAAAACAGGTGAGTCGGTGAAACGGTGAACCGCTGGAAATCCTCCATTCTCCTCTCCCCATTCGTGAAGTCCCAACTCCTTTTATGGCTCCCAATGTAGCTGTTCCATCTGTTCCTAAGAAGTTTTTCTCAACAGAAACTTCACTGATTGATTCGTAATTTCAAGTAGCTGGTGCTTGGTGATGAGCAAATGAGCAATGCCATTTTCCCTACTTGCAAATTCCTTATTTGACAGACTTGATTTCAAAGACATGAATCTTTACTTCGGAGTCTCTCAGACGTAAAGAGTTTAAGAAAGTATATGGAATATATGAAGATATATACGAACTTCATACTAAAAAAGCCAAAAAGATATATCTTTGGAACTACCCAACAACCTCCGCAGTAACAGTCACCACCGTTGGTCATGAAATCCATTTCTTGGGGTGACCGGGAATCTCCACAACTAAAACTCCCATGAGCTCGGGGATCTCCAGGTGGCCTCGGCTTTGTTGCACCTCCACAGTATGCTGGTGGTCTTCAGGTCACTCCGTTGGTTCGTTGGTTGGTATTTCCATGTGGAAAATCATTTTTTTTTAAAGGGTGTTGTTTTTGAGATTTGTTTTCAAGATGTAAGATTCATTATTTTTGGTGCAAAAAATTGGTTAAGACTCAGAGGGGAAGATTTGATAATTTTGGTGGATTCAAGATGAACGATGCATGTTCACTGGTGGCACTTTAGGTGCCTTTTTTGTTGGATCTATTACAAAACGATGGATTTATTTAAAGGTTATTATTTGGATCCTATCTTTGTCTGCCTTTCTTTTTTGGGGGAACATTTCATTCCCCAAAAATTTTATATATGATGCATGTATCTTAATGTATATATGTATATATATATATATAAATATTAGCAAATACATCTGACCTGGAATTTCTGCTTTTTTTTCAGCCACGCTAAGCCTTCTAAATTCCGGCTGCGGGGAAAAGCGCTGTTCAGGGACCTGAAGCCCGAGAACATCTTGGTTCATCAGCTTGGGGGCCAAAGGAAGTTGTCAAAGTTACCAGATGCAGGAACCAAACAGTTGGATATCAGATATGTATCCTGAAATATGTGTTATATACTGTATATATACACATCATATACAAATGGATCCTGAACATTTTAGCCCTGGTTATTTGTTGTTTGCCATGTGTACATTTTCAGTGGTTGGGTGGATCAATTGGGGAATGCATTGATATCAAGAGTCATACACCTCCATTCTCCCCAATGTATTGACTTAAGATCAAACTTTGGTCCTAGCAATCTGTAGATACAAATTGTTGAGCCAAAAAGATACATTTTTTTGCGCCACTTGTTGAGTTACCAAGGACTGGTCATATTAAGTTGACGGATTTCGGCTTTGCCAAGTACCTCAAGGCTTTTTGTTGAGCTCTCCGGGAGATGGGTACCGGGTAGCGTGTTTTTTGTTGGGGGGATATCAACATTTCGAAGATCTTCATATGAAACATTTCAAGCGTTTTCGCCAAGCTGCTTTCCTTTCAACACAACAAACATCGGTATCCTTAGAGTATCTTTTTGAAGAAAAAGATGTGTGATTCTGTTGATGGAAGAAATTCCTGCACCAGTTGAGGTTGGTAGATTATCCCATTATTTACCGGGTTTTATACATTCCAGGTGGTTGTTTGGGATTTCTGAACCATCAAGAGTTTTTCAGTCTACCTCAACTGGAGTGGAATCACAGACGCAACGACATCTCGAATTTTGGCTCTTGGACCAAGCCGCTTTTTTGGTGGTGGCCAAACTGTTTCCTTTGCCGCTGCGCAATGGTGCCAGGTTAGGGTGGGGAGTTGGTTGAAAACAAACGGTAGGAAGTAGGATACCTGCATATGCTTGAAGGTGGCAAGGGGGTCATGATACGAAAAAAAAACTGGGTTTTTTTGTATTCATAAGTAAAAACCCACCATATTTGACATGAGTCGTTTGGGATGGTTGATTTGATAGTTGATGTCGGTGAGGGTGGGGCACCTTCACTTGAAAGTCAACAAAATCAGGCCTTTGCCTCCATCAAATTTCGGCAAAGTTCGATGTTAGAAACCATAGGAATTTGCTTAATTACTTCGCATGCGAAAAGACGCTTCGCAATCCATCAGATCGTTTTTTTCCTTTTCTGGAGGCATCCCCCATCGATGCTTTCGACAGAGATGCACGAGGGCGAGATCAAATATTTCGCTGGACAGAAAGGCTGGGCACCTGTGGTTTTTGTTGTGGTTGACTGGAAATCCAAAAACTCGTACAAGGTCATGGGCAACTTCCAGACAACAAGGTGATTTCAATGATTTCATAATCTTACAGTCCTTATCTCAGACACTCAATTAGGAGCTTGTTTTTTTTGATGGAAATACATTAAATTTGACCCGCAAAGCTGTCTAAAATGGCCAGTTTTGTGGGAAAATATACCCCAGCCACTGATTTTTCGAGGGGTTCTGTATGGCATCCTTGTTGCTCATCTACAAAAATCACCCAAACCGTCACTCACTTGGTTCCACACAAATCGTGGGGGATTGATGAAGACAAATACAGAAGGCAAAGGATCGTTGATGGGTACTGTACTGACGGTTCTGCACGGGAGTTTCATCCTCATCATATCATATACTGTACGTATGATAACATTAATATGCAATGAATTAAATATCATGAATCATGCATCGCATTTTATTGTCAGTCTGATTATCACTATGACTATATGAGAATGGCCCAGAGTGTCATTATCAGAGCCACCACCATCATCACCGTCTCAATTCATCTCATCTCCCCTCATCGTATGATATTCCACACCATCACATGCCCTATACATACCATATCAAAATGGGCTCACTTCAACCCGACAACCACGACGCCTCCAGGAAAAAAAGAGAGACGTCCGTCTCTTGACGAAAAAAAAAAAAAAACTTCTCTTGTGGGCTAAATCATTTGAGCAATGAAAAAAAAGCCTTCGTTGGTTAGGGTATATAGTTGTATATGGGGGATTGTACTACCCCGTTCTATAATGTTCCAACCAGCATAATAGAAAGTAGGAGGGTTTTTTCCTGGCCCATCTAATCCTCGAGGCTACGGCTTCATCATTTGTCCAGATTTCGAAGCAGATGTATACTTCCAGCGACTGGCTTTGCAGGGGGCCCCGCTCAAAATCCCTACAATGTCTCTGATGGATACATACACTTAGCCAGATTTTTTCGAAGTCAAAGAGCAAGCAAGTTGGATGTACAAATCAAAAAATGGAGTATTTCAGAATTATGAACCGACATGCTGAACTGACACTATTTTCAGTGACATTGAAGACAATATCAAAACTTTGAAGTTAGCACCCCATTTCTCCTCAGATCTTGAAAATGAATGAAAGCATGAACATATATATATATATATACGCATATCGTATCGTCCTCCTGACTTTCCTTGGCTCAAGAGATCCCAAGAGTCATGGAAGCATTAAAGAATATAGTCGTAGACCATCATCATAGAATGGTTTGTTGTAGGAATTTTCTTGTAGTTCAAACAACATACATTTGATAACAACATGCGTTCAGCATCCACATGTTGTGTATGTTGTGTAATGTGTACACAGAAATAATCAAACATGTTCCATTAGGTCATGACTATGTCCACTTTGGGTGGCTGTTTTTAGGTTGTCTCAAAGCTGTCTAATTTGAGAGGAAGTCAGTTTGCAGGGAGAGTGCCTTTACATACGTTTGGTTGAGCTTGTTCAACCAACTGGGCCTACCCAGCTTTAACAAAAAAAGAGAAGTAAAAGTACAACACAATCAAAGCAAATTGACAAAATCACCAAAACAACAATTCGAAACCGTTCAGGTTTTCAAGTATATAGTTTCAAATTTCAAGCTCATCATTTTTAATCGCTTCAAATCCGTGAAGTGTGCCTGGGAGAATATTTCCCGGTGAACCCCCGTGGGAAGGGACAAAGTTTTCCCGCCCAAAAAAGCTGGGGGGAAGTTTTAGAGGCCAGGTACCCGTGATACCGTTCGCTGGCGTGGCGGAGATCACCGCCATGCGTTTGATTGGGACACGGTACCTTGGATTTGGAAATCGATTTATCTGGGCTTTTTTTTCTTTGCAAGTCCATGTTTGTACAGGAAAACTTGGTGAATAATGTGGCGATTTTTGCACCGTATAGTTTTTTTTGCCGATCAAGTGCTTTAAGAAAAAAAAACGGCAGGTTTCTGGAATCTCAGAAGCTGCTTCCGTTCTTAGATATTCAGCCGTTTTGGGAGGTGTATCCATCTTTGGTATCTCAGTAGTCCATTACCATTTTTTTTGGGAGTGTGAAAAGTTACTGTCTTGGGTGAAGTGATCACAACCAATATGAGTCATATAGTCCATGGGTTTCGTTTTGCTGAGGGAAATTCCCCAAGGGAAATCAAAAAAAACAGGGCCGGACTTGGGGGGAAGTCATGGTTTTAGACCTCGGACCTCGTGACTTGAGATCCTTGTGGTGTGCGCTTCTTTTGGTGTACGTGGGATCTCAGCATGGCGCGGCCCTGGACTGGGGGGCCATTTGGGGTTGGTGAGTGGGTGGAGTGGAGGAAAATTGCCATGGGGTCTTTTCATTTTGAAACGTCTCTGGATATTTTTTTTTTGGATCCCATATGATGGAAATTTTGAAAACACACCAAAAAACCATAGAAGATTGACTGGCAACTAAACAACTCAACCTGGTAACACGCACCTGCACCAGCTGGGATGTATAAAACCCCTGTAAACTATCAACCTTTACTGGTTTTGCTCGCCGGCTTTCTGAACTTCCATCAACAGTATCAAATTTATTGATATCTTTCACTAGCCTGGCGTTTTTTTTGGTGTACCAACCCTAGTAACGAGGCATGAACTCGTGGCATTAAAACATCACCTACACGGCCTCGATGGGTTTGTTGTTTCAACCCCTTAGGCCACCCAAATCCTTGAGGTAGGAAAATTCTTCGGTGTCGGGATGTCGGGATGTGGAAGGGATGTTGAAAATGTGTGTTTTGCTACCAGGACTTGCAACCTGAAGGTGGCCGGAATGTGAGGAAACAGTGGTAGGGAATGGGCATGGTTCAGGATGCTGCAAGTGGTGTTTCTACAGAGCTTCAAATCATGGTGTTTCGAACATTTAGAGATTTCACGAAGCTGATTATTTGACGGTTAATGTTGGTAGTGTTTAGCTAATTCTACTTGCATGTAGTAGATCTTGGATCGGTGTATATACCATATATTATATTCTCACCAAGAATTCAACCTTTGTCATTGGAGATTCTTAAGACTCAACACGCCGCGCCAATTGAGCAATGAAAAACAAACACGTTCTTAAGAGTATATAGGATATATAGGGGATGACATCCCAGTTATGTGGGGATTGTATGTAAACCGTTATAAGGGATCCCATAGGGATCCCTATGAAACAACCAGGATTCAATGGAAAGTATCCGGTCGTGTTTTTGTTCGTGGCTGCCGACACTTGATGTCTAGGTGAAGGGCATTCGGATGAAATGGTGGAACTTCATGATATCCAAGGCCATGATGACAATTGGTGTGTCTGTTTTTATTTTCTTTGGGAAGTTCTTAGTTGTCCAAAACCAGTGTTTTTTGTCAAAAGTTTTTGGCATTGATTGGTCATATTACCCCGCAAAACAAGTTGGATTTATTTTCCAGGAAGTCTTTTCGACGGATTTTCCGGGGGGGGGTTCATGTGATTGGATTGCCCATGATCATTTTTAAGAAATTTGAAGTGCCAAGTAAATGCTTTGCGAAGCTCTGTCATTGGGTGACATGACACGATGGTCAAATCAATGTATACAGACAAAACTATTTGCATGAAAAGACAAGTCGGGGTACATTGAACCTGCGAACCTTTTACATGGTTTTATCACTGAACATTAACTGAATGGTCGAGTATTGTTGTTTTGTTTTAATTCTTGGAATGTCAAGTACTCAGTAATCATTTGTAATTTCAAATCAAGGAATTCAGAAAATTTCAAACCAGCATTCATTCGTTCGATCATTCATTTGTTCGTTCGTTCGATTTTTTCGTTGATTCATTCATTGATTCACACTCTTCACCAAACATAACCAACCTGGTACCCCAATTTTGAGGTCAATATAGGCTCATCTATTGTACTGGCTTGTTGTCCTTTCTAAAAACCAAAAAAGAAAGAGGCAGGGCCCTAACACTCCCAGGGTTTTCGGTTTGAAGGTGTGCTATCAAATTTCGAAGATGTGTCACTAAAATCAAAAAATCATTCCCAGATGGGCTAATTTTGTATGGTTTTTTTAACCTACATGAACGGTGAAAAATGGCGAGCAATTCAAGGGGGAAAAGGCTTGGTAAATATTCCCGTCCCATGGAGGATTTGGGATTTGATAAACCCTTGGAAAAATGTCGACATCTTTGGGATGCTCCCTTGAACACCACGTGAGGTATCCCTGGAGAGGAGGTAGGGCCGGTGCCGGTAGGGTTGAGATTTGGGAGAAAGAAGATTCAAAGCGAGCTATACCTTTTGGGGGTATATATATAGGTATGTATATTATTGTATGTCTACGCATATATATATATATGTATATGATATATGATGTGTATATAATAGATAACTATATATATATAAACATCAGTGTTTTTGGGGTCTATAAATCAGTATATACATGTATATGTTGAGGTTGCTTTCACATCTGAAGATTCAACGCAGTCATAGTGGCACATCACATTGCCATCCATCTACTTCCTTCTTTTGCTGATTTGAGCAGTTGATGTCTTTGACGTTGATTTTGTGACGTGTTCGTGCCTGAAATCTACTGAATGTATTGGATGAACTAGTCTAAATGATCACAGTTCGCCCGAGCCATTACATTGAATACGGAAGCAGATTTCACAGATATCCTTGGCATACCTGGGTTGCTTGAGGCATTCAATGTCCGGCTCATTGGGTCAATCGATCCATACCAACGCCAACACCCTTGCAACAAAACTTCCCTGCTTCGCTCCGTTCCAGGAGGAAAGTTATACCAGAGAAGATGTTAGTTGCAGCTTCATGTTGATGGGAATGTTCTTTTTCACTATGGTGACTTGATACTGACTTTGCTTGGGGATGGGTGGAAGTGAAGGATGGTGACTTGGAAAAAAGAAGCTCCAGGTCTTTATGACTAGTGTCATGAAAGTAGGGAACGCGGGGTTTGTTCTATTCCCTCATTTCCTGCGACGTAATCATCGGAAAATTTTGCCGAGACCTTTTTGTGTTTCCTGCTTGGAGAACCGGGGTTTACGGGGTCGAGCCGAGAACCTGCAGGGTTTCCGGGGTGAACATGGTGAAGATGGCAAGATGCAGTTAGAAGTATAGCTACATTTACGCTTCAACTGATAGCAGCATAGACTTTTTGTTTCACCTTGACCACCAGATATTTCCGATACCCGATACTCCCGTTGATGAGAATCCAGTCTTTCAAAAGATCCTGGTACAAAACAAAATCGCTGTTTCGAACCCAACCTTTTGAATTTTTTCCATTGAAAAATGAAAGAAAAACTTTCTTCAAATCAACAGGGAATAAGGTTTGGATGCTATTAATTAAAACCTTCCCAAAATTTTGATCTACAGTTTCAACTTGGAAACGCCTACCTACCAGAGTTGAGGTTTCTCAAACTGCACCCCCCAAGTCATGTTTTTTGCGACCTGCAGGTGATCTTTTATTTGGTGAACTATCCAGATGATGATATCAAGCATCTGAGATGGAATCAACAATCAGTTGAATGGGATTGGATTTTCTTGTTGGCCAACATCTTTGTACCTTGGGATGGGTTGGGTTACTGTCCCGTATAAATTAACGGGAGCAACCTGGCAACTGTTGGAGGATTTCTAACAGAATCTATTTGGTGTTATTCTTTAACCCAAGAGTTCCGCAAGGTTTTGACAGCTTGCCGTCACGATATGATGTCATCCTGAAAGGACACTCTTACAAAATCTTCCAAATTGGACCTGAATTTGGAGCTCTTAATGCCAAATATGAAGAATTTGGCGGTGTGTTTGATACCTTCCTTCATTTGTGACCCATGAACGAATGTTCTGAGGTTGGTTCTGTGGTATAAAGAATTGTGTACCTGATCTATCCTCATCACATCATAGGGTCAACCATGGCTGCCTCCCAAGAGATGACTAGCTGAAATATTGATGAAGAATGCATTAATATGCATTAATGAAATATGATACAATGCTTAATTATAGTCTAGATTCTGGTCCTAAACTAGGCATATGATTTATTCAGATGTATTGAATTCGTTTGATACACCCATCAAGCATTTGAAAGCACATCAAGAGGGTTTTTTTCCGATGACACGCACGAGGCGTTATTCTTGGAGCATCATCAACACTACCATCTCCATCTTTTGCGCTACTCGGACCTTGCCAAAAGGACGCAATCCTACAGGATCTCATCAAGCATTAATATTTATATATATATATAGGATATAGGATTCTACGGCCATCCACTTAAGATGTATCATGATGATTGGAACTGAGTGCCAAGCTTACACATCTCCAAGTGTGGTGAATTGTCACTTCTTTCATGGTGGTGATATACCTAGAATACATCTCATATATATATATATATATATAGAATTATGCAATGAAAAACTGTTGATATTTGAAATCGAATATATCTATAGCTGTTTGTCGGCTGCTTTTGGGTTTAAAACCCTGCAAAATAAAGTCTTTTCCAAACAAAAACAGGTTGGTTACTTGGGTTCCTATTGAAATGTCCTATATCTTTTATGTTGTCGGTTATGATTTGGTAGTCAACGTATCATCCTTGCTTTCAATGCATTCACATGTTGGCAAAGGCATGGTTTCCGCACCGTTTGGCAGATTTCACCGTACTGCACTCCTTCTCCCAGTGTCGGCAGTGTCATCCCACCAGAAATAAAGATGTGCGTCCTTCTTTTTTGTTAATGTTTTTATATTTGGCGGTTTCAACATGTTTCAATATGTTTTATCGCTTTTACTCCAACAAATTGGAAAATGAACATTTTCTTTAATCGGATGCGGTCGCAACTGATTACCCACCAACTATAATAATCCCCCATCCATTACCAGTGCCAAAAAGTGAAGGTTTTTTCTCCAACACGCCAAAAAAACATCATTCTATACAACGTTGATGGTTCGTAAATCGGACCAACCCACCGGTGGGATGTTTTATTTACATTTGGGGGTTTCCAAAAATAATGGTAACCCCAAATCATCCCATTTTTAATAGGGTTTTCCATTATTTTCACCATCCATTATTGTGGTAGTCCCTATTTTTGGAAACACCCATATAGATAGATGCTTTCTCATCTCAAAAAAACTCCCATAGATTGAAAAAGGCAGGTGTTTGGCTCGGTCGACAAATCCTTGATGCGGTTTTTCACATCCCTAAAATGGCTCGGTTTTTGGAAACGCCCATTTCTTTACCCCGTTAAGGCGGTCTTGATCTTCAGTGCCGCGGATGAAGTCCTCATTTCCTTTGTGCTGAACCCGTTGCTGGGAGATCCTCGGTTCCACGTTTTTTTTGGTAGAAAAAAATGGAAACCCTGGAAGATGAACGGCTGGAAAATGATCTGAAGCAAACCTCCCAGGGAATTATGTTCCAGCCGTTAATCTTCAGGGGGTCTAGACGGACACGTTTTCAAAACAGTTAGGCAGGGGCCTTTTTTTTGGGAAGTGAGAAGGTATAGTGATTGGATTTTTTCAAAAAATCAATCAATTAGTTTGAGCGATACGTGCAAGTACATACAGACAGCTCGAAGTATAGAATTGCTTTTTCAGAGATATCATTGGTTTCAAAAACTGTCAATCCGGGCTACGGCCCCTTCCGAGCTTCGGGATGGACAAAACCAAGGAATTTCCCCGTGGTTGGCGTCAAGTGGGTCGTGCCTTTGCTTAGACCGGGAAGGAACAAGAACAAGATTCTGCTTCTGGTGACATGTAGAACCATTGGACAAACTTAACGAAGCGGTATGGCCTTATATAAAGGGCCAAAAACCTGATGACAGGCTCCTTCCCACATGGGTGGGCTACGATACTGCAGTTCCAGTAAAGGTTTAAGGACAACTTTGGGTTTGCAAGTGTAGTCAGAGTATCGATTGAGACAACGAGAAGATGCTGAAACTTGACAACCACTTGGTTGTCGAGGTGGCCGTTGTTTAGCTAAAATTACTTGCAGAAACGGGAGTTAGGCTTGGATCCGCTCCAAGAAAAGGAAGGAAATTCATTATTGGCAAGGCACCATTTGTTGTGTTTGTTGACTCAAACTGTTACAAGTCCAACAAAATGTTCAGCCTCAAATTCTTCAAAAATCCTTGTTTCTACACAAACAATAAGCCCGAGATTGCTTTCCAACAGCGGAGCAACAAAAAGCGCTTCGATTTGGAGATGTGATGAACTTAAGGCGTGATGGTGGGCTATTTATTGTTTATCGGTTGGCAACTTGGTACTGAATTCAGCAGAGAGTTTGTGAGATGTTTGCCAGGTTTTAGAAGGGTTGGTTGCAACCCCTTCCAAAGAATCTATGACTTAACAGTCGATGTGTTTTTTTCTTGTGAAGATTTTGCAAATTGAAGGTGTTTTTTATTGTTGAACATCAGGTACTGGCCCTACATGGCTTAGGGAACAACTACTAGGGAACCTTCTTGGATACCCTGGTTTGCGGGTTTATTTCTATACTGAAAACTGGGAACACTTGGAAGTTTGGAAGAGAACTATGTGAGATGATAGTTTACATTGACAATCCGCCAAACATTCCAGAGTTTTCTAGGTTTTGTCATCAACAAGAAGATGTTAGATACACATCTCAGTGATGTTTACATACCTGTAACTAGGTGGTGGTTTCAAATATTCTTTTATTTTCACCCCTATTTGGGGAAGATTTCCAATTTGACTAATATTTTTCAGATGGGTTGAAACCACCAACTAGTGTAATCATTGAATGCACATATGTATACACTATGAACTTTACACATTTGACGGTTCAACAATGAGGTGTTTGACCCTCAACATCGGAACAATGCGTTTTTTGAAATCCAGAATATCTTCATGTCAATGTTTTTGTAGTCAGTCAAATCATTCTGATGTATGTATTATGACATGATATATATATCTATATATATATGCCATATGATGCAAATTTATACTATAGCTTGATGCATGAGCCTATATCTTGATACATGACACTGTGAAACGGATGTGAACACATCAAATTCACTTGGCCAATCTATTCGTCAGCTAGTATTTGACCATAAAACCATCAACCCTTGTTTTTTTTGGTACACTTCAGATGTCGTTTCACCATGGTTTCGCAAGCTGCCGAACTTTGAGTCGCTCAGGCTAATAGCAGCTGAACTCATGATGGCATCTTGCTTGCGTATGGCGTATGGGTGGAATGGGATCTCTCATTTTTTCCCCCCGTTCACTTGATGGCAAGTGGCAAGTCATGGCAACGTGAAAGGCGTTTTTTGGCATATGGATTGAGGATTAGAATCTACAGGAAGTTTTGCCAAAACTAAGGATACTGTGAGAGTTTTTGGCCACAGTATTGACAGATACCGATACCGTGATGAAGTGTTTTTTCTTTGAAGTGGCACACACCCACAGAGATTTCGGACATTTTAGGTAAGATAAAGCCAACCCGATGCATTGGAATCCTTGGAGGATCCTTCATTCCAAAGAAGAGTAGTTCAGTTTCGTTGCTTTGAAAGCCTTGGCAGCTTCAGGCCTGCTTAGCACGTGCTTGGTGTCATAGTACTGGCATCAGTAGCCAAAAGCAATGGGTCATCCATGATCACCTCCGTGGTGATCATGGAAGTCCTGTAGCATCTTGCCTTTGATTTTTGAGAGGCTTTGTGGATGGAAAGGTAGAAGATGGTCCGCAAATATGAAATGATATGAAATGGAACTTGCTTATTTTTAGGGTCCAGGGTAGGTTGGATTCAAGGGAAGTTCTATATGAAGACCTATCCTGAATTTTAAATGAGTCTGTATGTAGATCATACAAAAAAATAGATGTGTTTGTACACATCGAGGTCATTTACCAAAGCATAAGGAAGGCCCAACACGATGCAAAGAATCGATTCTTGATAGTTCCCACATTCACTTCCACATCAAATGAATTGATGTATTTTTTTCGCACACAACAACGCGGCCCTTCACTTGGAAGCTTTGTTTCAGACTGTTTTTTCCCTCAACGTCATTTCGTGAAAAAGTCGTTTGGACCGAGTTCCAATCAACTAGACCCATCAACTTGCATCTAAGTTGGTGGGAAACTTCCATTCCCCCAAAAAAACAATCACTTAGGATCAGTGACTTTTGTAACCCCAATGAATCATGAAAAACCCCTACTTATAGGTGAAATGACCCATAGGAATCCTAACCCCACTTTTGGTTCCCCCTTTTTTTCCCGGTGACTTCATAACGCTCGAAGCGATGCCACGAAGTTCGTCACGACGACGACTTCCTCCCAGGCGCAGGAAGCCATCATGCTTTCAGCAACACGAGAGAAGAGCGTGGCACGGATTGGGCAATTGGAAGTCTTTGTGACGGTGGAGGTGCGGTGCAGAGAGCGGGGTTTGGGTATAGGTACCCATACCAGTCATCCCATATGGGACTAGTATATGGCTGTTTCCGAAAATAGGGGGGAACACCCCAAAATGGATGGTGAAAATAATGGAAAACCCTAATCAAATGGATGATTTGGGGATACCACTATTTTCGGAAACACCCATATATTTACCTACATGAAAACCCATAGAAATCAACCATTCATGTAATGAAAAATATACCATTACAATGGATGGTATGGGGTAAGTCGGTGGGAGGATTTTTTTTCCATATATTTTCTAGGTGGTGGCAACTTCAAAGATGTTTCATTTTCACCCTGATACCTGGGGACATGATCCAATTTGACGAGCATATTTTTCAGATGGGTTGAAACCACCAACCTATAGATATATTTAGTTGTTTTTGTTTCGTAAAGGAAGATCTCTTCATTTTTGAAGAATCTCTTGGGTTGAATTTTACTTGTGGCGAGGGATAGTTGTAAGAACGTCGATGAGGGAAACGTTGGAGGATTACAGGAAGCCATGATCTGTTGCGACTCGGAAAGGCGTACTCCCCCGAAAATTGAAGCGAGTCAGAAGAGGATTCTTTCCTTTTGGGGCCCGGTCCCTTTTCAGGGGCGAGCTGTTAAACTTTTGGGGTGTAAGTTTCCAGCTACTGTTGCCAATCCCAAGGCCCAAGGCTTCATGATTTGGGTGACCTTCATGCGAAAAAGAAGTCCGAGTTGTTTAGGGTAGGGGATTATACTATACAAGTATATAAGGATTATAAACCAGTATAAGGATCCCTCTTAAACAACCAGGATTCAATGGCAAGTATCCTGCCGGTGTTTTTTTTTTCGTGGCTCTGCTGTGCTTTTGATTTTGTTCCGTATAGATTCGAATCGACGATGTCCAAAACAACGTAAACGCGGAGCGTCCAAAATCGGATTTTAAGAGTTGATCGTGGGATTTTATATGTAGCCCACTAAGAGTTGTTTTCAGGACTTGGAGCGCGAAGCCTCCGAAAGACAGATCAAATGTTGGTCGATGCTCTTCGCACACATGGCAGGCAACCTGGGTTGATCATTTGATGGGGAAACGTTACCAGACCTACATTTTTTATGCCTAAGTTGTATATATCATTTAGGTTTGTTTATGTATAAATGGCATACCCTAGAGTTGTGTAGCTTCTGTAACACCGATGTCTCTTTTTGAGATACCAGGTAGAAGGTTCCCAGGGTAACATTCATGGGGGTTAAGTATAGGGGAAATCTGATGTTCTAAAGGAACGTATTCTCCAAAGAACAACTAATATAAACATGGGACAGCTCAGAGTCCCCAACTTCTGTGGGGAGGAATCATCTTAGTTCTCGGAATGGTACCTTGCCACTTGCTGGTTGGTGAAGATGTTTTTTCGGTGTTTCTCGGGAAACTGGAGATGTTGGGAGGTGACTGGTTGATGGATCTTTGGTTTGTGGGTTGCTGACCTTTTTTGGGGGTAAAGTCGCAAAAATTAGGGAATACTGTTGATGGTTCAGAAATCCCAAAAGACCACCTGGGATGTATAAAAGCATGCAAATAATGGGATAACTTACCAACCTCAGCTGGTGATCGCCGGAATTCTTCCATCAACAGTACCAACATGTCATTGAACCCGGTCCCTTGTGATCTATTTCCACACTTCGAAGTGATGTATCAAACTCGGATGCGAAAGCTGAGTTTGGGTTCTTGGAGGTCCCTTGGGTGGTTGATGAAGCCTTGCACACACAGGATTTTCCCATGTGATGTATGGAATCCATATGTTCCAGTTGCGAATGGAATGATAGGTAAACAGTCCAGTTGACAGTTGACCATGGCATATATGGAGGACCATTGAACATTACAGATCCATTTTTCAGACTGAAGCCAATGGACGAAAGCTTCCCACATCTCATCATCAAGCCGCGGTTTTTAATCAACGCAGGTTTTGCCATGATTTCTGCCGGTCGCTGCCTTAAAATTCTATGGAGAAAGGTGAGCTTCAAGAGAGACTTCTTGTGGGCAAAAGTGTGTGTGGTGTTTTTTTACCACATCACAGATATGATATAGACACAATGTTGATATAAAGATAGACAGACAGGCAGACAGATAGATAAGATATACAGATAAATATGGCATCCTTGTGTGAGTGCAGGATCCAAGCAATTATTCATGAAGATGCGCATGTTTAACATTTGGGATTCCGATGCATTGCCTGATTTTTTGTTGAGAAGTAGGGAATCAAGGAAACGTTTTGATATGCAGCAAGACGCATCCGGGATGACTCAGAGATAGAACACGAGCCAAATTATAATGAAACATCTAGTGACAAGCAACCTGCAAACGATGGCTGAGTCACACTCGTAAGTTGCGCACAAATTCCAAAAGGTGCACATGGAATGCAAACATGTCCAGACTTTGAAAAAGAGAATTTTCAAAATCAATCTTGTTGATATTTCCATGCCTAGTGTATGGTATGGTATTACCTCTGACCCCAGTGTTACTACGGTATATCTTTACCAAAGATCTTCCCGACTCAGATGAGTTAGGAGTTCTCACCAACCAGTTTTCTCCGGAAAAAAAAAACAAAAAAACAATGTGCCACCAGTTGTTGCCGAAAATGTCTCCCCTCAACCTGGGTGGAAACCTCCCCAGGTGGAGATTTACAGCATTCCGAAGTCTTTGTTGAACATTGGTTCATGAGCACCTTGGCTCCGAGAGGTGGGTTTTTGCAACCTGGTTTTTTTGGCTTGCCGGAAAAATTTTCGTCAAAAAAACAGAGAAATTTCATGCAGGTTTTTTCCTAAGGATGTGTTGATTTTGGTTGGTTATTAACCAACATTTAGCAAAATAGCAATTGATTTTTGTGTTTTGGAAAAGTTATTTGAAGCACTTTATTCATTTTTAGTGTGAAACCATTTGCATTTTTGTGCCGGTGGTGCAGCTTGGGACATTGGCCACTTGCTCAAAAGTGGCGGTCCAAAAGGGTGAAGCAAAATCACCTCAGAAATTGCTCATGTAGCTATTGATCCCTTTGATCATCACTGGATGTTTGATGAACATTTGGACAGTTTTCACTGGGTTTAGTGGGTCATCATTGAATCTCTTGGTTGATCATGGGTCGACCGACAGCTCTCAGGTTTGGTTTCAGTGGCCAGAGCCTTAGATGAGATTTGTGATGAAGATCTAAAGGGAGACCTATTATGGGTATGTAGATGGATGGATATGTCCAGATATAAATGTGGATGGTGATATAACATATATTATATAGATATGGAATATGATATGAATTACGGATGTATCAAATTGTGACATCATTTCCAGATCTGTTTTTGAGGCCGCGAACGTGGTCTTTTTGCTGCTGATTTTCTGTCCGAAACCCTCAGTTGACAAGGGATCTGAGGCAACTTGAAGCAAAAAGTAGGAGGATGTTCCTTTGTGCTGAGCCGAGTTTCCAATTATCAACATTTGGAAGGACCATATACTGTATACCACCATGTTCGCCCACCCAGAAAACGAGAAGGAAGAAAAAAAATAACCAGGGTAGGAAGCATATGCACCGTGGGATGAGAATTTCTTTTTCGTATGGTGATGCATGGGTGATGCGGATGGCAGGCATGTAAATACGTACGTATGCAGTGCACCATGTATGAAGCTGTATCAGTATAGACTTAATGTATATATATGCACATTTTTTTAATATGAGAAATCGACAATGACCACAGGCATCCCTGACCACCCCATATCAACAAAAATTCACAAATTGTTGGTTGGGTCAATTTTGGAGGGGAGTATAATTATATGTTAAGTCAAATTCCTAGGATTTTTAGGATCCCGGCTTCTCTCAGATCCCACCTTCGCAGCTGGAAATCCGCCAAGGGATTTCTGCCAAGCTGCGGCCACGGCCCGACGAGTCCGACGACTCGGATGACAACAATGCACCGGTGGGGGACCTCGGGGATGGGGATGAACGGAGTTGAGGGGGACGCAGCACGAAGGATGGAAGATACCCAGCAAATTCAACTTTTAACACAATATCCAGTTTCAAAAAAAAAACAAGGTTTTGGATGTGGCCATTTTCATTTCCACACCCCGCGAAAAAAAAATACCAGGGACATTTTTTTTGGTCGGAGTTTTGTTGTGATCTCTTCACATTTTTTCCGAAGGTGGGACGACGAAATTGGGGGACATGGATGGGCCATGCTCTTACTCCATCACCGTGTTGAAGGGGTAGGTGTTATGAGTTGGGGGAAATTGAAACCATTGGTAGTGATGATTTGCCCACTCTTATTTGGCAAGAACACCTCCAGGTATGAATTCCAAAACCCATGGAAGTTGGAATCTCAACACAAACGTGAAACAACAACATTGTATAGCAACAACAACATAGGCCATATTTTTTGGACCAAGTCTTGCTACATTTTTGCCCTCTGGAAAAAAGCACCCAAAAAGATGACTATAGGTGGTAGCAACTCAAATATTCTTTAGGAATTTTCACCCCGAAAATTTGGGGTTTCATGATCCAATTTGACTTACGCATATTTTTCAGATGGGTGGGATAAAACCGCCACCTAGATGAAGGTCCGTAGGATGTTGATGTTACCCTCTTGGGGGCCTAATATAGGCTGAGCAACTTGGTGGGTTGAGTTGCAACTGGCAACTTGGAGAATTGGTAGCGCTGTTTGACCGACAAAAAATAGCGATGGATGTTTTTTTCCACCATGTGTACATAGGTCATATCCATAGGATAATCATCCTTAATATACACCCCTTGGGATGGTTAGTTATATGGATATAACGTGATATATAGATAATTGGCATACACACATTCCCCCCACAACTGTGCATGGCGGATGTTGTCAGATTGAACTGTGGAATGAGCATGCCATAGAAGCAGAGGACTGCCAGTCGAAGGGTGGTTGGTAAAGGGGTTCGTTTCGCTTGGGAATGTGCAGCTGGACACAAGGTTTTGATGGTTTCTGTTGCAAGAAGTATGTAGGCTATAATTATATCTGAAAGCTCCGAAACCAGCCGCAGTTGCCTAAAATTGTGGTACACCATGTCTTCCAGGTAGCTATAATTATCTATAAGTTTATAACCATCATGAGATTTCACGATTGGTTATCATTTAGCCGCAATGATTATTGCTTGATGTTAAGTATATCAGATCCCCATAAGAAATGTTATGATGTGATGTGAATTCTCATGTTGTTCTTGTGTCTTTCTGGTGATTTTCCCTAAGAATGGCCAAACTATTCCATACCTCTGAAGTTGTGGTATCAATATGCAGGTCAGTCAACGTGACCATTTGGATTCCCTCGGGATTTTTTTCCCCGCTTTTTTTCCTTTTCTCGGAAAACCTTCATCATCAGCAGACAGGGAGGATGTTTTACATTTTTCCGAGAACACTCCATCTACGTGGTGGTTTCACATACATTTTTATTTTCACCCTTACCTGTGGAAGAATGCTTCAGATGGGTTGAACCCACCAACTAGGCATGCATTTTTGTCGAACCAACTAGGATGAATGTTTGTGGCAGTGGTTTTTTTGTTGAACCAAACATCCTCCAGGATGAGCTCTTTTGTTTGGCCATTTCTTTTCTGCTGGTGCAGGCCAAGTGGGCAATTTATGGGATGGAGAAGCAACATCTGTTATGGATTGATACACGCACGTTTAAGGATGGACAAACTGCCTTCTAAATCTAAATTCTAAGTTCTGTGAGGGGGTTTGGGGTGGGGTTGAAATTATGTTTTGATGGTTAAAATGATGATATGAAAAAAACACCTTTTTATGCTGACACAATATGATGAACACATGGAGATGATGGATGATAAGATGATGGATAATGTGATGGTGAACATGATGGATGCATGAAATGGAGATGACGAATGATGATATGATGGATGATGAGACGGTGAAGATGAATGATGAGATGGTGATGAAAAAAGGATACGTTGATATGATGGGGCAATTTGCCCATATGAACCCGTCCTAAATCACCAAACTACTATTATTGCAATACATGTATCAAGGGCTTATATTTAGATACATAATTAACTGTTACATCATATAGTCGTAGTAGTCGAGGGATTATATATTAGTCATATATAGCTTGGCATATTTTGTGGAGTTCTTGCATGTTGCACCTTTCAGTGCCCCTGCACAGGCCTTGCGATTCCAGGTCACTGGCATCATGCCAACCAAGTACCACTGGCCTGTTGCGTGTAGGGTCAGATCTGAAGCAACCCATTTTACCTTGGTGATCAGAAAACTAAAAAAAAAGGTTGGAATTTATATTTGAATATCCTTCGAACAAAATATCTCAAACATGTGTTTTTCTAACATTTCAGTTATGGATTGGAAATTTGGAAACCAGGTTTTGCCTGAACAAAAATTCGGTGGACTTTAGCCAGGACTGGATTGGAACCCGGCAAGGCGTATACCGGCGTCAGTGGGAGTTTCAGGGACCCCCAGTTATGGGACCTTCCCATACTATTCCCATACCATTTCCCTAAGAATCCCTTTAGAATACTGTTGCTGATAGGAGAAATCCGGTGATCACCAGTTGAGGTTGGTAGTTTATCCAATTGTTTACAGGGTTTTGTACATCCCAAGTGGTGCAGTAAATTTTCTTCCATCAGCAGTATGTTGAATGTATACGGTATACATGAATATGTAGGTATATGTCCACACCCAAAAATTGATGAATGCTTTGCGAAAAAGTGATGGCTCGGAAAATGTATGTATCTCCGGCTTGAAATATGTATGGTTAATTTCTCGTCATGATAAATGTAGTCAAGTCTATTTACCGATGCATTCGACACATTTGGGTCTTGATATCCAGTAGAATTGATGTTTTTTGAGTAGAGTACGAGAGGCTGATTTCAACAGAATCTTTTGACAAACTCATCGTCAGAGCGACCTCACCCAACGCCCGTACCACAGGAAGGGAAAACCTCCCAGCCAGAAAGGGTCTGAATAGCAGATGCAGGGAATTGTTCGAATCCAATCGACCAGATTTCCATGATTTCTATGCAACTGATGTAAGCGTTAATTAAACAGCCTCTTTGAAGTTTCTCGTCAAACCTCCCTGACACTGAGAAACCGCTGTTTTTTTCCTCGTGCTTTTGAACACAATTGTTCTCTTCTCACCTTGAGCTTTTCTGTTTATAATTGCCTTCAAAAAGGGTACCTACGAATCTGTTCCCACAATCATTTGTTTAGACAAGTAAATATACCCAAGATCAGTTGATACAAATAAGAGATCTTTTACAAATAAATCTAAGATCCCAATCTAAAAGATCATCATTGAAAAAAAACAACCTCTCCCCTTCAAGTCTTCATGATCTTTCACCACCAAACAACAAAAACATTGGTGATTCGTCCTGTCCAGAACTTTGGCGCGCGGGAAATCTGGACCATCTATGCGGAAGCTGTACTTTTCGCTGCATCTCGGCGTCAGGTTGGTGTAAAGTGGTTGGATGGATGGTGGGTGTGACCCTGCTGGAAATAAGTGGGAAGATGGAGGGAGAAACAACCATTTTAGTGTAATGATGAAGTTCAGCCAGCAGTCGACGACAAAAACAATGGCTTGGATATGTTTTGAGCATATGAAAAGATTGAACAAGATCTTTTTAGACAATACGTTTTGGATGACAAGTCTTTTTTTTAAAACTGATATCAATTTCTATGGTTAAACCAACAATTTGGTGATATCACAGTCACATCATAGCCTGGCTAAAGGTACCATCCCCCACCGAAATAAGGATAGAAAAACGCCGGCCTTAAGGGAAACCCCAAGGGTTCACAAGGTTGACGGTGGTGACTCTTAGGTGGCCACGGTGGCAGTGGTCTTGTTGGGGAAGACAGGACGTTTGGCAGATCTCACGCGAGGCGAAGGAAACGAAACTGTTGCTTTCAGCAGGTACGATTGCTTTTGAGTAAGACATCACGTTTCTTATTTCTCTCATGTTTTTTTGTTATGGATGGGTTGAAACCACTTCGACTTCTGCATAATTTTGTCCTGTGACTGTAACATCCGTTGCCTATATTACACCATGAACACCCAACACCTATTGGTAAAGGTCAACAAACAATTCTTCAATTTTTTTGGCTGATTTTTTCCATTCAAAAGAAGGTACCTTGTCAATGTCCTTTGCTTGGTGCCTCTTGTTTGCCTCGCGCTGGATGTTTGAGTATGGCTTCTCAGAGATTTTCAAAAACGGAAGTGGTTTCCTGGAGAATTATTTGGCAGCTGAAATGTAGTAGCAAAGAGGGCAGGGGACTCAGGGGAGGTTAGATAATTTCAGAACCGGTAGAGAAATTCATGTAACAATAGCGCTTACACAAAAAAATAATGGCAATACATCCCATGAATGTAAATGAACATTGTTTCTAGATCGTAGATGTAAACGGGCATCCAGGCATGCAAGATGTGTATATGCAAAGGTTCAACAGCACTTTGCTTGTCATTGACCAAATTGGGATTCATGGCGTTGTTTTAAAGATATGTTACAATCTGTTTCAACTTTCAACATGTCCCCGGTTTTTTGTTGAGACCAAATCCTGTTCCAAAACCCACACGGTTCACGACCCATGTCGTTACAATGCTGCAGGTCATGGCCATTGCTGGTGCGTTTGAATATCTCACCTTTTAGCATTGAAGGTACCAAAACGGAAAAATGGAGAAAAAGGTGGGGGATTTAGTGGGAATGGATGGAGGGCCTACTAAGTTATGATGAGTATATGTACATATATATATACAATTATATATTATCTATACAAAGGAGGAACTATATTTTTTTTGATTTCCAACTTCCAACTAAGTTGATCCATGACAAAAGATGGGTTCCTCATTCGGCAGATAGGATTTTTTCCGTGAATTCTGCAACTTTGATTTCATACCCATAGGATCCATTCATGGTATATTTACCTACATTTACCATAAAGATAAACTAAATGTAGGAAAATATACCATACATGGATCCTGTGGGATAAGTAAACCACCAACCAAAACTGCTCAGTAGACATGGCTTGTTGTGGGGACATGATCTAAGCCAAGCTTACCTCCTTTGTTTTTTTTTCGCTGCTCAAAAACTTACTGCATCGAATCTTTTTTGAAGTACATCAAATCAAATAAAAGGTTTAAACATTCTATGAAACCATCCAGTATCCCAGAAAACTATAACTCAGCAAGTTTCCCCCCCCCCACCCAACGAACTGGGATGTGTTTTTTTTGAAAAAGGAAGTTCCTGTTTCCACAACAAAGAACGTGTGTGTGTACTCCAGTTCCACACTGTTGATGGTTCAGATCAGAAATCCGGCTAACCACCTGGGATGTTAAAAACCCAATGAATACTGGGATGTTACATCAACTGGTGATCGCCAGATTTCTTTCATCAACAGTATCACAAAGATATACGTACATGTATCATCAAACATTCCAATCCCAAGGGTTTAAACACCATCCACAAATACAACACCCTAAACCCTAAACCCATCAACAGTACCCAGATGCTCCATGCATGGAATATTGTGAATATTTCCCTACATACATGGAGCATATGGGGTATGTTTTTTCTTCAACCACTCCAATCGACTCAATCGATGTTGCCAGGTCGATTGGTCTTATCGTTGTTCCTCTCCGCCTTCGCATGTGACCTGTTCGTTGAAACCTTTTTGGGATCCTCGGGGAGCGCGGTGAACCGTGGTGATTTTTCGGATAAGACCACCGTTGAAATGTGACATTTTGGGATGTCCCCCAAAAATGGATGTCCACCTTGGTTAAAATGTATATCTCCGGCTTCAAAGACGGCTATTTTTAGGGTATCCATCTTAAAATTTGGGGGAGTATGTTCTTTTTGTTTCTGCATGTGGGTTTTGACGTTGAATTTCTGTTGTCGTTTTTGGCATCATCCAGGCTCTGTGATCATAGTCTTGGATCAGATCGAGGAGGGGGTGACAGGAACACAAACACGTATCGTCGTTTCAATTTGGAGTTGAAATCGTTGAAATGGTTGTTTGATTGAAGTCTTTGTAATGGTTGACATGTTGTGTTGGAACACCCGTAAGTGACATTTGTTTCAGTGCATGGAACAAAAAAAAGGTTTGAGACTTGAAATGTTTTTTCTTTGAACACAATGACCACGTGGTAACTCTGTTGTGGCTTTTCTAGGCCTGTTTCACTCCTACCCTCGGGGGTCAACTAACTTGGCTAGCTGGAAAAATCACCAAACATCTTTTCTTGGAATTTTCTACCATGAACATTAGGGGAAAATCATGCTTCTGGAAAATCAGTGGGTGGATGACTTGACCTATGTTCATCTAGGTGGTGGTTTCAAATATGTTTTATTTTCACCTCTACCTGGGGAAGATTCCCATTTTGACTGATATTTTTCAGATGGGTTGAAACCACCAACTAGTCATTGATCCTGGAGCGTATATAGGTCGAATCAGTGGCTAGAAACCACCTTTGACTGCTACGTCAGGATGCCGCGACGGGCGATGATCGACGGGTGACTCATAAGATTGTTCGGGTTTCTCAGGTTTCACTGGCACAAAAAAGGAGGTTTGTTGTGTACAAGCAAAGGAGTGAAGGATATCCGCCCTATGGGCAGGATATTTTGGTAATACTGTATGTACATCATATATATATATATATTTGCAATTATGATATGTTTAGAATTTTGTTGAATACACAATTCATGGGTTCATGTTGGAATTTTTGAGGATATACGTCAATTTATACACTATTATATAACCATCCACTTGAACTGATTTTTTTGTACGAGGTGACTGATGCTGATCGCCTGTTGGGCGTTATTTTGTGTAGCAACCTGGTAGATGCATATTATACCTAGGACTCATGCGCGGGTCAAAGGCTGCAACAAAGTCTAGAAATGGAGCGGCTTGTGCACAGATCATACTTATTGAAATATATTGAAATGGACAAACACCATACTTCTATTCATGCGTTCTTTTTTTTTGATTTGATTCTTTTCGCAACTTTTGCCAATCAAAATGGGATGATTTTCCTAAATAAATTGAGCTAACCCAGCTAGAATTTATGTTTTGGTTGAAGGAGTTGAGAGGGCAACCCCAGTGCTGCTTCCGGTTGGGGAAATTGGAGCATACCGCGATTTACACTGGGTCACTGGGTGAAAAAGACGTATAGAAATACCGTAATGGCTAGTTTTGAATGATCAGTTCTGAGCTGTTTGGTGGAGAAGCTTTTTGCCCTTAAGGTAAAATGGCATAAAGACATCACATATCTGGCAGACAACAGACACCTCTTGAATTTCCCTCAACTGGAGTCCCACAAGACGACTGCTTTTAGGTCAAAAACATTGTGACAGGCGTGGGAGTTTGGGGGGTGGGGACAACCTCACTGTCGGAAGTTTAGAAGCAATGCCTCATGTGTTTCAATAAGATGACTTGTCGAGCAAAGATGGTTTCAGAGTGCCCCAACTATTGCTCCGGGTATGTTGTTTACATCTGGTGATCTGGCCACTTGTGTGAATATCCTAATTTTGAAGCATTTATGACTGGCTAGGAGGATTGGTTGAGATGTCTAGAATGGTCTCTCAAAAGATGCAAGGACTTGTTTGGAATGGGGCCATAACGCCATACCAATCACATTTGACATGCACCTTGGCTGTTTTTGAAAACAGTACCGAACATTTTTGACACATTTTGGGTTTAGCAATCTTGGTCTCAACTTCATTGAAATTCTGGATGTTCCCCAATGGTTCACCCAGAACCAACCCCGTGATGATGCGATCCCGCACTGCCCAGTGATCAGGTTCGGTTCAGTCCCATCTTCGCAAAGGGAACTCCCCAAAACCTGTGAAAAGCTGCAGGTCTTAGCATCTTGGTGGGGTTTACCTGGGAGACCACTATGGATGGATGCACCGTTCCTTGACAAGATGACCAGTCTCTGCGTTCCGAGAAAAAACTCCAGGGTTGGTGTTGTGTTGATGTTGTGGGGAGCGGTGATTGGTATCTTCTTTTTTGGAATGAAAAGGGAAGACATGGATAGTTATAGTATAGCCACTTGAACTTTGTATTGAGTTTGAGTTGGATTTTGTGTTCACGAGTAATTAATGCTGATTTTGTTGTATCAAAAGTTTTTTGGGCAGTTTACTTAATTACCACTAGGCAGCCATGAGGTCTTCTTCATGTAGCGGAGTTTTGCAAAATCGACCTTCGTGGCTTCGCGTAATTTGGTCATGGTTTTTGCTGCTCAAGCTCTCAAGGATCGTACAGTGTTGGGTCACCCCCAAGTGATAAATCGTTATATTAAAAGATAGGTATGGTGACTCTATATAGACCCTTCATAACCAGCTATTATTACCTCTTCTTAGTGGTGGCAACTCAAACATTTTTTGGAATTTTCACCCCGAAAATTGGTGTTTCATGATCCAATTTGATGGTTGCATATTTTTTCAAATGGGGGTTGGTTCAACCACCAACTAGAACATATCAACAAAATTCATGTAGGTTGTAGGTAAATTATACCATTCCCATCCAGTTATTTTAGTTGTTTTATAAATTCATCCAGTAATCTAGTCTTAATAAACCCCAACTTCACTTAACCAACCAGTTGTGGCTTTGTACGTGTCTGTAACGTTTGTGGAAGTCGTAGGGATCCCTGAGGAAGCGGTCGTGTCCATGTTCCACAACCATGAGAGACGTCGACTTGCACCTTTGGCTTTTAGGGTTTTCGTTGGGGTGGAGTAGGTTACATTTCAGGTGTTTTTTTGCCTCTGAGGGTACTTAGGCTGGAGAAGTTTCTGAAAAAAAAAGCCCACAGCTGATGTGTAGAAGTCAGTGTATTTTTTTGAGGTGGGATGAGATGTAATGTTGTGGGAACCTTGATCCAACATTGACCTGTGGAAATTTACAGTTTTTTTTGAACTGACTCTATTCATATCCACCTGTCAGAAAAACCTGAAAAGTTGTCCTCCAGAAGGTGTTAAAGGTCATGTTGAGATTTCAAGAATTTGTTGCAGTTCCTCATCTTTGAGTCACTAGCTACAACGGAGTCCAGGTTTGTTTTTCAACCAACAAAAGCTGCTATGGTGAGTGTTTTGGTCGTTTGAAAGTCAACATCCAAAAGTTGTTTTTTTGACAAAGAGATGTTGCCCCCCCAACCAAACAAAATTAACCACCGGATTCATGGTGTTTTTTTTGGTGGGGTATTTTCCAAATAAAACAAGAAATCCATTGGAAGTAGATGTGCTTTTAGCCAACCCTGCAGGGCTATCAGGGTAGTGGTGTCGTCCCTGAGGTCTCCAAGATTTTCGGTGTGGACCTCGGTTTAGTTAACAACCAGGTATGGTTGAAGGATGTTGAAGGTGGTACTTGCTTCAAACACTCCCCCCCAAAAAAAACGGTGGGAATGGGGAGGCAGGGAGATGTATGTAACCTTCATTGGAAGGCTGGTGTATGTTTGGTTACAATGGTATTGCAGAACATACACTCCCAAAAACTAACAGTTCGCCCCTGAAAATAGGCCATCCGAAAAGGAGACGATCCTATTCCAAGAAATCTCCAACAGGACCCACGGTCCACGGACCCCGACAAAAACTGAGTATCTAATAGCTCGATCGTAACTTCCTGAACGGGGTCATATGGGGTTCATGACTATTCCCTACAATAGGGACTCATTCAATTCTTGATGGATAGTTTGGTCTTTTCTTCTTTGAGTTCATGAAATCCCATGAGATGCTGATCTTGGGATTTGTTCGTCCAAGTTTTTTGAGTGAAACTGCGGGCGTCAATTTGGGTTATGAAAGGCACTAATTGTACGATTTTTCCGTGGTATTTTACCTAAATGTATATGATTTAAATGGGGTATCTTTATATTGACCCAACCAGAATTTCATGGGATGAAATCCTGCTCTCAGTTCACCGAATTGATTAGATGGTGATTTGCTGACCATACGGGTTTTATGTCACAATGAACTTACGAAGACCTCGTTGATCATCCCTCGTCTATATATGTACTAAGTATCCTTTCGCGCCTATTATTTGCATGTCTTTTTACTAACGTCCTTCTTGTGTTACATCTTCGAAAACATTTGGTAGGGGAACAGCTGCTTAACAAAAAAACGGCGGCTCACCGTAGGTCAGTGGGTTTCCCACCATGACCTTCGGGAAATTCATAGAGCATATTCATGCATATTCCACACCAACAAGTAGAGTAGGCCCATCTACGCCCCAAGCGGATTGTTTTCGTTGATAGATATCAAACCTCAATCAATTGGCAACAAAAATTCACTCCTTTAACCCCCAAAAAACAGCAGCCACAACCTTATCACATGAATAACCACCTTATCACATGAAAAATATTGGGTACCAGGCTGTTGTATCATCCTCTTGGTCGTCTTACCAGCTTGGCGACGGCGCCACATAAAAATCGGGGGTTCGGTTTCACCAATCAAGGGGAAACGAGGTGATTTTTGGGCCTGTCAGGGTGGGTCGGGTCAAAAAAAGGTACCAACGATTTACGTGTATTTACGTAGTTTTCAAGGTTTATAAGTGTTTGATTGATTGATTGATTGATTGATTGATTGTTTGATTGATTGATTGATTGATTGATTGTTTGTTTCTTTGTTTGTTTTGTTTGTTTTGTTTGTTTGTTTGTTCGTTTGTTTGTTTTCTTTGTTTGTTTGTTTGTTTTGAAAGAATGGCAATTATTCTTAACTTGATTTACTTGGATCCTTATAAACGAGGAGATTGAAGCATGCAACAAAAATCTTGCATAGGGTCGCTAGATTGATCTTGACATATTCTCCAGCGGCTATCACTGGTGCCTCCAAACAACAGGTGTTCCAAATACCGATGTCTCATTGTTCAAAACACATGAAGCCAACAAACATATACAAACATGTGGCAGTTGGTAGGTAGCAAACATTTTACACAATATCGTGGAACTGGTCAGGATTTTAATCATCCTTTTGAGTCGGTGGAATCTTCAGTGGGCAATTCGGAATGAGAACAAAAATGAGAAGATGTTCTTTTTTAGACAAGCTACTAATAGTAAATCAATGATGGGTTTAGGTCACATGACTTCATTTTTGGAATTAGAGGTATATCCTTCACAACGTTGTCAAACTGATGAAGTACAAGAAGGCGTTGTTTTGGCAAAGTGGGAGGGGTCGGACATGTCGGTGAGAGTGGAATTTCAGGGATTTTCTCGATGTTGGGAGACTTCTATTCGATTGGAGGAACTTGTTTTCAGTGATTCTCTAAAGCATGCTTTCATATGTTTGACTGTCATGAGAGTAGAGGGCAACAAATTCTCTGACAAAAAGGATGACATGTGGTTGGCACCACTTGGATTTGACATTTATGACCTAGATCATGGGAAATGTATATGTATATATTTACATACATGCATCATATACTATTCCTATGCACCATGACTTACATTATGATCCTTGGATCCTGGCTACCACGAAATCAATGAAAAAAAACATTTGCTTCAAGTCACATCTCTGCATCATTGCCGTGGGTCTTCGCAGGTCTCAAACGGACGTCTCCCCCCCGCGTTTGTTGCGGTTTCGGTGTGAGGACCAGCGAGCAGCCTTGAAGATAGCGGACAAGTTGAAGAATTTGGATCCCAAGTTCCAGGAGCCGTCAACGGAGGCTGGTTTGGATGTGACAAGGTGTAAATGTCAGGTTTGGGTGTTGGATGTTGGGGCAATCTGATGCTGTGTTTTTTTCAGGTTTGGTACCGGTATTGTATGGTTATATATGTATTATATATGTATTGTAATGCAATGCAATGTAGTGTAGTACAATGCAATGTGACATAGTGTATTGTAATGTCATGTAAGGCAATGTAATGTAGGGTAATGTACTGTAGTGTAACAAAATGCGATATAGTAAAATATACTCCAATAGACTTTAATATGATATACTTTAAAATCCACTAATACAATATGATAAGATCATACAAAATAACGCACCATAACATGATATAATATGATAGAATATGATTTATTTTATAGATAAGGCAATATAAATATAAGTAATATAGGTTTGCCATATCATACATAGATATTTCATGTTGACAGAAGATGATGTTCGTTCAATCTAGACAACCGAAAACCTTGGATCACCAATTCCTCCATTTTTTCACAGGACATCTATGACGTTGATTCGGATAGCAGTGAATCCGCCATCGTGGAACCAGAACTCACGTGCTGAGCCGTAGAAAAACCACGGGTGGAAAACAAAACCGTAGAACTTCCGGAGCTGAATTTCGGGAACCCCAAATTTCACCGGTTGGAATCAAAGAGAATGTCCTGTTGAATTGAAGATATTGAAGTGATTACAGTAGCTGTAATTCAATCCGTACTGAAGCTGAAATTGATGGAAGATTTAGTTCTTCAAAATTGATGATTCCTGGAAAGTAGTGTTGTTGGAAGGGACTTGGATCCCTATTTGATATTTTGGGTTTGAAATTATTTTAGGAACTGAAGGGGACAGAGAATAACAAATTTACAACTCCGGTTAAATCCTCATGAATGAAACATACATCATCAGATTTGCAATTTTGACAAGAAACTCTAGTAGTAGCGACAAGAAGTAGAAAGGATTCCATACCTTTGTGTCGATATTTCAACAAGGCTTTTGGAAAAACAAAAAAAGACATGAAAACAACCTGGCATGTAGATCATTGGTATATATGTTGCCGGCACCGGTTTTCTCAGACGCCTAAACACCTGGTCGTTGGAGTGACATTGCGGCAAGAAATTCTCGAGATGTGGCGCCAATGCTTGCGCCGACAAAAAGACTGCAGAGTGCATACGCTGTTTGGATCATGTTGGTGGCAGGATTTGAGATTCATTTAAGAATGTATCAATAATATTCAATAATTAGTTTGTTTATATGTATTCTTTGGTTGGTACGTAATCAATTACTCACTTTTGGTTTTTCATAAATGTGTGAATCATGAATCATAGATTCCTTCTCTGTTTTTTCGTGCTTTAACAAAAAATCTCTCACCAAAATCCCCGACTGGTTTTTCATCCACCAACTCATGGATCAACAAAAATTCTCCGAGGCCTGAGGAGTTGCAGTTGAGTGAAAATAATTTGAAAGGCGGGGCCTTTTCTGCCGAAACTGCCGGGTGGTTTGGAAATGCCAGCCATTTTGGAAGGAGGAATGTGGATTATAGAACTTGATTTTCAAGTGGTTGTGCAAGGCATTTTGGAGGGATTTCTCGTGCATTGTTTGGGTTGGTAATATAATGACCCATAGCCCGGGACATGGACGGGGGTTGTTGACATGGACTGATAATGGTTGACATGGGATATGGGATCTTAGGGGTGTTCTAATTCACCGCAACCTGAACAGTGCCAGAGAAAAAAGTTGGATCTATAGAGATGTGTGTGTCTCATGTTTTTTGGCGCTTGAATTTTGAGACATTTTGTTTGATTTATTCATGATTGATTTTGGAGCTTTCAATTTATACATTCAGAAAACAAGAGATAGATTTACGAACTCATTTGCTATATAATGGGAAGGGAATTGCGATCTCACCTCCAATTGACTTAAAAGAGGCTAAGTCTAAGTGATTATGTATCAACTTAAACATTAATAAAGTATAGTTACATGTACAATTTCATAGTCCCATATAGTCCCATGACATATGTTTTCCAACATCTCTTGAAAGGTGTGAAGTAATCCCACTCAACAGTCGGCTCGCGGCTAGAGGCCTCTCATGCACCTTCGAGACGTTTGTCACACAGGACGGTTGGTTCTGGCGCGGCATTTCTGAATATCAAAGATCAGTCAAAAAGCGATGGCAGAATCCGGAATGATCTAACTTGACTTTTCAGGGTTAGATCAAAGGGTTTGATGGAAGCAAAGCCAGGAGACTCAGGGGAGACAACACTCCAAGTTTCAGCCAAAAATCGAATGAAGTTTTCTCAACTTTCAGCTAAGGGCTATGTTCTTCTAGGATGATTGGCAACCTCCCTGAAACGAACAACATAGCACCTAAAAACTGATGGTAGTGGAAGACTACTTCTTTGCTTGGGAAGGCCCCTTTTCGGGGGCGAGATGTTAGTTTCAGGGAGTGTATCTGTACATGTCCGAAGAGTTCATCATACATCCCACAAGCAGTCCGTTCGGCCATCACCTGTCGTCATCTTGTCGTCATTTTGTGCAGGAAGGCAAGACGCAAGCAAGAAATGTGCAGGCCGTATGAAACTTCTTTTTTCATGTTCAAAGAACTCTTTCTCTTGATCTTTGGAAACAGCTGGAAACCATAACCATACAGTTTCTTCACTTGGCTGCGGTAGTTGAACTGAATTAAGGAAGTTTTTGTCTTCCGGATGTTGGTTTCAAAATTTGCCAAGAATCTTGTGGTTTCGGAGTTTCTGTTCTCATGGAAAAGAAGCTGGATATTGGATTGACTTTTTGATAGTCTTCCCCTGTGCAGCCTTGTCATGTCGTTTGTTTCGTGCAGATTGCACATGCCGAACGTGGAACTTAAGGTGTTGGAGTCAAAATACTAATCCCCCCAAGCAAAAGGACGTCTTGGAAAAAAAATCAAGATGAAAAAGAACGTGATATTTTACATGTGGGAAACTGTTAGTTTCAAGCTGTTTCCAATGTGTTTCATCTGCAGATGCCTTTTTCAACAAAAGTTCTGTTAGCTGAACCGTGTGACGTGCAGGTGTCGGCTTCCGGTGTTGAAGGTTCCAAAGTGATTGGAACTATCAAGTCTCTCAGTCGCAAGAAACCAAGACATACAACCATGGTGAATTTGTGGGTTAGAAATCGTCAATTCTCCTGGCGAAAGAGTCCGGTTTGTTTGAAACTACCTAATCATGTATATTATTAATTGTGTAAAAAAGGATGAGGAGATAAGCAGTCAAAACATGCTGGATACTTTAAACTAATTTGGATACAGAAATCTTGTTGGGCAGTTGCCGGTGAGTTTTTTTTTCAATCTGGTATAATTTTTCCCAATTATTATGAAACAACGTGAATCTGGAAGAGATTCAGAGCAGCGTGCAGTGAAGTCCTATACACCAATCATTTGCCAAAGTTATTTCCCCTGGCTATGGCGACTACTTTCCCTGACCACGCCTCGCATTCAGATATTCTTTAGAAGTCTGGTTAGACGCTTCTTATTTTGGCATTTCTTTACATCAATGAGGGGACGGCGTCATTTTTTCTACTGTAGTTCAAACCAAAACATGAGCATACAAGTCTTTGAAATTCTAAGCAAGTGATAATATATGACTATAGGCCCCTCCAAGTCGATTGAAGTTTAATAACATCGGTGGCATGTGCCGAAAAAGAGATGATCTCCCAGGTCCTATGTTGCAAAGAGTCAGTCGGATGTCCAAGATGGAAATGAAAGAGCTTGAGAATGTTGCATTTCACTGATACTTGGGTGATGATTATCCCAACGGAGGTATAGTTCCTCTTGTTTTTTTTCTCAAATGGGTGGAAATTTTACTTTTACCGACTCACACATGCGGACGGATGAACACTTTTGCCCACACAACAGTAGGCAGCTGTAAAGTTGACAGGGTTCCTGTGAAGCGTCTTTTCAGGAGTCAATGCCATCATCAGCTTCACTGATTTATTCTAGGTGGTGGTTTCACATATTTTTTATTTTCACCCCAAAAATTGGGGAAATGATCCAAGTTGACGGTTGCATATTTTTCAGATGGGTTGGTTCAACCACCAACTAGATTTTATTTCGGGGGTCAGTAGTGCATGATACCCGATGATACCATCCAGACTCATAAGTATCTCAAATTGAGAGGTGCAAAAAAAATCAGGCAAAAATTATCAGAGCTTTATCCCCTTTCGAGTGAAGTCAAGCATCGTCGCCTGAGGTATGGTTTCATCACATCGCCGGTGCTGGAAACTGATATTTATTTCAAAGCCAAGGACTGGGAAGAAAAAAACTACGCCAAGTGTGGCCAGTTTTAGTACGTGTACGTGGTAGATGTGCAGTTAAAGACATTTTCAGTGCATTTTCAGTAGAAAGTTTTTGTTTCAACTTACCAGTTGCGATATCGAACTCAAGACCAAGGTAGAAAGGACGTTCTTATGTAATGGGGTCCAAACTCACATTGGTTCAGTATATATAGTAGGGGATAAACTCATGAACCCAATGGTAGGGTTTTATATACCCATTCAAAGGATTCCTTATCATTTTTCGGGTGGGATGAGTTTATCCCCAATATATAAGGAGTTGATCGACCCTGGCACACGCTCGTGCCCTTCGTCAGGACTTGACTGAGAGCTGGTTGCAAGATCAAAACCTCAAAGATTGTAAGGCCGAACCAAAAAATCTTTGAAAAAATCACAGACCAAGACTGTAAAGAAGGAGAAAAACAACGCTTCTTGGTAGTTTGACCATTTGTTTGTAGTGCTGTGAACGGTCAAGAGTAGATGAATGTGTTCATGACATACAGTTTTTTTGTCAAAAGGTCAATATGACAGGTTGATCTAGCATAATGTTTGGCATTCAATTTGTGTGAACCTAACAATGGTGGCGGTGAGATGAGAAATGAAATGATCTTTTGATTTCATCAGGTCATACAAGAACGTGTAGGATTCCTAAATAATCGTTAGGTCACTTGGGGAGCATTTCGGAGTCGATAGAAGATGCTGAAATTCAACCCACAACCTACTGCTGATGGAAGAACTCCTGCACCACCTGTTATATATGAAATCCTATGAACCACGGGATATTTCTGAACATCAACGATATCACAAAGATATTCAAATACCATCAAATATTCCAATCCCAACAAGGTTCAATGATATAGTACTTGGCTATTTTTTGGTCCACGATGATCACCCCAACAAAACCAACTTCCACGACTCCACAGGTGATCTTCGAAGTGATGACCATGAAAGATGGAAAGTTGCAGGTTGGGAAAGTTGCCGCCCTTGAAAGATGGCATGGAAAGGTGCTAAGTTTGAGTACATTCAATATAAATGCTTTTTTTGAAATTTGGTGGTGACAAAAAACAGGAGTTTCTGCAATAATAACATTTGTTTTTTTTTGAAAACAGATTTTTGTTTGAAACAAACATGCAGCCAGATTGCAAAAATTGAGTTGTGTGACTTGTTGAGTGTCAACCTGATTTATGGTCGTTGGGATTGAGGGAGTAGAATTTCGCTGGATGACCTTGGAGGAAACCTCACCAGAAGTAGACTTCAAAGGACGCCTCTTTTATTTAACTTGCTGAAATTTTAAGGTTTTATCCAGATTAAGTGTGTAGAGGAATGTAAATTGTAGAGCTTGATAGGTAATATCTCTTATATATTCTTATATCATAGTCGTGTAAGTTATTGAAAGTTTTACTGGGCGTAACACTCAACATCTTTGGGCTTCGAAACATCTCTTGAATCGGGACAGCCTGCATTTTTTCTCCATTAAAACGATTTTACGGTCTTTTAAAACAACATACCCTCCTGCAAACAAGCATATCCCTTGAAACGGCAATTTTGAGTCGATGATTATCCGGCTTTCCCTTTTAGTGGGATATGTGATCGTTCCCAGGAGGGCAACAAAAAACAAAAATAGCCACAATGGATCACCTACAGTTTGTTCAGAAACCTCAAACAACCACCTGGAATGTATATAACCTTGTAAACAATGGGGAAAACTACCTATCCCTGAGAATCCAAACCCTTTCCTAGAGGTGTATTCAGGGTTCTAATCCCATCCTCAGGATATCTCAGGATAGTCCTGGATTCTTAGGGCATTAACAAATGAAACTGATTTCAACCGAAAACATCCCAACGGTTCCACCTTCCAAATTTCTTCCAGTTTCCATCAGGCTCGTGCCATTTCGGTGCGACGACTCAGTGGGGGGTATTTCCACGACACACCGAGACCCAATGTGACAAATGAGCAATGAACAAAATCCCCAGCTATTTGCTGTATATATGGGATTATACATATGATTATACTACCCAAGTATGTTGGGATTATGATCAACCATTGTAAGGATCCCTAGTAACCATGGCAACCAATATATAACGGAAAGTAGGTGGTTTTTTCTTCGGGGCTTAAATGGGAAATTAACGCAAAAAAAAGAAGGATGGCAGGAATAAGTCGACAAATTAGGACCGTAGACAGATTGATCAGATATGCAGTGATGAATGAGTAGAGAAATACAGAAAGAAATGAACCAACAAATGAACTCATGAAAATGACATCATCAAAGAATGACTTGATAAAGAAATAGATGTCACAGCCTTCAACGTTTTCGTCTTTCTCCAGCCTCTTCACAAAGATGTCCCAGGTGCTTCAAGGACCAGCGGGAAAAATATGCAACAGAAAATGAGCTTGGTGACTGAGCAAGGCTTTTTTGTTGATTTTTGCTGACTGACATGATGTCACTCAATAATTCACTGGTGATTTGGCTTGTTAGATACACACCATTTCAGGTTTGATACATTTTTAATGTGAGATATTATCGAAATAGAACTTGGTTTGGAATTGACAAGCAGCAGTCATTTAGTGCAAGCTGTCATGGCTGATGGTGCCATCATGAGCAACAAAAAAGATCTACATAATAAATACGCAACTTCTGCATGTTTCCATTGGATAGATCTCATGGGCGTTCTTCACCAGATTCCTGCAGAAATCCTTTGGAGGAACTGGGCAGATACAACCGATTCAAGGTATGCCACAGAATCAAATGGGTTTCTTGCTCAGCAGTGCGAGTTTATATGCAGCAACCGACTTGTGGTAGTTATTGACATTGAGACATTGAGATGAGATTGTTTCTGGCTTGCCGAAACACACTAGTGTTGATGGTTGAAATGGAGTGACTTCATTTTAAGAACAATGATGTTTCTTGGGAGGGAGAAAGTGCATCCTCAGAGCATTCAGGGTTTGTGTCTCCGGCATGATGTTGAACATTTGGTGCAACTTGATTTCGCAAACAAGACTTATCACTAAAAGGATTGAAATCCTGTATGTTTCCAACCCAACGGCAAAGTATAGTTGTAGGTCAGCCCTACCGCTAAATGGAGAATTTAAAACTATAGCAGATGATTGAATGTCAAACCAAGATACTGTTGATGGACAAAATCCTGCACCACCAAGGATGATGTTTATTCTACTATTCGTAGGGTTTTAACCATCCCAGGTGGTTGTTTGGGATTTTGTCCATCAACAACTATTCAATTGGATGCCAGCAGCCTCAGAGTTGGGAAGCTACACATGTTTGCAAACTCCCTGATTTTACGATGGAGCCTTGTGAACCTTTGGTGAAAACTTGTTTTTTCTATGTATATAGTCTAAACTGAGATGTTCAAGCAACGGGGTTGAGAAATCATCTATCTTAAGACTTCGTCCTTATTTCTTGTTCATTTGTAAGTGGCATAAGCCATCGATTTCACATTTGGTTGGGAAAATAATCCTTTTTTCTTACAACCAAAAAGTGGGTATGATATTCGTTCCCATTTCATTACTAGCTGGTGGTTGCAAACAAATCGTTTATCGTTAACCGTAACCCTGTTCCTGGTTGATTACATAAACCACCATGATCCCTTAATATTCGCTTAATCATCACTAAAGAATCCCTTAATAATCCCTTCAAATAATCCCTCCAAATAATCCCTTCAAATAATCCCTTAATAATTCAAATAATCACTTAAAATAAGGCCGGCCTCTTTCTTGGGGACGGGTTGTGGCATGGGATTGTGGTAAATATAGCCTGAGATTTCAGGCCTGCCACCGATGGCTGCACCCGCACCCATTGGAGCTGGTGGTAATGGGATGACGCCGGTGCCACCGCGAATAGCACCTTGAAGTTGGATGAAGTTGGGCGATATTTTTCCTAGGTGGTGGTTTCAAATATTTTTATGTTCATCCCTATTTAGGGAAGATTCCCATTTTGACTCATATTCTTCAATTGGGTTGAAGTTGGGCGACATTTTTTGTTTGGTGAAAAAAACCCACAGGATCCATGATCATGGATTGGTATATTTACCTATACATTTTGTTGATTTTTTATGGTAAATGTGACGATAAATATACGAGCCCCATGAATCCTATGGGATATAAATTCAGCTAGTGGTTAATTGTTGGTTTGGGGCGGTTGGTGCCTTGGGAGTCTAGGGGGCACCTACATAACAATTCCTTTCATAGGGGAATCCTGGGAATATCTACCTACATGAATGCATAATGCCAATACTAAATGTAGCTAAAGATATTCCGTACTTGGATACATGATGGGTAATTTTTTTGGGACCTTTTTGACCTGAGGTAAGTGAGGTAAGGTTACATGAGTTGAGTGTTGGAAGAAAGTTTGTTTTTGAGTGTTTGATCGTTTGGAAGTGCGGTAAAGTACTCTTTGCAGTAAGCTTGTGGAGGGGAGCCTTCCGTTCTTTCTGTAGTTACACTCATAGGAAATGATACCACCCTAAGTGCGGCTCATTTATTTATTTTGTCGAAGACATTTACTTTGGCCGAATGGAATGGGTTGGAACCATTTATTGGGTTTTTTTCAACAGTCATGGCAGCACACATGGCCATTCCTTTTCAGTTGTGCTCCCAGCCTTTATATTTAAGTAACGATATCCTATCTTTTAGTACGGGTCCCTTTAGATCTTCGCTTATTGACAAGAGCAGTTGGTTCTTGAACCCATGTTTTCCTTCCATTGCTTTCTGGTAATCCAACATTGCCATGGAAAATGTCATACTTTCCATAGAATTTTGGTGTCAAAGATCCTGTTCTCCGACTCATTTATATCGACATCTTCAGCCAGTGACCAATCACTTGCAATATTCTGGTGACACTGTGGATGCCAGAAATCCTGCCACATACTGTAGGATAGGTAAAACCCTATAGATATCCATAATTAGATACAAACTGTTGCAAGATCTCTTCCATCAACAAGTCTTCCTGTCACAAATTCTAAGTCAATCATGTGGTGACTTCACTAGACTTTAGAATCCCATGTTACGCTCAACCATCTCAACATCATGGGAAATCTAAGGGGCCCACCTCAATGCCACCCCTCCCCCGGAAGTAAGCGTTTATAAGTTATCAATCATCATTGTCCCATCATAATCTCCTAATAGTAAGGCCTTCTTTCCCTGGAGGACACCAGAATTTTTGGTCAATCATCCCTCGCACATCTTCGCTTCCAGGCAACCTCGCCGCCCGTCATGGCGCCTCCCGTCATGGCGCCTCCGGCGCAAGGCAATTTGGGTGGCTTTGTTCCTCCACGAACCCCGCAGCCCACCCCGAACCATGCCCCAACGCCGGCGGCGAATGGACCGATGATGGGTACCTTGACTATGCAATGTTGATGGGGGTTGGTTGCATCGCAGCTTGTTGGTTTTTCAACCTCAAAATATCAAATAAGTAAGTAACAAAAGGCAACCTAGCATGCAAATTTTCATGAACATTTTCTCTTAACATTGAAGATCATTGAAAGTTGTTTTGCTAAATGAATGATAATGAATGTGAATATGAAGTACCAGGCTTTCTTTCGAGGTTTGGCTGGTGCAGTTGATTGGGTGTTCTTTGGGGTCTGGCAAACGTACACATAGACTTACCAGGGTTGAAATGGCAGCCCAAAAGACGAAGATGCCCTCGGATATCGAAAATGGATGAAAATGGAATGGTTTGCGAATCTATTTCTGAAGCACAAAACACCAGAGTACAGCAAACCAACAAACATCATGAGGTCATATGCTTGGGGATGGCAGCCAGATGATTGGAAAGATCAAGACTTTTGATCTTAACAAGGCTCCCTTCCGCCTTCTTCAAAAAAACGATGGCGTTTTGTTTTTGCGCTTGTTTTGTCCGTTGGTTTTTCTCCGGGAAATTGGGATTTATGGATTTGTTGTTTTGTTGATGGCGATCACCAGTTGAGGGAACGGTAGTTGAAATCCCATGAATCACCAGGGATTTTAGAGATACCAGGTGGTTGGCCTTGGGATTTCTGAACCATCAACAGTCCGGAAGTTTGGTTGTCCAATAGAAGCGGGGGTGTATGCCCCCCTTGATTTCTTAAAAGCTGCCCAGTGTCCCACATTGAGCGGCGTCGATGTCAATTTTCAATCTTCATGTACTCTAACAACAAAAACTCGCAGGTGAAACAACCTCTCTGTGAAAAAACAGCTCATCTGAGAAAGTTCGCAAGAGAATGTCCAACACAAATCATCGCCTCCATTGTGTACTAAACATGTTCTGAGCAGTTTCGTCTTTTTTTCTCCATTGTTTAGCAATAACTTTGGGCCAAGGGCAGCCTGACATGGCATGACATGGCTGAATTTCTGCAAATGATACCCTCGAAACACAGCAGAGATAGAGTCAGGAAGTCACTAGGGCTCCTGAACTCTCTTTGTTTTGGGGGTCTGGAAGTTGGACGTGAAAAACTAAATGCTCCTGATGTCCGATCCGTTTTTTTTTGCGTATGAAGCGTATTTAGATGGCTTGTTTTTTTTCTAGTCAAGAAAATAGCTTCTGCCAGTGTCGGGGGTTGGTGGAAGCTATTCTCTTTGGTAAGGCTCCACCCCCACGCGTTTCATAGAAGAACCTCTATGAGTGCACCATTTTTTGGTTTTTGAAAACCTTGGTTTCTCCAGCTCTATGCTGGATAGAAAAGACTTGGATACAAGTTGGGCTATACTTAACTTCCATGTTTTTTCTTTAAATCAACCGCATCACTTGTCTTTTGGCCCAACGCACCCCCGAAAAAAAAGAGGGTCAGATTCGACGACGAACATTTCGATCAGGGCTTTGGCTTCATTGTGGCACCTAACTTTCCATCAGATGCTGGGTTGCAAGATGGAAAAGCAAGCGTTCATTGTACAGGTATCATTCAAATGCAAATGTATGGTAAATTTGAGTGCATTTTTTTGATTGGTAAGAAGATGACCGCTGTTCAAGTGGGGTTGTTAAGCTACTCCATTTGTTTTTTTGTTTTTCGTTGCAGCTGTTGTTGAGAATGGCTACTAGGCAATAAAATGGTGGCTTTTCAAACAACATGACTCTCAAAATGACTCTCAGAATGACTCAACGATTTCGGATTTGGGAATCTTCATCTGCAAAAAAAAGCAGAGCCTTTGAACACCCTAAGCTGAACGTTGCAAGAGCCTCCAAAATCAGGGTTGGTTTGGACCATTGGACTCCAGTGAATCCTCAAGAGGATTTGGGAGTTGGAGATACATGAATTTTGTTTCCAAGGTCTGAAAATAGATGTATACGCTTGCTACCCCCCCAAAAGACAACCATTTTTTTAATGGGTCATTACATGAAGCAATACATCTTAGTCAGAGTTAAGTTGGATAAGAAGTATAGTGGAATTCAAATGTTTCAAGAAGTGGCTGAAGATCACGCTTTTCGGATTTAACATTAAGAAATCGATCTTTGAACAGTGAATTTTCAGGAGCGATTAAGGTAAAAAGTTTGTGACTTGTCTTGTTTTTTCTTCTAAGTTGGGAGGTATCAATGACATTGAAATTTTTAGCCAATCCGTTGGGTAGACAGGAAGATTAAGTTGCATACCTGCTTGTTGTTGAACTGTTGAGCTTGGAATGGATAATATTTGATTTCAGATTTGAAAAAAAGTATCTATCAGTCTTGTACCAAAAGAAGATTCCAGAGGCCAGAAGTTCTTCCTTAATTTCCACGACAAGAAAGATCTACTCTAATATATTTGATGTGCGTGGATCACTGCAATTTTCACGAAATCAATCACTCTAGTCACATTCAATCATCTCACGGATAGAATGCTTCAAAACACTCTTTGCTCAAGGAACAGACGGTGTCCTTCTTTGAACCTTTAGCGCATGTGTGTGTGTGTGTATGCGTGTCTTGGATTTACCTAATTCTTCCAAATCTTTCCCTTTTTTTCGGTTCCTGCAACGGTTCCAACTGTCTGGTTTTTCTTTTTAACTCCAACCAGGGGTTACAACTGTGATTGTTTCCCTATCTGCCCGTCCCTTCCCCTGCGAAGTCACAAACTGAGGATGTCTACTTTAAGGCGAGTGATCCTACGATCCAAATTGGTGTGGAGGTGCCAAACCCCTGTCATGGGTTTTAAGTTGCATGGAACCTGGTTTGGGGGCCGGTAAGTGGTAGGGTACAGTGGTATTATAGTAAAACTGAGGTGGTTGCTTTTTGTTTGGTTGGATGTCAATTGGATGTTATTGGTAGATATTGGCAGTATAGAAATGAATCAGTGGAAATAACGTACCCCCTGGAAGATTAACATGGAAACTACAAATCACCCATTTAGAAAGGAAAATGATCTGAACCAAACTTCCATGATTATGTTCCAGCCGTTAATCTTCAGGGGTGTAGTGTACTACACATGAAGTTTAGATACTTGTTCTCAGTTGGTTATGTTTGGATCAAGAGGCGCGGGGCTTTAGAAGTTCCTGTCAGCACCACTTTGTTGCAGTCCGGTTTTTCGAAGCCAACAGAAACCTCCGATGAAGATGTGATTCTTTTGAAGCTCTCCTGACAAAGATTGACCGAACTGCGCAGTGCAGCATGTTTTCTAGTGGAAACATATTTTGTAGAGAAAGGATACATAGAGAATCTTCTCCACTTCTTGTTTGGTCAACATACTGTAAGTGTGGATTTAGTGATTGAATTCTGTAGAACCTTTCGTGAAAAAAAACATCCCTGCATTCTCATTCTACATATGTTCTGTCAGTGTCATTTTGCAAAAATGCTTGGAGTCTTTTGGTAGGCATTCGGAATCTACCACTGCCAAAAACTTCAGGCATGAGAAGGATATGAAACATAGACTGCTATAAGTTATTCACACACGCATTTCCCTATCATAGGACGGACTCAATTCAGGTTCGGGAATTTCCATAGGTTGCCTGCTGTTGATAGAAGCCATTTGGCTATAGAACCACCTGGGATCAAATGTAACAAACATTAACACACCCTCTAAATATATAATTTCATAAACCATCTCAACAAATGAACTGGTGGCCACCGGTTTTCTGCCGTTGAATTTTCCAAAACAGGTGACCTTCACCTTGAAATACACCCAAGATGGACGCCCACAAGCGCAGAATGTCTGGATCTCATGAAGCCATGGATATTTTCACATCAACAGGGTGTGGATCTGTTGGATGGTTCAGAAATCCAGCGATCACCAGTTGAGGGGTTGGTAGTTTTACCCCAGGTATTTTTACAATAATTTATTTTTACATCCAACCAGTGGTTTTCCCTTAGGATTTCTGAAACCATCAACTAACAGTACTTCTGCGAATTTCCCCTTTTGGCTTGGCTGACAAAATGCAGCTCGGTGTCATGAAACTGTGTTTCGCTGCTCGAAGTTCGTTTCGAAACGGAACGCTTAAGGTTTGTACACCTTTGCAAGATGGAGAGCTGCTGGTCCGGGGGTGTCGACAGGGTCGAGACATGGGGATTGGGATGGGAGTAGTCATTCCATAGGAATGAAATCAGTTTGAGACTGATGTACATGCCGGATTTTTTTTTGGAAGTGCAACATGACCAATGTATATATTTCGGACTGGAAGGATTCCAGTGTCTTACTGAACTTTTTTTTGTTTACATGTTTCAAGTGCTGGTTGCTTTTTCTACGAGTATTTAGGTCATGTGTTTGTTTTTTCCACCCCTTTAGTTTCCTTTTTTGCAGGATTTCCACTTTCACCCCATTTTCTTTCTTTTGGATTTTGGATGGCGAACAAACACACCCACAATTCCCCCAGAATTCTTGAACCTCGCGCGGGTACAACCGGTTTTCTCCCAAGGTTGGAACCGTACGAAGCTACAATCCAAACAAAGGCGGCCCGGGAGGAAGGGGATTGGAAAATTCCGCAAGGCCTAAGATTTTTGAAGATGTTTTTGGTGAATTATATATTACCAGTGTACATATAACTCTACATATTTTGTTTGTGATTTGTCAATGTCCTTTCTGGCCCTGTTATAGGGACAGTGCCAAAGAATTAGGATCAAATTGACCCGTAAATTTGTGTGATGAGTCTTCTGAGCCACGAACAAAAACACTGGACAACATCTCGTCTCATTCCAATTTTGAAACAGTCACTAGAAGCATTTAGTGATAGAAATGCTTCTTGAAGGACAATTTGGGAGAACATTGTCCCAGTCTTTTTTCAGCTGCCACTATCACCTTGTATAGATTAGATGATCCAGTATGGAAATAATATCCATCTATGAACCCTTCTGTAACTTTCCACACTTTTCCTTGGTCGGGCAGCTGGGACGAATCAACCATGGAGTTTTTCCTGTATCCACTTGATATCCACCCCTTATCGATCCCTTGGGTTGTCCACTTGTGACGTTGTGAACTTCAATTCTTTTTCCACTTTTGCAAGCCAACAGGACCAGACAATTTGAGGAAAAAATCTTATTTGTCTCACGTTTCTGTACCAAAAGCAAAGGTTGCAGTTGTGTTGCAGGACTACAGGAGATATCTAGATATATCACCACCATTCCACTTGACATCCCCCAACAAACTGGGGGTGTAAAATGTATTAAAATGTGTTTTCAACATGTTTTTCTTGCTCGCCAGGTTTTGGTTTCTTATTTATGGATGGCAGATCTCAGGCCATTTTCGACTCCCGGCGCTGGAGTCGATGGCATGGGAGGGTTTTCGATGTGTTTATTTTCATCGAAGGTTGATGGCAATATTAATGGGAATATTTCCAGAAAAGACATGGTGTGTGTGTGTGTGTGGTTTTGTTTGGTTTTCAACGTTGGCAGAAATTCTCAGAATGACAAGGACTTCGGGAGAAGGTTCACGATGGTTCCTTGAATTTTGGATGATCAGCACGATCATCGAGTCAGCACCACTTCAGCTTTAAAAGCATCAAGATAAAAGATGCCGTTTTTTTCGTTTGATTTCTATTGACAGTCCAAACATGGTTTGCTGATTTCACCCTTCACTCCAACCCATACTTCCTAAAAAAAAAAGGTCCTCTTCACATCTTCTTGAAAAGCACACATGTTTCACCGGGTCCAAAAACACTTCCAACCAACCACCACCCAAACCCCTCCCCCAAAAATCCGACGATGACGAGCGAAATCCGTAGGATATTTATTTCCCAAAATCGACTTTACCCATGGAGCTGCAGGAGTTGCTGGGTGGATGGAGATTTTTTTTGTTTTGTTTGGTGTTACCGATGTCGAACTAAAAAACTAAAAGGGTGGTTGTTGTTTTTTTTGTATTGTACGTTTTTTGTGTTAAATGTGTGTGTGTGTGTTGTTTCTTTTTGAATGTTTCTGTTTTTCATGAAAATAAAATGTGAGGATGATTTGTGGTTTTGGTTCTGTGTTTTTTTGGTAACAATCCTTTGAATTGGCGGCGGTAAATGCAAACTGATGGGGCATCTTGACAAAGCTGTTGGTTGGCAAGTATGCGGTTTAATTTAGAGATGACAAACATTGACAGGGATACTTACTCCCCGGAAAACTAACGTGTCCCCGGTCCCCTGAAAATCAATGGTTGGAAGATGTAAATATCTATCACCAGTCATCCATATTTAAAACGGAAGCATTTCGACCCAAGACAGAATAACTACTAGATCACCTTGAGAGGTATCCACAGAAATTCTTGTAGAAATCATCCCATGAAAGAAATATCCCATGAAAATCTCCCATGCATCCAGGAAATCATCCCGAGAATTTATCATTTGTTCTTCCCAGTGACTTTTTCAGGGGTTCAGTGACCTTCATTTGGGTTATCACAAGGTCACTTGGGTTATCCCATGACCATCAGCGATTCCCCCCAGGAAGAAACGAACCTGGAAGGCTCACAGGTCGACCGGAACGGTTGGACAGGGGTACGTAGTTCTCCGGTTTTTCTTACGTTTTCGGGACGTTTTTCGGTGAAAGCTTGGTGAATTATGATTTCAGGTGAATCAAGTTATCTTGGAAGATGATGGAACGTCACTCGGATGAATGTGTTTCTAATTTGTTTTTGCTTCAAGAATGGATACCCGGTCCTGGGAGCGATCACATATCCTGTGATCCTAGACCAAAACTTTTGAGTCGATGATTTTTTGAAGCTTGTTCGCTTTTGGTGGGATATCTTTCCTCGTTCCCTGGAGGAAAATAATTCTCTTGTACCAATCCACTGAACCATCAGATATGTTGGAGGAAACAGGAATTAATCTGAAAGGTGCCACTTCTGTGTCAGAAACACGAAAAGCACTATGAAATGTGGGGCAGAGAGATAGTTACTTGGCAAACTGTCTTGATGGAATAGGGAGTTTTACCTTTCTGGGATTTTTCCTCCAGTTCTGGACAAGAACAGAGTGATAGAATCCCATCTAGTCCATCAACAGTTCAAATGCGTTTGCATAACAACATCATGACAGATCCAGACAGGAAAGGTTTCTCCAGTTCTTTTTTAAATCTGTTGGGTGCCTCATGGCTTCTCAGAGTACAATGTGCAGTGTGTGTGTGTGTGTTTCTGTTTGCAAAAACACCTAAAACTCTGAGGCATGTTGGCAGGGTATTTTAAACAGCAACATACATTTTGCCTTTTTACACAGCATTGAAGGTCATGTATCATTGCACAATCTTTCCAAACGTCACCTGACAAGTCAGAATGATTAGGTACTGAAGTTGACAGATCATTGATCATCGGATTCATCCCATCCGTTTTATTGTTGCATTTGACCTTTGTCAAAGTTCCCCGTTTCGTACCCACCACCTCACTACCAAAACGCTACAAACGCCAAGCCAGCAAGCCCAAACGTGTCATGTCACCGTATGTATCCACGCACAGTTTCACTTCAATGTGAATGCTTCTGGTAACAAACCGCAAGCGCAGGAGTCGGGAATTGCGGGGAAGGGTCGAGTTTTTTCTTTTGGGATCCCACCGGAAAAAATCATAGAGTGATGGATTGGATTGGACCGGACTAAACTTCTGCGTGTTGTTTTTTTTTGTTTTCTGTAAGGATCACTGGACCCTCCAATTGGAAGGGTTTGATCTAATAGACAGAGACAGAAGGAACGATTTCTCGGAGTTCCAAGAGTTGAATTACTGGAACATGATTCATTCATTCTTCCCAAGGTAGCGGAAGTTTATGATATCTTGAAGTCCCTCGTTGTTATAGACGTAGGTTGGTGGTGATTGAAGAAAATCAGAATGTTCCAAGAGAGAACTCTTAGAAGCTCATCATTTTAGTTAGGAAAGCTTCACGGAAATTGGGGACGCACAGGAATGAACCTTGCCAGTTCCACTGGCAGTTCCCCAATTCTGACCATTTTTTCACGGTTTCTTTTGATGGTCTCCGTGGATCACCCGGTCCGGAATTTTCATTGATTTTTGTTCAGTATTACAAATTACCATCATCAGAAAAGGACTCGATTGGAATCCTGTTCCTATAGGGGACACTCTTGGAGCAATATAGATGTAAAATCAGAACTCATTTTTCAATGGAAACTTGCCCGATCAATGTTGCCTGGAAGCTGGGATCCATGGGAAATTTAAGGAATATTTTACAACCACCTCCAAGTTACTATAAGGTTTCTTTAATAGATTAAAAACATCAACAACAAATTGGGTTCTCCAAGCCGGCGGCAATTTTGGCCCGTTTCTGCGGAAGGAGCTGCAACTCGTGACGTTTGAAACACCGATAAAGAGACCTGCTCTGCCATCGCAGAGTCCAGGAATGAACGTCGGTGGATGTGTTGGAAGGGGTTTGAAGGGTTGACGATCGATTCATTTTGATGATTGTTAGTTTCACTTCCTTTGTTTTTTTCTTGTTTTTTTACTTTTTTCCGGGTTTGCAACCATTTTGTGTTCTTAATGTTCCATATTTATTTGCTTCGTCAGATTTGGACTTGGACAATGGAGTTGTCTGCAATTATATACGTGTTTTCAATGGCTGAAGAAAACCAGTACATGACCAGAAATCAATGATTAAACATCTGACACGCACAAGTGATGTGAAGAGGGAACAATGAACAATGGCATGTCAGGAAACCATTACCAAATATGAATACCCTCCAGGGAATTAACATATCCCACCTTGGGAAAAGGAAAATCATCTTCAAAATGCCATTTTTTGGGGATATGTTAATTCCCTGGAGGGTATATGAAATGAATTGAAATGATATGAAATGCTCCTTGTTTTTTTTTGAAGTTCCATCAGTCCATCACTGCGTTTCATCGACTTTTTGGATCACTTTCCAGGGACCGGAAGTGGACCTCCAGCCAAGAGGCTCGGGTGGGTATCTGGAGAAGAGTCGTTCAAGTCTTTTAACCCAGAAAAAAAGAAAGGTCTGACTGTTTGTGTCTGATTTTTATTTTTGTTGGTTGTTGTTGGTGAGAAAATACTATTTAAATTCCATTCCTCTGCAGTTTTTTTGCGTTTTTTTCTCAAATAAGAACGGCACGTTTCATCATTTCAATTTTTCACTGTTCATTTTTTTGGGGGTTTGCCGGTTGGCCCGGACTTTTGAGACCTCTAGGACTCTAGGGTGACTTTTGGCTATGGATTTTGATGAGGCAACTAATGGTGAAAACATTCCGGTATACAAGCAGAGCAATGGAAAATGAATGAACATGATGAACATGGAACAGTTGAAGATGTCTTTCACATTCATCATGAGAAATTTCCATAGCGATGAGAGTTTACGAGAGGGTAAACAGTATATCTTGAAATGATGGTTTATAGTCACGAGTCACAAGTTGTTTAAAAGAGAAAGCGTAGTAATGATACTGTTCATGGAAGAAACCCCAGCACCAGTTGAGGTTGGTACTTTATTCCCATTATTTACAGGGTTTTACGCATCCAACCGGTGGGTTGGCCTTGGGATGTCTGAACCAATTAACAGTAAGAAACATGTCTAAAAACCGCCAAGGTTACGCGGTCCTGGAGCTCCTGTTGTGGTATCTTGCCATCGATGGATTGAGGTTTGTTGATGCTGTGAGGTTGTTTTTCAGAAGATGTTCATGTACTGTACAGTAAGAAATATGTAAAAGTATCATTGAATCATATATTTATTATTTTCTAAATATAGAGGGATGGTACTACATGAAAACTTATATAAGGCGGGCGTTGTTTTTGGGACAATGTTTTCTTGCTTTGTCCTTTATCTAGCACTCATGCCTTAATGATACATCATATTTACATACTTATTCTGGAAAATATACGATTTCTTTGTGACTGACCAGTACCAATGCAGAGTACCGCCCCAACAACAAACTCAAACCATCATTTCAAATGGAACATGGATTGATCCTTTCAAGATCGCCGTATTTCCTGTGAACAGGAGTGTGGTCAATTTTTTGTTCTTCCAGCGGAGGAGGAAATGGTACCTGTTTTTGTTCGAGATTACACCCCCGAAAACTAAGATGAAACCTAAAAATTCATCGTTTTTGCAGATTTTTCGGGGAGTGCCATTCCAATTCCACAACTCGATGCGACGTCAGGCACCAAGTGGGCAGAATCTCCAGCCAGGCGGCAAAGGCATGTCTGGCACACTCGGCCCTGGTGGTAAGGGCCCCAGTGGTAAGGGCCCTGGCATGGCTATGCCGGCTATGCCGCCTATGCCTATGCCTGGTGGCAAAGGCATGCCTGGCATGCCTAACCACAAGGGGAATGGCTGCCGTGGCCTGAATCAGCAAGGCATGCAAGGCATGCAGTCCATGAATCCGATGGGAATGCAACAAGGGCCCAGCATGGCTCAACAGTCACTTGCCATGCACCATAGGGTGACGATTTTCTGTGTGTGAATGGGTTGGAAGATCGACAGACACCTTAAAATTGAAGAGTGTGAACACAAGTCGGTTTTGACAAGAAGACACTTCAAGTCATTGTGGGTTTCAGATCTTTGTTTACTTGCTATTATTTATTGTTTTTTTCAATGGGACCATCTTGGATCTAAGAGGTTCTTTAAAAAATCAGTGACCTTGTTTCCTGGACAAGAAAAACTACTCAAAAGCTGTATGTGTTTTCTTTAAATGTTTTTTGGTCACTCCAAACTTTTGTGTTTTTTTAAATTTTCCATCTCTTCGTTCAGCAAATTTGACGACATGGGGATGAGAGTCCATCAACTCGAACATTTTGTTGGTCAACTTCGAGAAAGTGTTCCGGGCGGGTTCACACGATGGTTCAAAGATGCTCATCAATGAAACTTAAGCATCCCCTTAAAGGTGTGTCTAAGGTGTTAACTCACAAGACAACATGTTTGTTTCATGATTTTCATAACATGCCCTTGTTTTTTTTCTTTTTTTGTTTTAACTTGGGTTCCACAATTTGTCGGGAGTTCATGATATCATTCTTCAGGGCGGCCATGGCAATGGCAGCTAATGCGGAAAGCGTGCGCCCAGCAACAGCATTTTCTTCACCAGGACCCCATTGTATGGGAGGCTTCAAGTATCAGCCGTAGGGGTGGTTAATCAATGGGGGATGGTTACATGATGATATCTAAGACTGTCTGACAAAAAGTGTGGATTTTTACTGGCTATCACTGATTTTTACCCAGCTGTGTTCTTTTTTGTTTGTGATTTTGTGGCGGTGAAGCTGTGACTTGTGATCTGATAGAGAGTGGATTTGAGAAGTAATTACCGGGTACTGGTACTGGACTCATATTTCTCGGAGAGCTGAACAGAATATCAACGTTGATATCAGATTCATAGGTGAGAAACAGGGATTCCCAGCCAACACTTTTGAGTCGATGATGTTCCGAACTTCCCAAGGTCCGAGTGTGTACAAAATTTACTGGGGTTTTCTTACCAGTTTCATGGTCTGAAGGGAGAAAATCGTCCTGAAATACCATTCTACTGTCAAAATTACTGTACTTCATCTTGGGAAAATACCCTTACAAAATGGAATCACGACTGAATATCCCCAAGATGAAGATACCCTTATAATCCAGGGGGATCTTGTACCCAAACCATAGTATCTGAGCAACTTAACACCAGCTCTTGACCCATGAAATTGTAGAGGATTTTGGTTGTTAGTTGTTTAAAAGATTGCCTTCAAATGATGAACCAGCTGAAATGTTGCAAGGTTCATAGTTGGCAAATTGAACCTTCATACTGTTGATGGTGAACAAAAATCCACCTTCACCAGTTGGGCGTTTCTTTTCAGTGAATATATCGCTACATGATTACGGCTTTTTTATGCCAGCCTTTCTGTTGTTGATGTTGGTTGTCGGATTTCTGTTCATCATCAGCATATCAGGAGCAGAGCGACATAGAGGAAGTGTGAAATCCTTCAATCCTCAGAAGGCCCGATGTCTCCACGGTGTGTAGTAACAAAAGCGAGGGGTTCGGTTTCCCACAAGAAACTCATGACCACAAAATTTGTTTGGAGATGTTTCTCCTACCGTCAAAACAGTCAAAACTATTGAAGTCCAACTCTTCTTTGTTGTTGTTTTTTTTCCATTTCAATCGTTTTTGTTAGGTCAATCATTTCATATTACCCTTAATGAAAAAAGCTGACGTTTCCCTTTATTTGTTGGATCCAAAAATCACCAGGGCTTTGGCTTCATTACATGTCCATCCTTGCAAAGTGATGTACCTTGGTCACGTCTGATGTTTTTTTTGTGTGGCGTGGTGTTGGTGAGGGGTGGAATCAACGGAAAAAAACACATCTCATCAAGGGTATATAGGGGATGACATCCCAGTTATGTGGCTATTATGTGGGGATTGTAGTAAACCATTATATATCTAGGGTAGTGGTTTCAAAGATTTATTGTTATGTTCATCCCTAATTTGCGGGAAATTATTTAATTTGACGATATAATATGTTTCAGATGGGTTGAAACCACCAAGTGTAGAAAAGAAAGAAATGGGTGGTAGGAGTTTAGTCTAGTGAAGAAAAGATATGTACACTCCGGGATCAACTAACATGTTATGCCTATGATCCTGTTTATATTTAACACGAAAGATTCGGTGATTTTCCTACCAGGGGCATGTTACTGGTAGTTTACCAGAGGGTTTTGAAGTTATTTTATCAAAAGTTCATCACTGAGTTGGATAAGAAAACTCTCCCTACATTTTTTGCTGGACTGTGGCATGGAATATAAGCTGAGATAGGTGGAACAGATGGGACTTCCGGTTGTCTCGGAGCTAGTTTACTTCGCTGAACTGGTTTTTCATTTGGCAGGATGAAGAAAATCAAAGCGTCTCAAAATTTTGAATGCAGCTGATTGAAGATCAATACACAACAAAGAAGTATTAAATGTTCACACTCCAATCTACATGTACCTCACTTCTGAGTTGTTTGTAAGTATCCGAGTATCACTAATTGCGATCGGCCCGTGAACCGAAGAGTTTTGGCTTTTCTTGCTTGCCTGTGAATCCCTGATCAAACTGTTTCAAATGCATCCTGTTTGGTCCTTTTTTGCTCCTGGATTGTAGAACAGCAAAGCATTTACTTGAATGATCATCCTGCAGATTGTAAGTGAACAAAAACTGATGATTTACATCATGATTCCTACAAGTCTAAGTTGTTTTACTGCAAGTTGATCCATACATATCATGTAATTGTCAACCCCCAGCACCACGAACCACGAACCCTACATTTTGAACCACGGCATTCACTGCGATGCGAAACGGCGATCTTCACCGGATCTGACTCTGACGGCGACTGAGGTCTACTTCAACTCTCGCAACCTCGCAGATCACATGCGAACGGCGCAACTGGACCACCGACAGGTGCCATTGGGAGCAATTTGAGTTGGGGGAAAGGTTAAAGAATTAAAGGTTTAAGGTCTTAGGTTTAGGTTGTGGTTGTGGTTGTTGTTGTTGTTGTTGTTGTTGTTGTTGTTGTTGGTTGGTTGCTGAATGGGAGGTTTGAGGGACGTGTGATGTTTGATGGCAGGAGTGAACTTGTGAATGGGTGACATGAAGCCATGACCCGCAAGGATAAGAACACAACGTGCGTGCCAGGAATGTGTGAGGAGAAAACAAAGACGTGACTGGCGGTACATTTGTTAAACACGTTTGAATCTTTGAATATCTATGCGAATCTAAGCTTGCACCTATCAATCCACCTTTATTTACCACCAGGAGTCTTGTTGGATTTTCAAGATGTTTCAGGTCTTTCTGCCGCAAGACTTGGAAAAATCCTCCCATTTTTTTTACCAGGTGTCCTTCACAGTGAGACACCTTCCAGATGGAAAGCTTCAAGCCAACAATATTCAGGTGAGAAAGAAACTGAAAAAAACAACAAAAAAACAAATAAACAAGGTGGGTGATTGATGACGAGTGATGTGGGACACTCAACGTAAAGACTTTTGACTTGATTCTTTTCTATGCCCCTCCCCAAAATGCGCATTAGAAACACAAAGGAACCTGGTTTTTCGGCGGTCGCCAATGTCACAGCTGGAGTTGTTTGTATCGCCTCAGCAAAAACAATGGAAAAGAACTGCATTTTCTGATCATGCCTGGTTCCATGGATGGAATTGTTCAATGCAATGATTGATTCCGTGATTGATTGAGCAAATAAAAAATGGAATTTGCTCAGGTGATTTGATTGAAACCATGTTTTCATGAGTCAGATTCGATGGATGGACAATTCTCCGATTCCACGGCTGCCTTCACAAGCATATCTCACTTTTGTCTCCTCTTGTTTAGTTGAAGACATCGTAGAACACCAAGCATACATCCCAAATGTTCACCAACATGTAGCAAACACTAGCCAGATCGATGATAAAAAGAAAGTGTTTCAATTAATTGGAAGGTATTGATTGTACAATACCCACCTATCACCATTTTGTAATAGTTCAAACGATACGTTATACTAGTATATATTTATCTTTATCTCACGTGTTGTTTTCCAAGATACATTTTCTTTGTAGAACTGCACCATGTCTCCTCCATTTGCCCCCTGGAAACTCCACTGCTTTGTTGCTGTTTGTTCCGCCTGCAGCCTTTTAAGTCCCAGGTTTTAATCTTGAGACAGCTTCTCTAAACGCACAAAAATCTGCTCAGCAGTTTTAGTTTGGTCTTTTTACTAGTTTGGTGATGATACTGGAATGTCTGCATTTTTTTGTACACGCCCAATGTTTTCATGCCAGATTGGACCATAATTTTTTTGATCTAACAATATGATCATAGGTTAGGTTCCTGCCCCTGGTGAGACTGAACAAATGGGCTCTAAACATCTTGGGGATTGTCCGATTCGGATATTTAAAATGGACTCCCTAAAAAAACAGTTCCCCCTGAAAATAAGCCTTCCCAAAAGAAACATGGTCTCCCAACCCCTATTTTTCTAACAGCGAGCTGTTAGTTTTACCGGGAGTATAGGAAAATAAATTGAAGCTCGAAGTCTTCAACTTTGATTCTATAGGTATTATTTCCAGTATTTCCGGTGTCCATTGCCAGCCATTTTCCATGTTTTTTTAAACGCGAAAACCCGCGGCGGGTTTTCGCCACGCCAGGTTGAAGGCTGATCGAGAAGCGGAATGGCTTCGACTGGACGTAGGAAATAACCAGTGGAAAAGACAAAGATGACCGTGATTTTTGGAGCAAACAAATTAATGGAGTCATGAATGATATTTAAACATTGTATAGCGAATTATTGGTAAGCCACGTGTTGTCAAAGATTCTTTAGTTTTGCCCCTGCTTGCAGAAATCATCCAATTTGATTTATGTTTTTCACAGGGGTTGAAACCACCACCCTCAAAGTATAGTGCGACAGATTGCTACAGGATGTATGATGATGCATTTCCCCTGCTGGTAACAGTGCTAAGGGGTACTCAAGGTTCTTTCGAGGTTTCATAAGAAATGAAAGCAAGTAGGGATTTGAGTCTACAGTGAGTGCAGTAAATGTGATTTTTGAAAACATACGCAAGTACTGAACCAATCGGCTATTGTATATGTGTCACTAGTTTGTTTTCTCAGCAATCAACTTTGGGTTTACAGCCCTTCCGAAGAAAAGAGAGACAAAGTTGCTCTGCTGAAGCTCAGCGGAAAGCATTGAAGCAGGAGTCAAAGAGCAGAGTGTTAAAAAGAGAGGGCGGTGGTGGTCAACTTGAGCTATTGGGCTCGCAACCTTCGTTGTGTACTTCAACTCGCAAAGGAAATCAGTCATCATTTGGACGGTTATATGATTTTAATATGAGTTATATGAATGGTCAGGACCATGACAAATATGTTTGAGGGCTCCGCGGCCTAGGGTTCAATACTTTAAAGCCGGCTTCCTCCATATCAACTGGTTGGCTGGCTTCAGTGCTGGTTGCTGTTGCTCGTGTATTGGGGGTAAACGGGGCCTCGCGCTTTAGATGGTGGTTTAGTAGGAGACATCCTTTCAAAATGGCCCAAGCAATAATATATATTTGTTTTTAAGATGTATCTATATAATTTGATTGCATTTCTGTGGAAAGATCCGGTTTTTGCAGGTATACGGTATACGGTATATTCTATTTCCTCAGGCTGAGGTAGCTTCGTCACTCCAGAAGGTAAATTCCTATGGTTTTCGGAGGTTTTAAGTCGTGTTTTCAAGATTTGATTTGACGTAGGATGGATCTATTTGAATTAACTTGCAATGTATCTTACACTCCTGCAAACTAACATATCCATGGCTAACCTCCTGGAATATACCATCAAAAGTGTTGATTTCCATGGCTATGTGAGTTTACTAGAGGGTACTGGGTAGCTTCATATCTTCAGAGTTTCAAAGGGCGGTGATCTTTTTTCGGATAGGAAGATCCAACTCAAAAGGATTTTCAAATCTATTTTGGATGAAGGTGAATCAGTGTTTCACTAGAGATATCTACTAAGTTACACTTGATTTCCAATTATTATCTTAGATCTGTTGGTAAACTCTGCATACATACACATATTTGTACACATGTACATTTTATAAACATTGCATACATATATATATATATACTGTATATAACATAGCCAAGAAGCTGCGCTCACCATGTTGACTTTAGAATGGTTTATTTGGGTATCCCAATTCGACCAATCATTGCCTGGTAGCGATCTCGGCCATCGTATTCAGGGCGAGAAGACTAAGACCGTTTGTGGCACCTCCGTTTGATTCCCAAGAGAGCTCTGAACGATGTTGATAGGTTACTTCGGTTACTTCAATATCTGACTTGTGCTTGTAAGCACTCAGAAGTTGATGTTTATATATTGTAGATGGTGAAACCATGATTTTTGTTGGATGATTTTTTTGGGGGGTATGATTTGATGATACATGGGTTTTTTTAAGGTCATTTGCACCTCCTTGTTGCGGTCCTATCTTTCACTGAGTTATTCAAAATTGCCATTTTTACACTTGGTTTTTGGTCGACGACCCTTGGAATCGTAAAAAGATCAATTTGGTGACAGATTCCTCTGTGATTGTCATGGGTTCATTTACACCGCCGAAAACTAACATGGAACCTGAAAAGGATGGTTTCCAAAAGGAATCTCCTTTTCCAGGGGTCCATTTTCAGGTTCCATGTTAGTTTTCGGGGTGGCCGATTTTTTAGGGATTTCTTAGAAAACCCATGGGTTGAAACCATTAGGAAAGATCAGGGTCCCCACCGAAGTTTTGAGGAGACCTCCCTCGGCCCGGTCTCACAAGGAATATATGGCTCCTGAGATCATCAAGAAAGAAGCTTATGGTCTTATGGTGGACTGGTCCTGGAACCCAGCAAAACTGGGTGGTGGTTTCAAATGTTTTTTATTGTTCATCCCTTCTTGGGGAAATGATCCAATTTGACTAATATTTTTCAGATGGGTTGAAACCACCAACTAGATCTGACTGAAGATGTTGAGTGTAATATGTTGATGATATGCATAGATGTATAATTTAAATGCCGGTGGCGAAGGTAGGAAATACATTGAAGAGGAAACACAAAGCAGAAGTATAGACAGTAAAGGTAGATTACACATTTGATTAGATTGCTTAGGCTTTGGGGGTTAGACAATACTTTGAGGCCATGGCATCCCAGGCTGTAGGTAAACCCGACCATGGCAACGCAACCAGGTGGTCATATGGTGTTTTGGTCTATGAGATGTTGGTGGGTCGCTCTCCTTTCAATGATGCTGATGTCCGGGGGCTTCAGGGTTTCACTGGTGGATTTTGTTGGTGATGGAGTTCTTTGCAATTTTTGTTCAATTGTTTTTTCTTAGATGAAAATCATACTGTATGAAGCCAGAGTATCTATGAATAATGATATGAATCCCAATGAAATCCAATCTTATTCCTATTGGAACTCAAAAGAGAAAGTATGGAATTCGGAACGAGAACTTAGGCGTGTGACTATGGAGAAATGGATAGGCCATAGTGGCACAGCTGTTTGCTGATTGCTGAAAAACTTGCTGCAACATAGAAAATTCCTACCTTGTCTTGCGGGATCCTTTGCAATGCAATTTGAATCCATTCCGTACGCAAGTTGAGGTGAAAGGAAAACATATAGTTTTATATACATCCAACAAAAATACTTCTGAAATTTTGTATGTACTGTATTGAAAAATATATGCAAGTAAAATATGTACATACATACATATATATATATATATATTTTTATTTATATATATATTTACATATTTACAAATCCCTACTGAAAAGGTGATCTAGTTGATCCGGCTCTGGCGAAGGAGAATCAAGTCTTAGCTTTGGCACTTTCGGGACGTGTGAGCTATCCAGTGGTGACCTGGTGCAATGAACGTGAATTCTTTTGGCGCTTCGGGAGCAGCCGGTTGAAGTTGGTGGTTTGTGTGGTGTTTGTTAAGGATTTCTATTCTTGGAAGGAGAATCTGCCAGTTTTTGGTGGGGTCAGATTTGTTTACAAGTGTAAGGTCTGGATGTTCGCAGTTGTTTTTTCGGAGTGTTCAATAGCTCCTCAGAGTGGATGATTTTCAGTGGGAATCTTGGGAGGATCTGGGCCTTTTTGCTGCAATTTTTCACCATTGACTTGAAAAAAGGTAGTAGTAAATACGTGCAAAAAACACTAAGAATGTGAGATGGTCATGGAAGTTTACTGCAAACATTATCAATTTGTCATCTATATTTCTTCTTCGCTTCTTCAACTCAACAAAACAATCATCAGCTCCAACCTCTCCAAAGCAATTATGAACCTCACCATTTTTGAAGAGATCTATATATGCCCCCGTTTTTTTGTCCCCCCCACGTGGCATACCAATCTAACCCTTGCGTGGGAATGGCCACCGTTCCACCGAGTTTTTATCAAAGCCATCCAAAGACTTCATTGGAAGGCGAGGTTTTTTGGTAGGATGCCATGACCTCGGAGGTTTTCGCTGCCAAAGTTTTCGCTGCCAAAGTAATTGGGTTAGTGGAGTTTGAATTTTTTGATATGTTTTTGTTGAGATTTGTCTTCCGAGAAAAACGATGTATATGTATAATTCCCAGGAAAGTGAGAGAGTATACCACATATGCACATATTGGTGTGTTCATATTTGTGATGATCATGCGTCGGTGTTTTTATGTTAAGCCTACTTCAGAAAAATGATCTCACATCGTTGCAAGCATGTTCTTAAAGGCTTGAAACTATCAACTAGCCTCACGTGAGAAGATCATACAAGTATCTTCCCTGAAGACACCAGATGGCTCAGTTGAAAGATGCCTGAGTATTCATTGCTTTTAGCAGTTGTTTCAATAAAAAGTTTAATTTTATTCAGAATTTGTTGCAAGAAATTGTTTTTGTTTGTTTTCACTGATTTTCCAGTTCTTTGATTCTTTTGGGATGCTTGGCCTTTGAGTATTGTCAAAGATCTTCACTTTTTGAGGTCCCCCTCCGATTTTCACTACCTGGAGGTTGCTGACAAAGATTCCTTCGAGACGTTTGGGTGCTCCCGAAATCCAAGTCCCAGGGTCCCAGTGAGCACGTTTGGTTGGGGAAAGCCGAAATCAAGATCCGGTTTCGGTTGGGCCAGTTTTGGGGGTTGAGGAAATCATGCAACAAAAACAACAAAAACGAGATGTCTGAACATGGAAGCAGCTAGAGCAAGGGTGAAGTTACCATGTTTTTCAGCAGTTGTGCTAATGAAAAACTGACTTTAGGAACATGCCCATTTTCCATTTGCATATTTTGTTCAATCTTCTTTGCCATTCCCAAGAGTCGGCAGTTATCATTTTTGGGGGTCCACACTGTTGCTCAATTTTTGAGAGGCAAAGATGAGATAGGTCAGATAGGTTCATCATTCTACTACGGTCAGGTGGTATACTTTTTCGTTTCAATCATTTTGTTGCTTTACCCCTTCTACATTTTGAACTCTATAAGGTAGATATTGGAGGTAACACAAGCAATGGACGAGAATTTCTGAGTCGCAAATGTTCAATGAAGTCATCCATTAAGGGTCTGAAGGTTGATTGTTTCCCTTAGATAAGTTGGATAAATACGACATTGGAAACGTTCCAACGAAAATGCTTGGTTGGGTTGTTGCTGGGTTAAAAGTTTGATACTTGGTTGGAAAATCAGAAGCAGAGGGCACTGATTAGATATGAAGTGTTTGAATCAAGCATGCAAACTTGAAGCCGTATCAAGCAACTCCAACAATCTTGGATTCTTTGGTTATTTGATGTTATTTGCACGTTTTTGTTTCCAAATCTTTTGTTCGTTGAAATCAATTTTGCTTCTCAAATTCACAAGCAAGCATTCTGTGGAAAACAAACACATAGGATTTCACTGGCTCTTGGGTTCAAGGACAACAGCAGCCTTTTTGGTGCGGCATCCATTTCATCCACTAGAAGCACATATGGCAGAGTGCAGTACCAAAAATCAAATAAATCAGATAGTATCTGACATGCAACGACATGTATCTAGTTCTATCTAAGTATGTGCTACCATCTGGAATTATTAGATGAAGCCAACATGTGGATGCAGATGATTCACATAGCCACATAGCACTTTGGTTTTTCAAATCTTTGGGTAGATGGAAGATGTGTGTCGCATTTGAAGCCAGACATCACGCAGCAACAAAAATGGTCCAAGTTTGCAAAGAAGAAACGTGAAATGACATGAAACTCATCTGTACAAAAACAAAGGCTTTTCTGGCCTTTGCGACATTTTTACCACCTTGGGAAACCCAACTCTATCCATGCCCTTTGGTTGACACCAAGTGGCCTGAGAAACAGGACTTCAAGGGTTCAGAAAAACAACTTTCTGCTTGGAATTGCGCCATTTGCCGTTGAGAAATTCCAGTGTGAAACTCAGAGCTTTTCGTGTGAAAAACGTTACCCGTGAACGACCAACTTTGCATGATAGGTGCTTGGTGATGTTCGTTTTTAATACTTGTGTTTGGTTATACAAAATGTTTGCCAGATTCTTTTGTGAACAAATCTTAAGCATAAAGAACCGCTCTATTTCGGCAGGCGGCAGAGCGAAGCGCGATAGGGCGCCATGCCAGCCCGTCGGCACATTCCAAAGAGGTAGCCGACAAAAAGCGGTGGAGAATGAGATCTGACACACCTTTGCCACTGAGATTTTACATGGAGATAATTACTAAAATGAGGCTAGAAAAGGGGAACTCAGTTTGAAACACTATGGTAAAGTGGGTACCTGGATATATGTGTTAATTTCAGGGGTGTACACTTGGTGATATGACCTTTTGATCTCCTGTATTGGTTAATTACCGGTCACTTTCCTTTTTCAAAGTTCTAGTCAGCCATTTTACCGCAACCATTCGGGAAGGCTTACGTCATGAATTGACTCAAATGTTTGTCCCCATTTTTACCGGTCACATTTGCTGTTAAAAGGCGCGCCGCACTCTATTATAGAAGCTAATGCTGACAGCACATCAGGGGTCAGTACTGTATATGTCAATTTAATTCATAAAGATTCCAGATGATTTTAAGTTCCCCTAACCAAATCTGCTACTTGACTTCTCCCATTCCAAACATGGGGAATGCAAGACCTTCTGATTGCCAACAAGTCAAAAGGGTTGTTATTTGTACCCATGAACCCATGTGTCATACTCCCTGCTAAATTAAGGTCATGCATTCATGAAAATCCATGGTATAATTTTTCATATTGGTTTATCATTGGCCCTCATTGAACTCCTTTTTGGGAGTTGCAACATTGACTTTCACACTGGTAATAGATTTCACTCAAAACAGAGATCCCCAAACACCAACAAAGAAATTCAAGTCAATTCTATACTCTATATAAGGTGGGCCCGTACCAGTTACGAACGGAGTTATAACCCCTATAAATGGCCTTATAGATGGGTAACTAACTGAGGTTATGTCAACCTACTATATAAGTAGGGGTTATTATTATAACTTATAACCCTACTTGTAACTGGATGATACGGGCCCACCATGGGTTTCCAGGCTTCCTTTGCCACGGCTTCGGTCGAAGGTGCGTTCGGGTTCAGAGGGTGAAAGCTTCCTTTTGCACCGTGGGAAGTCATCCCACCCAAGCACGATGGGGTTTTTAGCAGGGGGAATTCATCCCAAAAGATGTTTTTTTCCAAAAATCTGGATATGAAGAAGTGACATGCCCCCCCCAACAGCATCAATGCTTTGCTAACCCTCCCTGAAACTAACAGCAAAAGGTGCTGAAAAATAGGCCGAAACCCAACAAGAAACGAATCGTCTTCCAACCATCCATTTTCAATAGGTGTATATAAACTCTCTGTTAGTTTCAAGGAGGATATTTGTTTTTTTGGGGCAAAAAGGGTGATGTGATCATATGTGATATTTGTTCCGCACCACCTTGCTCCAATCAGTTTTTTCGTTGGACTTCGGAAAACGTTTCTGATGTGGCTGGGGAACCCTTTTTTGTGCAGTCTATCCTGTTTGAAACCTGATATATAATGAAATCTACACCCTGGAAATTGAAGTATGGAGACTTCAAAAAGATGGTTTGGAAAATGTATCTCCGGCTTCAAATATGGCGTCATTTTGGGCGTATATTACATTAGATTTGAGGGAGGTGTAATACTCACTTGACAACTTGACAACCTTTGTTCCAGATACAGGCCAGGCAAAAGCTTGCGCCCAGAAGGGATCGTACTCGTTTTTTTTTTCCGTGGGGATGAGTTTCCCGGGATGAGGTTTCTGAATTTTCCCTCATTAGGCCGAGTGGATTTTCTATGGATGAAGTTGGATCAAACAAACACTTCCTCCAAAATGCCACTGATGTCACCATATAGAATTTGCTTGCGACATAAATCATAGAGAAATCATAGAGTATATGCTGGATAGTAAACAAACATGAATAAACATGAACACATGATCATGGAAATCCACTATTCCTAACAAATACTTCTGAAGATGAGAAAAGTTCCAGAAAACACACATAAATCTATAAGTTCCATAAGTGTTCAAACACATCCAGAAGATATGGAATAAAAGTCAAACGGTCAAACTTGGATAACTACACCATTTTGGTATTTTTTTCAGTGAGGTCAGGTGAGGCTACTTGGCAACAAACAATGGGAATCTACGCCACCCCTCAGCAAGAAAATGAGGCCTTATTAGGGGGACAATGATGGTTACTTCATAAACCCCCACCCAAAAAAAGGCCTTATTTTCTGGGAAACGTTGGCATTGTCCCATTGTTACAATGATTCCCATTATTAATTAGATTCCCATGGGACATTAACCCGGTTATATAAGACCTCAACAAAATCTCATGACGGATCCATGGGACGAATGGTTTATTTACCTACCATGAAAACCCATGAAAATCAACGATTTATGGATCGGTTTTCATATACTTTGTCCTACATGGATGGGTCCTGGGTCCTGGGCCCCATGAAGAAAATCACCATACAAGTTGACCGAATATGCCACTGTCCCATGTCCCACGGATCCGAGATTTGATTCCCAGCGTTTCACCCCAACTCCACACGTTGCGGCATGGCATGGCTTCACCACCCGTCAGGCTTCAACCACACCGAGGTGAAACGTTTTTTTTTTTGTGTGTCGATTGATTGGAAAGCTGATTGGGGGGAAGCTTGTGGGGAACTAAAATTCTTGGGAGGTGAGATTGTTTTACAATTTTTGCATAGTAATTATGATTGTATTAAGTTGTATGGTAGCAAACTATGTTATATGTTTTTATATTCTATTGTATTCTATTACGCATATTCTTTGGGAGGTGAAATCAAATTAAGTGATTTATACTCATATATTTGGTGTAATTCTGATATTCAAGAAACATGTGATGGTGAATGGCTAAAAAAGATGGAGTTGACCCTTTGGAGGATTCAATTTTGTGATTACATAGTATTGATGTAGGTTAGCAATGAACACAATTAAAGGCAGGTTATTTCAATTTCAACATGGGTGTTTTGAGGAGATTGGCATGGTCTCAAGAGTTTTTTTTTGCATTAGGAGGAGAAAGAGAAGGAGGAGGATTTTGGTGACGATGATGGTTTTAAGGTTTTGATGCCGATGGTTTTGATGATAATCATGATCATCCCAATCATCATAATCATGATGATCATGTCAATTATCAAAATCATCATCATCATCATCATCATCATCATCATCATCATCATCATCATCATCATCATCACAATTATGAGCACCATGATCGCGATCATGATCATCTTCTGTGACAACAAAATCCATGCAATGTATATCAACTCTAGGCTTCCATGCCACCTCTGCAGGCAACCATCACTGCCACTTACGGAGGAGGGGTTCCATTCGAAAAACTTGGAGTTTCCATGGATGGATCTTTTTTCCGATGTACATATTGTTGATGGAAGCAATTCTGCACCAGTTAATAGGTTGTTTATCCCATTATTTACAAGGTTTTGTACAGCAGAAAAAATGACATTTCAAAATTGTTTTTGATCGCTCAGTTGCCTTTGGTGGGGTCCTAGCATTCTGGTACAGGGATGTCTGACGCTTGGAACAACTCATGTCAGTGTGGGCTGTTCTGATGTCAGTGTTGATACTTGTTGAGTTTGAGCAAGACACCAGCTTCACAATGATAGTTCTCCATGTCATCATACACAAAACAGAAGCTATTTTGGTACGAAACTTGAAGTTGACCCAACACAAGCATCATTTTTAAATATAAACATGGTGTTCCTCCAAGATGGTCTGTGTTTTTTGTGTTTCGTTTCCCAGCTTATTCCCTATGGGTCAACAACAGGAGCCTGAAGAGACAAAATCACATGCCTCCACTGGAATAGTGCCTCGGCCACCTTGACTGGGGAAATCCAACTGTGATCAGTGGAGATTCAGACTTTATTTAGGGTATACAATGGAGATCTCATAGAAGTTCAAGAGATGTTGATTGGATATCATTAGATACTGCATACTATATCTTATTAATAGAGGTACCCCTAAAATGGATTAAAATGGATGGTTTATAATGGAAAACCCTATTAAAATGGATGATGTGGGGGTACCACTATTTTCGGAAACACCCATATGTTTCTTAGTAAGTATAATTTATGTTACATCATCCCTAGGTGGTATCGTCATGATTCATGTCATTGTGGGGAGTGAAACATTTGGGTACAAGAGAAGGCGGATCGTGGATTTGGCAATGTCAGAATATTCCAATCATCCGATTTGCGGGGCAAACATGTTCAGCAACATATATCACAAGGAAACATGACCTCTTTGTGGTAATTTTCATAGTGAGTGCTCAACCAAGCCGCCAAGCGAAAGCTCAACAAGGGGAACTTATTCCAACAAAACCCAACCAACTGAATCCAGTCGGTCTTTTGAAGAATATGTTTCTAGTTTGTGGGGATGTATGAGATAACTTGTCCGTCCGATTCATGCGGCACAATTCTTGAAAATAGAAGGTTTTAACTTCACCAACATCACCAAGAAACAACAGTGGAGAAATGGTGGTTTCCAAAAATAGGGGTAAAACCCCCAAATCATCCATTTTAATAGGGTTTTCCATTTTGTAACCATCCATTTTGGGGTACCCCTATTTTTGGAAACACCCAAATGTTGAGCTCCTTTTGACCCAATTTTTGTTCGCAATGCTGGTGATGCTACTTTCCCTTCTTTTGGACCCGAGGCATTCCGGGCAAATGGCCCTCTTTTGGAATGGGCAGCTGTGCAGGAAACGGATCCACACCGATCTCAGCGAGATTTGATTGTTGTTTTTTTCATGCTTTTTGTTCAGTGCTTTGAACTAAACTTGTGGATGTTTGTTCCTAGATTTGGGGAAGATAACGCCACGCGTCGACGGTCACACGTTTTTTTCTCAGAAAGGTTGTTGATCCATGTTTGAGACTCCATGAGTCTTGAACATCAAATGGTACCAATCTCTTCACTCGTGGATTCTTATGTTTTCAAGGGCTGTAGACCTTCAACTTAGACTGTGGGATCTTGTGGAAAATCGGGAAAATCGCATTTTACAACCTTGGAGTATCATCACCTTTTCATGTGGAAATGTCTATGCCACGAAGTGCTCAATGTTTGTTTCAGCTATTTACGAATACAAGTATCAATCCAAATTTTATAATGACCAGTTAAGTTTTCCAACCCACACACACACTTGAACTAAACTTGGTAACTTGGTAATGAGTTGATTGATGGCAGGTATCCATAAAGAATAGATATAAACAATATCACCAACCCTCAACCCTCAACCCCAACCCCTCTTATGTGGCCCCCCCCCCCAAAAAAAAAAACAAACAAACCACGAAGTCGGTCACTCTCGTCCTTTTTAAACACCGGGACCCAGGAGTTGGAAGTCCTGGAGGCAAAGGTTCTCGAGGAGCAACAACATCAGAAGCTCAAACAACAGAGGCGGGGCTTCCCCCAACAAACGGCGGTTCCAACAAACGGGTCTCCACCCCCATTGGGGGGTTGAAACGAAACGAAACGAAACACCAGGTGGGCCTCGTTGGTTAATGGAAATTCAACGGCTGGGTGGTTGATTCAACCTAGCTTCTTGATGGTTGAGGATGATTTTGAGGATGTTGAACTTTGGGTTTGGGGTGAGTTTGGGATTGGTTGGGTTTCCAGTTGGATGGGTGTGGGACACTGAAACAAGTAAAAGATGAAGATGAGACGTAGATGGTGTACAGTGCGAGTTGTTTCGTTTTTTTGTTGTTGTAGCAGGTGGTACTTGGTGTTGTTTTTTTGGTCCTACAATTTTTGCTAAAGATCTGATATGTCCAACATCCAGAGGACAACGACAAGCTGTTTACAGTCCTCCAAGTCACATATATCAAAGTAATGTCAGAACGGGCTTGTTGAAGAGTACTGAAATCGGAATGCGATGAAGGGAGCCATAGAATGATGTATTCCTAGCTATTTGGATGTATATTTGGAAGGACAAATCAAATCCCATGGGAAAGTGAAGTACTTGCAGGATTCATGGAGCGACTATTGCTGGAAATGACATGAAAATCCTCGTAAACACGACATCGCGCGTCGTGGAAAAGCAGCGCAAACAGGCAAGAGCACATGTCCATGCTCAACGCTCAGCGTGAACAGACGCTACAAGCGGAGGCATCACCGTGAAGAAAGCTGGATTGCACGAGTTGATAGGTGGTTCAATCTTATGATTGACATGGTGTCTACCACAGCCTTTGTATGGATTTTGACATCTTGTTGATCAGTCTTTTGATTATTGCAACTGCTGCATACTGGATCAAAAGTCCCTCAACAGTACCTTCAAAAGCATTCAAATACATACTGTATCGGCGCTTGAATGTTGACTCTCCAGCGCAGGACCATTTACACATTGCAAAAATTAAGATGGACACTTCAAACTTCAAACGTGATGGTTTTAACAAGGACTTTTCCTGTCAACCATGGTGGTAATTGTCATTGTTCATGTTGGCTGTTGGGATGACAGGTAACACATTGATTGCAAAACGTGTATCTGAACCAACCTTAGAAATTGCACAGGTAACACATTGTATACACTCAAAGATCTCAAAGAAATAAGGGAACTAAACCTTTGAGTGTATACGATATACAAATATGCTGTTTACATGGCTTCCTCACCGTTGTTTACCCCTCCAATTGCCAGGGAGAGCGGCGTGACATGCTGCGAAGGCCTTTGAGTTGTTGAGTTGTTGGAGGGTTTGGATGCATACCTCGCACCCAAGCAGGTAGATCGAAGATTGGGGGGACACACTTTTCAGCTAAAGACATTTTTCCGCTATATAAAACCCTTCAAAGAATCCAGACTTGATGTATATTTAAATACATGGAACAATTCAGAAAGAATGTTATGGATGATAAATGATACCAAAAAAAATGATGGAAAACCTGTCCATAACTCACGGCTTGGCCAGGAATGTCCACACATTGGATTTGTCTATTTTGAACAAGTCCAGATGCTCCAATTTGGGTATCATCACGAATTAGCTGAAAGCTCTCAGCTGGACTTGGAGATTTGGCAGGGTTTTGGGGAGAAAAAGTGAACCCCCCCAAATAATTTAACAGAGATATCAAACATGGCTGTATTTAAAGCCGGAACCACCTTTTCCAAACCATCATGTTGGGTATTTGTGTTAGTTTTCCGGGGGTGTAGTTTTTTTCATATCCCATATGATCCATGTATGGTATATTCACCTACATTTACCACAAAAATCAACCAAAATGTAGGTAAATATACCAGTCCCATGGATCCGAGGGAGGGAACTTCAAAAGAACTCCCTATGGATCTCGGATGAGATTTGGTCCCGGTCCCTGGACCTCAGGTGGCGCTTGGAAGCTGAAGAAGATGCGCAACGCTTTCACCAGGCAAACCCATCACCTTTCCCGCCGGTTGGTCACGCCAAATGCCGGTTATAACGACCTTTCCCTCCGGGAACCGTCACCCCAAATGGTGATAAAAAGTAAGGGAATCCCCCTCAAAATGGTCGAAACATTCAGGTTAAGGATTTATGATAAATTGTCCAGATTGATGACATATCCAAAATCCAAAGGTTTTGCTGCCCAAATTTTCATGGTTTCGAAGCCCAAATTGGAATTTGGGAATTTTGTCCAGAATTTGCCACATTAACATAACAGATCTTTGTCCCGGGTCATGGGGAGCTATCGGATAGGGAAATTTGATGAAAATAAATCAAGAGTGGAATGCAGGTTGATGGTTTGACTGCTAGGAAAGCCATCTCAAAAGCAAAGTTGCCACCTTTGGTGTTGTTGCCACAAAACAAAGTGAGTATACAAATCATGATGGGGAAATATATGGAAGCATATGACGAAATAAGAACGAAACCAATTATATCCAACTCTTCATGTACACCTTAGTTCAGGTCTTTTTCGAGGTCGGTAAAGTATGATAATATAGTGCTACAGTACAGATTTTTCATTGCAGCATTTCTCCGCCTCAGGCAGACTCTGACATGAAAGTGTGAAATGTGCATAATTTGACTCGATGTATCATCTATGAATGAAACGGCTCTGGAGTTGACTTGCTGGATGAAATATCATTATCCAAGCAGGTAGGTTTTTGTTGAACGATTTCCATCCCCTTGAATGAATTTGAAATCAACCCTGTGATCAGGAAGAAGCAGCCAAGAAGCAGCGGACGTTCGAGGTCATGTTCGGGAAGGGTGTGTGCGGTTTTGTCTTTTTTTTGGACCCAACACAAAATGTCTGGCAATGAGTTCTTCATCAATGTTTAGTTGTGTGTGCATGGTGTTTCTTTGCATTTGTGTTGGGGATATGTTCCTTCACTTTTTGTACAGTTTACAAAAGTGTAGGGTGCTGTAGAATGTGGACTCTAGATCCATTGCCCCATAGGCGACTCTCATATGTGCTGGGGTCTACAGTAAATTTCCATTATTTCCATAGGGGATAGTCATCAACCCAATAGTAGGGGTTTATATACCTATTACAAGAATATCCTTTTGAAGGTGGAAAGACCCATCCCTAATATAAGGAGTTGATCGACTGTGAGAGATTTGTTCTTTTCCATTGCTAAAGCTATCAGAACTCAGACCTCAGTGAGGGATCAGACCTGAGTAGGGCATCCAGAAAGCCTCGTGATTGATGGGGCAAAGGTCATGTACCAAAAAGATGGAATTTTCGCTCTAGTTCATATAGGATTTGATTATTGGCATTCACCATGAAGCCACCCATTGCTTTATTAGTGTTGGGTTCAAGTTCAACTACATCAGTTACTCAACATGAACAAAAGCCTCTTATCAGAGTTCAAGGCACCTCAGGTGCAAGATCTGTAGAATTGAAGTCTGATCATGACAGAACTTCCAGAACATTGGATCTGGTGAATGAACTCACAACACCTGACTGCCAGACGCGACGTCAGTTTGATGAGGCACCGTGCTTGATGGTAAAAGGGTGTTGTAGGTAGTCTGGCATGTGGAAAATAGTTGGAAAAAATAGCAGGTTTTACTTGAATCAGGTGGGTTTTTGTTGATCATTTTGATTTTTATTGAAGATTTCACCTTTGTGAGTTCTTTCAAATGGCTTGGAAGCACCCGGTTTTTACAGATGATCTCCACGTCGGACAGATTGTTTGAATGTGTTTGCCATCAACCTGAATCCATGGACCACCTATGGTTTGGTGTTGATCTTTCCGGTTCCATTTGGTTTCCCGCCAAAAAAGAGTTGGAGAGAGGCAAACAGGGTTTGGGTTGTCCTTGTTGTTGTTGATGCTGGTGCTGCCGGACGTCCGGCTACAGGAGGAAGCCCCAGTTTAGGAAGGCAAATTCTCATCGATGGTATTTTCAATTTGGTTTTATTGCCACTATTTGCGAAGCAATCATCGCGTTTTTTTTTAGAATTTGGCCGAAAGCACCAGAGGATAATTGCAAGTCGTAACCATTCATCAACATTTACTTGGCCACTGAATCGAACACGTCACAGTTGAATTCCCTGGCATAAAGCCGAGATATATAATGAGTCAAATCAGCTCAAGGTCAATCAATACCAATCAGCAAATGTCAACCAATAGTCGATCGAAATTCATTGAGACAAGAGAATCTAACAATGATGATCCATAGCAGAACGTCTAAAGAGCCGTCAAACTGAGCATGACGCGCGTGTTCTGAAATCGTAATAGGATTAGTTTTCATAAGTTTAATGAACGACTGATTGGTGACTTGAGATTCCCAAGATGAAGGTTGACATTTGTTGATGTTGGTTGCCTGCTTGTTGATACCGTTTGATATTCAAAGCATTCATTCATGAAATGTTTTTCTCGTGTTTATGTCCAGTGGTGTTTTGTAAATGTTCTTTGATTCATGTGTGTTTCAAAGGTAAGGATTCAAATATGCGTTGTCGGCAGTGAGAATCCTTAAATTTAATCCTTACCTTACAACATGATGTGTTTCCCGAATAAAAAAGTGACATCCCCTCCCTAAAACGAACATCCAGTTTACCCCTGAACATATCCAAAGGTTGGTTCAAATGATTCATTTCTACTCCATATGTTTTTGTTGCCTATTTTCAGTTTTTTTTACTATAGCAGTTTCTTTCAGGGAGTGTAAGATGACGGTAAACCAGGTCCAACATCCTGACGTCACTTTGAGCAAGCCAGGAGCGTCGAGAACAAATGGCTGCTGCCAAGAGACAACAGGAAGAGAGACAGAAGGTGGGAAAGAATTTGGGGAAAGTGGATGAAAAAATGGACTAATAGAGATTTGAGATGATTGTTTTTTCTTTGTAGGGCAGGATTATTTTTGTATGTAGCTTGTGTTTTGTAGGGTGATGATTCATGATAGTTAGTTATTTTAGATACTGCTTTTGGGGGTTATTACAGACATAGCTTTGTTTTTGTTGAAGGATGTCAGCAAGTAGAAACTGTAGGGTTTTAACAACTTTTTAGGTCGTTCATCTTTTTTAGGTCGTTTTTGCTCAACTTTTTACTCGACGGTTTCTTAAGTAGCAAGTATGGCAAGTATATACAGCACAATCAGTTTGCATCCTTTGCCAGTTGATTCAAAGTGATGTTTTGATCCCCTAGTTGGAGGTCACCAACAACCTTTGAAACAGTCACAAATCACCATCCCAAAAAGGTCACGTTCGCAGAATTGCCAGGTAATTTTTGGCACGCTTATTTCCAGCTTGTGAAGTAGGTCACGTAGAAAATATAAAATATCATGTGGAGCGCAAAGATCTATAGCTGTAAGAATAGTATTTGAGATTGGTGTTTGAAACTTCAGTCTAATTAACATTTTTAAAGAATGACTTGTCCGAAAACAGCTTTGGATACACAGCGCATGGAACACCATTTAGTCGGCCAGCCACGCAAGGCGGAGTTCGAAGAAGGTGGATCCGGCTGCCCTTGGGAATCCCCCCCAAAAAAAAACCATGGATCCCCGGATCGTCCGTGAGATGAGATGAAACAAGATACTCCCCCAAAATTCAACATGGAACCTGAAAATGATGGTTTCCAAAAGGAATCTCCTTTTCCAGGGACTTCTTTTCAGGTTCCATGTTAAATTTCAGGGGTGTATGTTAGGTTTGTTATTTATTGATTTCACAAACCCTTTCCCAAAGTTGTAGTTGTGTGGTTTGATCCACTTTCAGTCAACGAATAATACCTGGCTGGAAAATCGATTGTCAAATGACGATGTGACTTTCCTTTTGAAAATGAGGGATATTCCAGCCGGCTATGTTAGTTTACCATTATTGTCATCATATATATATATATATCTTTATACCTTAACTAAAAAGAGGTTTGGTTACATGAAAAAAACCACCACCAAAACCAAACAAAATCGCTACAGGTTTGGCTCCAAAAATGGAAAGACAATTTCGGCCGCCAGGTCAAAGGCAACTTCGTGTGGCCTTTGCCGAACGAGAGAAGGTGTCGTTTTTTCAGATGCCGGGAAAATTCCAGCGAAGCAGGAACCAACCAAAAGGCTGCAACCCCCCCTGAAACTGACAGCGAGTTTACACCTAAAAATGGATGCTTGGAAGACGATCCGGCTTCCTTTTGCGGGCATTTCGGCCTATTTGTTTCAGGGGCTTTGGCTGTTAGTTTCAGGGAGTGTACTGGTTTTTTAGGTGAATCTTATAAGTTGAGCATTGTTGGCCAAGTGTTGGTTTCAACAACTCAGATTTGACATTAAGAAGTTCCAGATTCTAGACCCCGCACTAAGAAAAAAGCGTGGTAAACAACGATCCACATAGTCCCATTTACCAGCAATGCCTGTATTGCGTATATTATATATAATTGCAGTAAAGATGCGTGTATATATACGGTTGTATATTGTACCGTATCATGTATGATATTAGAATATGTATGACTGAAGCTTCAAAAAAATCCGACATTGGGGTGTTCCACCAGTCGTCATACCAACAGAAACCACAACAGGCGGAGAGAAAGGAGCATGAGAAGCGGATGAAGGAACGTGCACAGGCTGGAGAAACGACCCAAGATGGGACCAACATGCAAACAACTCTCAGGAACACAATGTTCATAGATTCAAAACGAAGAAATGCCAGGTTTTTTTTGCACATGAAACAAAAGGCTATTTGCAATGAAATTGTTGATGGATGAAATCCGGCAAACTAATTGATATGGAAGATGCTCAGTTAATTACACTGCTTTAACCCAAAAAAACTGGTGCAGGAGCGTGTCCATTAACTACACCTGTGCTGTAAGAACTCATAAGGAAAGAAACCCAGGTTTTTGTGCCAGACAAACAATAAAAAAACTGATTTTTCATCACGTGAATGCATGAATTTGCTGGGTATTTTGCAACAGCTTCTGGTTCAACATGTTCAGCCAGACGACTCCCCTTTTTGTTACATACGTCAGATGCGGGGAATGGGATCATCTCCGCCTTGTTTTTCCCATGACTTTCTTTGCCGCATCCATGGAGTCATGAGAAGATGACCTAATTTGCCCCTGGGGAAAATTTCTACCAACGTTAAGAAACAGCGATTCCCTATTTTTTGTATCTTACAAAAAAAGATGTTGCAACAAATGGGGAATCATTTCACAAATCACTGTAGATATGATTATCAAATATAGCTAATAGCTATATGTTCCAGTGATGGATCCTTCACAAACCACTGTAAAAATATAATAATTATCAAACATAGTAATTACCCTATTTTTCCAGTGATGTATGATCAATTGCGCGACTTACCTTTCACCTGTCATGTCTCCGAAACATCCAGGCCTTGAGGATGATCGACGAGGCCAAAGTGGCTGCCGAGGAAAAACAACGACGACGGGAAGAAGAGGTGGATCGGGGGGTGGAGCCAGGGGGGTTTGGGGAAATGTTTGAGTCATCAAGGGGATATGATTTGGAGAAATTTAACATATACACAACCTGGTTGTTTAGGGTATATTAAGGGGATGAAAAACTATACCCAGTTTAGTTATATAGGGATTCTTTCATAAACCATTGCGTGGATCGGGGTTTGGGGGAATGCTGGAGTTAATGCGGGATGAAAGTTGATGCATAATTTGTTGCTGGCAATTTTGAGGGTGATTTTTCCTTATAATATGTGCATTGCTTGGATTGGTCATATAAATGACCCCTGTTCAGGGTCTCCCAGCAGCAGCTCAAACAAAACCTACTGTACGACGATTTGACAACTTGACTTTTTTCATATCCTAGCCATGTCACAAAAAATGCAAGAATGGAAGACTTAAGAGTGGGCATCAAGGGACAAAATTGGTGATGAATGAATTTGAGAGACATATAGAGTGAAGGTTTAACAATGTTTTGGTAGAAGGATGAACAAACTCAGATAGCAATAGAAATCCACCCTTGGACACTGTATCATGATGTTCCTCAGGATGTCAAAAATGCTCCCTAGCTATGAAAAAAACATCAATTTTTTTCCATATAGTGATGAACACTTTAGGTTTCGCCGTGTCTGCAGCTGTATTGGTTTGCTGCAACATAGATTGATCCAAGACTGGCGGTTTCCAGCAATGTCCAAGTGGATCATTGAGGACGATGGTTGGGGTCTTGTAGTTTGATCAAGTTGTGAGACAAAAAGGTTCATCCATACTGTTGATGGCTGAAATCCGGCGAGCACCAGTTGAGGGAACGGTAGTTTAAAACATTATTTAAACTACAAGGTTTTATACATTCAACCGGTGGCTGGCCTTGGGATTTCTGAACCATCAATAGTACTTTCAATCTTTCAGTCCTCTATGCCACGGAATTCCTTCGATCTGTGACCGATTTTTGGATTGTCCTGGTTGCCCCTGCAGACTCATTGTTACAAAGCACAGATCTTGGAGTTGAAAATGAAACAAAAGATGATGAAACACCAAAATGGAGAGTTTGTTGATGAAATACACGAGAGAAAGAAACACTTCTACCTTCTATATACGGTTATAATAGCAGCTTAGGTGAGATTGCAATACTCGCATTTTTGCAGACTACCAACAAGCGACACGTTTCATATCTCCGACACTGTCGACATCTTGATTTGATTGCCAGTGCATGCAGCCAGATTTCGCTTTGACCAATGCCCACACGTTTGCAATCCCTGAGAGGCTTTACACTAGAAATGCAGATTCCAACAGTTATCACCATTGAATCCCATGATATAAAGTAATACTCATTTCAAGCCACATTGAGCCACCCATCACCTCTATGTCTCCAAGTTTTTGGTGTATAAAGTTTTGGTAATGTCTCCAAGTTTTTTCCCACCTTTATTATTTATTGTTTCTTCATGCCCCCCGTGTTATATGTTTATTGCTTCAGACAAGATATCTTTGGCAGATGTCACGTGAACAACGAAAAACAACTGGTTGATTGGGATATATCAGGGATTATACTACCCAGTTATATAGAAATTATGAAGAGACCATTATGAGGATCCCTATTAAACAACCAGGATTCAATGGAATGGAATGTCATGTTATTTTTTGTGGCGCAGCTGTTTTTCAGGACCTGGAGGAAGGTCTTCGATTCAGCTACAAGTTTGCTTGGCAGCGGTTAGAAATAGTAAGATCGCATGGCAGTGATGGCAAATGGAAGTGGCGGCAAAAACGCAGAAAATGGTGGCACCACGCGTTTACAACGTTGCCACTCATTTTGTTGTCATTTTAAGACATTGAATGATTTCTTTTTATATAATCATCCTAAATTGTCTTAAAGCATTGTTGATCAACGTAATCTACAGGAGCTGAAGAGAATCAGAAGTCATCTTGACTCATCCTAAATCGTGGAGACACATCTAGCGAACACGAACATGTCCAACAAATTGTAATTCGTTATGGATATTCTAGGTACTATCCAACATGTCCGAAAGCACCATGAACAGATCACAGCATCCATCCTACGTGATTTGAATCTACTATTTAGCAGCTATTTCAGACATAGTCACATGAGATGTGTGAAAAATCAAGCTGTGGAAATTTGGTGAAATATGGTATTCTGGGATGTTTCATAGGTTTTAGATTTTTTAATGGTGTGATATCACCAAACCCACCTCCTATTCCGAGTTGAAGGTTCATGATTTTTGAGGTTTCCAAACCATTCCTATCACTTTGGAAGCTCTTTTTTACCAATCCAATCGAGGTTTGCGAAGACAATTAAATCTAAATCCTGAAATCCTAAAACAAACAACATGTTGATGGATGTTTCGGTCAAACAATTTTGTTTTTCTGTTTTTTCTCATGTAATGATTTTGTCAACTTGAAAAACCAACGAAAAGCATGTTTGAATGTTGGATCTTTGGAAGACATTGGTTCCGTTCATGGAGGAGCAACCAAAAAATAACGGATCAACGACTTCCGCAAGCCTCCAAAATTTTCCAGCATTTTGGTCGATGCAGAGGTTGAAGAAGATTTTTGCCTCCACACAGTCCAAGTTCCAACAGGCGGCTGTTAACAGTCCTTGAGTGATGTTAAGATGAATCAATCGAATGAAGGCCACTTTCATAAAACATTTAAGTCCTTTTTTCAAGCTGTTTTTTTTAAATAAATACTCATCATTTAGTCGTAGTGAAGTTTTACACATTTGATCAGGCACTTCGATACCCTCAACAACGACTGAACCTTCATTGTCCAAGCTAGCAGGTGGATGTGTGCGATACCGAGCCTTTTGGACGAGTTCTGATTATTGATGGTCTTATCCAGGTGGGGGTAAAAGTTACATCACTTGACGAGTTTTGTTGTGATTTTTTGTTTTGACATAATTATATATGATGTATAGGTAAACATTTTTGTGCAAGTCGAATAAAGTTGTGTTGATGTAATTTATGTATAATATGTGACTTATGGATCTCGTGCATTTTTTTTTGTATCTGGGATCATTGATTGGAAATATGTACTATGAAATCATGGGGTCGTAATTGGGCGTGACACATCTTTTTTGTCAACTTCTCCAGTTTCATTACCATATTACCAGAGGTTGATGGTTCACTTTGACTACCCAGCCTAAAACTAAATCCCCATAACTGCCACACATGTTTTTGGGCCACAGATATGTCAGAAACTTGGGGGTCATCGATCGCTATGTCAATTCCAGCTTCACCAACAAGCATAAGTCACCGTAGACATGTTGTAAGTGGAGGTCTATGCAGAAGTTGGACATGAATCATTTATATCCATCAGAGGGTGAATCTCAATGTCATATAACTTCATCTCAAAAAAGTAGTTTTTTAAGAGAACTGACTACCTACAGTAAATAACATGACATTTCACCCTGAAGGCGACAAGTTTTCATATGGTGATTTCTCACTTCACCTTTCAAAAACTCATCAATGGGTTTACTACCTTCAACACACTACTGAAGAAACAAGAGGTACATGTCAACAATACCCCTGGCGCCAAATCCACCTCCCTGAAAACCTAACAGTTCGCACCTGAAAATTGATGGTTGGTTCAGAAGACATGTCCTTTTAACGTGGTCCCCATTCAGACATGTGAGTTTTTTGGGGGTGTACCACCACAGTGGTCATTAAAATAAACATTTGGGATCATTTGTGGGGATCAAACTAATTGAAATCTGTGCTAATTTGGAGGGATTTCCCTCACAATAGTGCATTGTTTGGGTTGGTAATAATGACCCCTATACCATCTCCACCATTTGCATCTGATGAATATTTGGAGCCACCGCCCAGTCATCGGAGCTGGACGAATTTATCTACCACGAATGTTTGGTGCATCCTGCCATGTTGGCACATCCAAATCCCAAACGAGTGCCTTTTCAGAGTTGAGAGGTTGAGGTTGAAGGGCTGAATTTTTGGTGAAAAAGATTCGAAAGTTGGTGGTGAGTATGCTTTTTTTTAGATTCAAGAGTCCAGAATGCAGATGGGAATGGGAGATTGATTGAACGCGTATAACAGAGACATACATGTACATCGTTAAGACATTTCGATTGACGTTGGTGCCTTTCAACGAAGTTGTTGGTAGACCTTGGTGGGAAAGAGCATCAAGAAAGCAAAAATTTTGGATCACCTCAGTTGTAACCATGACGTGCCACACCAAGACGTGCCAAATGATCAAAACAAACATTTGGAACCAGTCATGGACCGTTATCCAGGTTCAGAATGGTCCGAAGAATTTGTTGAATTGTTGGTTTAAAGTGTTCAGAAAATGTTGGCATCTTGAACTACCTGAAGGCAAGCAAAGTTTGGGGTGATGAACCATTACTGTATCCACGGCAAATCTATCACAACCTTCACCGAACTTACGATTCGAAATTGTACTTCATACATGCTGGGACCTCAAAGAAGGTGCTGAATTCAGACTGATGAATTACTGAGTTGCCATGATTCAAGATGCTTTCTCTTTGGTTTAAACCATAGGGGGCAACAATTCCTAGTAAGATCTTGTGTCATGAACTCCTCTGAACCATACAGCGGGTCCGAGGATCTTGTTATTTTTTTTCCAAGGGTTTTACCTTGAGTGATATCAAAGTAATTTCACCAACAAGCCAAGATACCAACAAGCATATCAAACATATACCAATGCACGTCATATACAAATGCATGTCATATACCAATGCTTATAATTATGGGTTTTCTTTAGGAAATTTGATCCAATTGTGCTGTTGAACTTTGGTTTGAAACGTTGGAACCAACTTCAACTTGGAGATCTCTTGGTGCGTCCTCTGAGGTCTTTATCGGTGCCTTGGCTAGCACATTGTGCTGTGGACCCGTGACGTGTTGTTTTGCATTGGCCATGGAGGATTATCTCTGCTCTAGGTTTTTTGATGGTCTTCGTTCTCTGTATCTCTGTATTTCTAGGTGAGATGTTGGAAGTTTTCACGCCACCCACATGCTTGCCATATCAGATACACTCTCTGGTAAACCAAACAAATCGCCGTGGTAAACATGGACCCTGAATGAAGATGTGACGTTCCTATTGAAAACGGTGAAAAGTACCAGCCAGCTATGTTAGTTTACCATCAGTGTCATCATTGCCCCTTAAGATACCCTCTCATTAAGGCCTTCTTTCCTGGTAGGGAGTTGGCATTTTGGGGGGTGTAAACCCTCAGATTCCCATGACAAGGTGGTGGAGGTGAAGGGAGCACCGCCAGAGAAGTTTTGAGACACAAATCCGTGGAGAAATGCGTTTCTTGGTTGGCCAACAAAAAGCGCCCCGTTTATCGGGCGCAGGTGTACCAGAGAGTTAGAGAAGTCTTTGAAATCTTGTGTTAGGCAAAATGGGATGGATAGATCAATAGATGGAACGTTAGATATATATATAATATAGATGTTTGTTTTCTGTTATGTTTGCGTTTGTTGAGTGTCCGTTTGTGAAATATCACGAAACTTGAGCATTTCAAGCTTCAGAACCTTTGGTTACTTTGGTTTCTCGGTGCTTGGTTTGACGAGTGTTTCTTGTCTACAGGAGTAGGACAACATAGGGCAACCCTCATTGCTGATGTTGGGTATCTTTGTCGTTGTGCAGTAACAAAGGTGCGTTCATCTCTCTTGTTACTTGAATTTTGTGTTCTGTATGGCCACCTATCGTTTTTGGCTGAGCAAAAGCCCATTCAACGATCCCTGTTTTAAGAATACTTTCCCCAAACCCTCATATTATACTCATATTTAACAAGTAGCCCATACAGTAGGATCCATGTATGGTATATTTATCTACAGGTCCCATAAAAATCAACCGATTGTAGGCAGATATACCAGTCCCATCGGTCTTATGGGTTTTACAAAAAACGGATGCTCTTTTTTTTCAACAACGGATCCCAATCCATAAGAATCGGTCCCACCGAGGTCATGGTGGATATTGATGGAGATGTGGTGGATTTCTGCAAGGCCCTTGGCGAGTTTTTGGTAGGGATAAACTCATCAAATCCAGGGGTTTATAAGGCCCCATTATGAGGATTCCCGTCCTTATAGCTGGGATGAGTTTATCTCCAATAGAAGGAGTTGATCGACCCTATGGCACGCATTTAACATCAATGGTCGTTGATGTTAAGTGGTGATGATTGATATGTTGGTTGATGGATTTATTGATGTTAATTGCTTTTGGGCCAGCAACACGAGTGAATTGATGATCAATGTTTGTGGTTTAATAATCCTATGAATCACCTATAAAACGGATTGTTGCTTGAAGATTTGCACCAATTGGTAAAACACCAAGATCACCAATCATTCATTGGTTGAAAACAGGTGGTGCATCTTTCCATTGATGAGGGGACGTCGGATAGTTTGATTCTTCCTTTCATATTGCTCAGCCGAAATTGGACATCTGGATCGGGTAAATCACTAGTGGCATATGTTTGGAATACTACTCGTAAGAGCACATTTCATTTACTGCATTTTAAGCAGACAGACTTGTCATTTCCAGAGGCTCTCCGCACCCACCCATTGGCTAGTGCCCAACCGTCCAAAACGCCATGCCAAGAGCCTGACGGAGGCACACCTGCCTGCCAACACTGAAGCCTTCGCTGATCCCAGATTAGATTTGATCATCGATGACTGTAAAGTTCAGTTGGAACAAGCGACGGAAGCTTGGTAGAAACCAAGGTGGTTATTATGGCGATGATTCATGGCTTTTAGATTTGGTAGTTAAGGGGATGTTTATCCCTAGTGAAAATTGCAGTTTAAGTGCTCCGTGGTTCTGGATGACATCATGAAAAACCAAGCAGAGCACATGGTGAAAAGAGCACATGGAAGTGACAACGACTGCACCCAAAATAGAAGTTTGCCGGAATAAAACGTTCAGAAGTTTGCGACATGATATGTGTCAGAGTCAAAGTATAAAAACACACAAGTATTTGTTATGTTCACCCCGAAAATTGGGGAAGATTCCCAATTTGACCAATATTTTTCAGATGGGTTGAAACCACCAACTAGGTATATAATCATATTTGGATCGTTTTCCCATCGTTTTGTGACCTTCTCCTTTCGTGCCACAATATCCACGCCCTTTGGTTTTTTTGAAGTGAGGAGAAGTTTGATGCACCTTGGCCAAGGATGGGAGTCTGTGTTCTTTGTTGCTTCGTTTGTAGTAGATTCGCAATTTGTTGAGGGGGAACGTTTGGCCCCATAAAAAACACCTTGATTTGCTACCCTAGTGATCAGTGATCACCATTAAACCACCATTTGGGTTGAAAATTGTTTCCAACCACCGAACTAGCAAATCTAAGAAAAGTGATATGGTGTATTTTTTGAGGACACTAGCTTTGGTTTGGAAGCAACCAAAAAAATACATGCAAGTCTTGCAGGAATATTGATTCTGCATAGGAACACAAATATATTAGTTGATGGGGATGCATGATAGACCTTGAATTACAAAAGTGGGACCATGAAGCAACCCCCTTAAGGATTGAAACACCGCCCCTTGCAAGGGTCTTTGGTATAGTATAGAGCATTGCAATTCGAGACAAAACGCAATTCTTTGAACACATCAAAAATGCATCAAAGAAATAGTTGTACATGTATACATATGGGTGTTTCCTTAAATGGTGGTACCCCCATTTCACACCCCCAAAATAAAAAGATCATTCTTAGTAGGAAAACCCATGGTTGTTGGGTACCAACCACCATTTAAGGAAACACCCATATAGTTTGGCTTTGGCCTCCCCAACAATAGTGGCAAATGCTGAAGGTTAATATCTATGGATCCGCTCGCTCTTGAAAATGTCAAAATCCTGGTGGTGACTGGCAGTCACCAAAACACTCGTGATTTTCTTTGCTGTATCTAGGGGATTATACTACCTATGTTACATGGGATGTATAATAAACCATTATAAGGATCCCTAGTAAACCAATCAAGCTTCAATGGTTCATGTCATGTTTTTTTTTTCGGGTTTTTGGTTGCGGAGTTTCCCTCATCGATCTCACCAGTTGCCTCGAGGTCATCATCATGGATTTGGATGACCCCTTGGAAGGAGGGCCATGCTATTGGCTCTACTGCAAGGATACCCTTCGGGGGTGAAGGGAGGGCTCCCGGTGTCCCGTGAAGTCCAACCATCAGAAAGGGCCCAGCGTGCCCGTTTCCTTCGAGGCAAGGTGATCTGGTAAAACCAAATGGGATTTTTGTGACTTTTCAAGAATTTTAAGGTGATTCCCAAATAGAGTGTGATAGAATTGATGAGTTGGGTGATTTTTTGCATACCAAAATTACCAAAATACGTGTATTACAAGTAGCAATTTCAAAGGTTTTCAGGTGGTTGAAATTGGCAATAAAAGATCCACCATGTTAAAAAACCTCTTGTTTGTATCCATCCATGTGAACCAATGGGGGTTTGCAAGGGGTTTGACACAGGAGTTCTACGAAATGTGCAAAACAAAGCTGAATCCTGGTGGTATTTTGGTCACGCAGGCGAAGGGTTGGGCCACGGATGATGATCGGATGATGTTGGAGAAAGGGATTATATCAGGTTTTTGACATGATTATCTTCACATTTTATGATGATTGATGCAACATTTGTACTTTGAAAAGCTAGATGTTTGAGTTTGAAATTGTTTGGGGCTTCACACGTGTGATTTTTACTATGAGGTCCAGGAGATTTTAGTATACATCCTTGTTTTTGTATCGAAAGTTTGGGGAATCGTCACACGTGAATCGGTGAATCGTTGCTAGGCCAGCGGAGCTGGCGTGAAGATGTACAAGGCATGCGGCGCTGTGGGGCTGTGTTTTGACTTTTGGTTAGTTGGAGATATTGGAGTACAAGATCTCTAAAACCATAGAAATTCCAGGAATTTCCTAGAAATTTCCAGATCTATATAAATGATATCCCAGTTTAGTGATCTCTTGATACCTCTCTCAGTGTAACCACAAGCCAGTTTTTTAACAGTGACAATATGTTTTTGTAAAACACCTCCTTCCAACCAATTCAAGTTTGGTGAGCAAGCTTTGCTTCAAAGGCCGTCTTGTCACCGGTGCTGAACACCTTGAAGCAGGCCTGCTGGAAGGGGATTTTTTTTTTCAGCAAACCAACTAGGGTTTTTCAGATTAACTCCATCTTGCAACAAAATTGGTGTTCCGACACTGAAGTACCTAGTGTTTTCTACTTTTTTGGGTAAGGATTCTCGACTTAGTTTTAGTGAAGGCAGTTTTTGGCTCACAGCTGGTTGGCAGCAAATGTTTTATTTGTATTTAATATGGTTGCACCTGAAAAAAGTATGGAAGTATTAAATTATAGTTTGACATAATTTGTTCCTTTTTTTCAGGAGTCCCTTTATTTTGGACATTTTCAGACATTTTGGAATCCATGACCAATAGGAGTGGTGATTTCTTTTGGAATTTCTCACCTTTTGATGTTGGAGAAGTCGCAGGTATTTCCTGCTGCGCGAGCCTACAAGGAAGCCATTTATTCATTTGCTGATGAGTGACTGGGGTTGCAAATCAACACCAGAATTGGACGCACGGATCATGATGTTCTGCAACCATCCAAATACTTAGGACCATGATTTTGCATCATGATTCTCAGATCGAATCTCAGATCCTATAGTTCGGTCCTGCCCACACACTGGTTCACTGGTTCACAGTGGACAATGAAGGTTCATAGGGTTCCCTTTAAAAATTAGATATAGATGATTTACCCACTTTATCCCAGGTTTTAGTCATGCCCCCAATAGTACAAACATGTTGAATAGAAAATTACTGGTACCTCCATTTTTGATGTTACATCATCTTTAAAAAGTGCCTGGGGATGGGATATGTCAGTTGGTCAGGAGGATACGTTTCAAGACCACCTTTCCATGTTTACCATGTCCCTATACAAGTTCACCGTTTCCGATGGCCATAGCCACCACCTAAGGTGGGGTTTCGTGATTGGCCATAGCGATCCGAGCACCGCCTCCGTTACACCTGAAGAGGTGTGGACTTGGGGATGGTGCCGGACCACCCAAAAAAAACGATAGATTCATTTTAAGTCACAAACTGAGTTTTTTGTTTGAAATTTTAAAACATTGAATATCGGAATATCGAAGCATTTTTTTGTTGAAATCACGTTCATCAGGTTTCTTGGAAAGACTAGATTTGGGGTGTTGAGGTGTCGTGGAACAAGCATCCCTGCAAACAAAACCAACACATTTACGCTACCCAACAAAAATTGAACGTTTAGACCAGGAAAGTCATTGAAAATCGATGTTTGATTCTGGAGTGATTTTGCCGTGGGGATTTTTTTTTGAAGGTTTCATAGTTTCGGGTTCGTTTGTTTAAATATGTTCTTTGGCCCGAACTAATCCAACAACAGTGCTACAGGCTGGCTGGTTCAGAGGTATGTTGTGGGAACGCTGCAACAACATGCAACAACCATGTTCTAGAAATGGAGGTGGAAACAGCCATTTCTGATTTTTTTTTCGTGATTTTGTTTTCAATTTGCTTGATATCATGATCCATTTTGTAGCCATTTCAAGCCGAAACTGGACTTACAGAGAGCCCAGCAATGTGGCGGTCTCGTGGGCTGGTCTCTTTGAGATCGGTGACATGCCAAGCAAGTCGTGTCAGCCATGTTCGTGTCGGCCGCACGGCACATCAGTGTCGACCTACAGCCAGCGAGGGTGTGACGACACCGGAGCCTGTGCTCCTGTTTCGTGCCAGGTCCTTGAAGGAGGAAAGTGGAAATGTAGAGACTGCCATTACACAGGCAACGATTGGCATGAGTGGTGGGATTGGCTTGGCGTTTTTAGGACTGGCACCATTGACATCTCCAAATCTTTTCATGATAGGTCTGCTCCTGGCCATTGTTCAAGTGCAGTTTGGCTATAGTTTTCTTATGCGTCAACTCTATGTTCAAAGAAGACGATGGGTCATGGAACTGCAGCATCATGAGGAAAAGCATTTGGTGACTGTAGTGTGCGATGGCAATTTGACGCGCATCTGGACTTTGAGCAGTGATGTCGCAACAGACGAAAAGCCTTCAATGCAAGATATCACTGAGAAAGGCAATCTCTTCTTCTTCCTGGATCGGGAAATTGGAGAAATCTTAGAGCCCGAGGCTTTGGACCATTTGTTGGCATCTCCTAATTCTATTGAAGTAGAGAAAGTGGAAGTGAAACCCGTTTTGGGAGAAACTGAAGATATGTCAAAACGTATCGTTCAGTCCTTTACCGAGCTCAAACGTACGAATTTGCAGCAGATGAAGGATGGTGGAAATCCCTTGAAGCAACTGGAAGTCCTGGAACGAGCAGCGCAGGTCAGTGGTTTCAGCTTTCTTACCATGGGACTCTTCTTCTACGTTGCGGGCAAATGGTCTGCACAAAACGCCATCGACCGTGCTGCTCAGTCCTATAGTTCCAGCTCATCTAGCCCAGGCAGTCCAACAACCAGCTAATGCAGGCAGAACAGTCATGAGGCTGAAAACCTCCCTCCGTTCAACCAGTACAGTTGTGACCACGACCAACAACCGCCGATCGTTTGGCTGAGTCGAACAAAAAAGGTTTCATCTCATGAGGGTGTTGAACGGGAAAACATGGATCAGGTCCTGACATAGACTTGGAATTTCATACGTAAGACCTACGGCCGTGCTTCTGGAATCACTATTTGGCTATTTTTGTCAATTTGTTTGAATCTGGGGATGTCTCTTTCAGTATCTCAAGATTACGAACTATCAGTGAAAAGGCTGAAATTATGTGAAATTGAAACAACTAGATTCCATGTGTTATATTCACATATTTATATGTATACACACACACCTCATGTTGCTACACTCACACACGCCCATGCGCTTATTACATTGATTCATGGGTATGATCTCGATCAAAAAGCTGGCGTTGAATCCAAGTGCTACTCGGCCAGATTGATCGACGGATTGCAGCACGGATCACTGGTTCCTTGCAATTCCTGGACGGTGAGAGCTACACAGGTGGCAACAGTTTTGCATTGTTTTGAGAGAAGAGAAGAGCAAATGTTTCATACCTATAACCTATAGGTGGTGGTTTCATTTTTTTGTTGGTTTCACCCCTACTTGGGGAAGATTTTTCATTTTGACTAATATTTTTCAATTGGGTTGAACCCACTAACTAGACATGTTTCACACATGATTCGTAAGTGCATTGGAAGAGAAAAGATGAAACGTCATTTTATTGCCATATTTAGATAATCTCCGACATGTTTTCATACAATGAAATCTTCAATAAATGTTGGTTTGGAATCTATTTGACACACTTGCAGTTGTGGAATTTGTTTGAGATAGGTTAGCAACACTTTTTTGTTAAAGCCAGCAAAGAATGACTTCAATCTCTAGCATCTCAGTTGCAACTTTGCCACGTCATTTTTGGTGCAGGAATTTATTGCCTCTCCAAGCAGATGAGATCAGACTTGGCAGCAACTTGGCCATCCGGATGTTCCACCAGGACTTCGCATGCAGTGACATGTCAGGTGTTTTTTTTCAAATCATCTAACTCAGATGGCACAAGCTCAAGGCGAATTTCAGGTTCAGGATGTTCCAAATATGTATTATATACATAATTATACACATATTTTTTCCAGACAGCATGCAAATCGCAAATCTTTGGGACTTTGAACCATGGTTTACTTGTAAGCACCAACACTGGGAAAGATCTTGAACCATCCCCATCATGTCAATGAGATTACCCATATAAAAATGTATACATTGTTATTAGTACTATTAATGTTACATACCTTATGTGTTTCCTTACATTTTGCTTACACTTGGCTTGGCGTATAATTACCATACTTATATGCTCTGAGTAAGTGATAACAACCACAAAAAAAGATCCCAGCACGGATATCAACATATTGCCCTTTGTTGAAAGCAAAAGGAAAAACATGATTCCCAACAAAAAACATCAATTTAGTGTACGTAGTTCCCAGTGTCAATTCCCTTAGCACTCTTTGGATATGTATATACATATACACATATATATATATATACATATGCTACCCCCCGCCCCCTCCCTGCAAAGTCTAGCAGTTGAGCTGAGGTGGAGACACGAATCTTGTCCAAGGACAATCCGGCGGTCTTTTTGAAGCATATGGAGGTCTCGGGTCCACGTGGCGAATGGGCATTTTGAGTCAACGAGAATTTTGGTACTTCCCCAATAAGGTTCCCATAGGATCCATGTATGGTATACTTACCTATTTTAGCTACATTTGGTTGATTTTGTGGTAAATGTAGATAAATATACAATACATGGATCCTATGGGATAAGGTTGGCGTTTCCAGCGGTTTTTTTTTCATACGCTCCTCCCACAAAACAAATATGGAACCCTAAAGAAAAACATGATGGTTGGAGATTGGAAGAGGACTTTCCGGCGGACCCAACGATTCATTGGTGTTGTTTGCCGCTGTTCGTTTTCAAGTTTTTTTTGTTTAGGGTTTCCCAAAAAACAACAAAAATCCACCCCGGACCCGAGGCCTTGATTTTTCAAAAACCGTTCAACATCACCTGAGGTTTTGACACATGAAGATTCAACAAAATCTCCCAAAGAAACCACCTGGAAATTCCAAAAGGAATTATATATGGGTGTTTCAAAAAAATATGGGTACCCCCCAAATCATCCATTCTAATAGGATTTTCCATTATAAACCATTCATCTTGGGGTTCCCCTATTTTTGGAAACATCCATATACAACTTCTCCTCCCAAAGAAAACGCCTGCACCTATTTGAATCCGCCCTTTTGGAACCTTCAGGGAGTCAGTCAGTATACCAAGGAGCGGCGGGACTTTTTTGTTTGTGGGGAGGATGGAGGTTTCATGGGACCTTGGGTCGATGGATTCACACATGTGATCAAAGTTTATCCCAAGTTTGCCCAACATGACCCACAACTTCTTCTGATATACAAACTAAACATTTTTTTTCGTTTGGAGGGGCGGCATGAAACAATATATGAAACTATAGCATCTCTGAGTATCCAACATATATTGATTCAACACTAGCAACATATACTCTTAGTACTTTTCTGATCCTGCTGCTTCAGTGTAAGTTTACAATGTTTTAACCTCTACCCTCCACAAAACGAACATATCCAATGGAAAAAATACTTTACTTCGAGTGATCCCCACCATGACATGTTGGGTGGAGGTTGTCAGGTGAGGGTTGTCATTGAGAATATGATGGGAAGAATGGAGAATTTGAGAACATTGATTTCAGGTTTCCTTGGCTTAGTGATACTAGTGAGATGGGCTTTGGTCACGATGTTCCTTTCTTGAACTACTCAGACAGGCTGCCGCATCCATCGGACTTATGTCAGCCTGATCGGGTCAGGTGAGGGTAGACATACAACTCATCTCCTGAAATGTGTTCTGTTACTCTCAACTTCGCAGACTGACTGGAAGCAATCTTCTGACGTTCTTTCTGACATATCTTTTGACATTCTTTCTGAC
>DF239235.1:300940-318987 GCA_000507305.1 Breviolum minutum Mf 1.05b.01
AATTTGCGTCACGAGGTATTTTTTTTTTGGGGGGGGGACGGCGCATGGTTTTTTGTTGTCGGAAAAAGCGGACGACCATTGGTGCATCTTTTGTTGACGGGAGGTTTGTAGAGCGCCAAAAGGTCAACTTGTCAGATTTGGAGATTTTTAAAAAAAGACGCTTTTGCGAGACTGGATACCGGACCAAACTCAAGGTGATATTGGTAACATAACATACACCCCCGAAAACTAACATGGAACCTGAACATCAGCTGTTTGAAGAGGAAAATCATCTTCCAAAGCTCCATTTTTGGGGTTCCATGTTAGTTTTCGGGGGAGTACCAAGTTTTGCACAAAAAACTCTTTCCTCCTCCTAAACCTTTGTTTTTGGGGCACAAAAAAACACGTATTGACAGAGGTCGTTTAAACGTGAAAAACCCCACAGGTGAAGTTTCACCAAGGTTTGGAATCAGAGAAAAACCTCCCATGAATGCCATGGCTGTAACCTCAAATTAAGAGGCACTGTTTTTTTAAATTCCAATGAATTTGTTGGGATGGCCAAAACCGGCGAAACCCCGAGGATTTTTCAGTCTTCACCCAGGATTATGAAGACATTTTTCAGATTTTTAGGCTCAGAGATATTTTTGACATTTTTCATTGTTTCCACTACTTGTAGCATATAACTTTCATAGAGGGTACTACCCCTGTAACCCAAATGGCTTCCCCTTAGCAGGGATGGTTGAAACCCTGCCAGGTTTTAAACCACCGTTTTTGTGTTTGACGACTTACCAAACAGCACAGCACGGTGCTTCTTAGTGGACGCGCGACCCCCCCGCGCCGGAGCTGCAAAGATGTACAGCTCCACGAGTATCGGTGGAATGTTTTGGAAAAAAAAACATGTTGGAGGTAATGTTAGTTTAATGTTGGTTGTTGCATGTTTATTTTTGTTTCTGAAGAACATGTTTTTTAAGTGTTATATGATGTATATATATGTATTCAATATATTGTTCATGACATATGTATGTTATATTATTGTTTGATATACATGAATCTAATGACAGTGTATGTTTATTCTTTAGCATGAATACAGATGTTTTGTTGACAGCCGATCAAGCTTCTTGTATTCCCAACTTGACTCTTGGGGCTCTACAGCTCGGTATGTGTTTACATCTTTGTTCTGTATACATCTCACATGGTAGTATCAGACTATCAGACATGCCAGAAATTATGATGAATAGTTACAAAGTAATACAGATACACGAATTAACACCACAATGATTCATAGAGATACATAAGATTACATAAGAGTCGAATGGATGGAATCTGAATGTTCTATTTCATGAATTTGTTAAGCAACAATATCCATGCCAGGAGACCTCCAGTTTAGTGTTCGATGGATTTCCAGGGCACATGAAAGCTGGCCAATACGTTTTGCTAAAAGATGACTTTCAGAGATATTGTCCGATAGCTCTCGAGAATACTAGTCATTTTTGTCGATCAGAATTTCCGTGGATTTAACATTGAGATAACAACTCTGAAAGTTGTTTATTTTGTTTCTAGCTTTTCTGCTTGGTATGTTTCCAGGGACAAAATACCAGACCATTCCATTGCGGTCTTGCAGTCGGTTTTGCGTCCGATGGCAGATTGTGAGCCCATCCTGAAAAAAAAGCCGAGATGCAATGGGTCTGGGTGACGAACTGTTTGCAGCCTCAATCGCACCCGAACACCAATGATATGACTGTTCACCAGTGCTGGGTGGTGTTGCATTTTTTGTTGTTGGTCCAATTTCCTGTTCTATCTTTGCTTGTGGGAGTGTAACATGCCATTGGAACTGTATGTGTCATATTTCTTCTAGTGAATGTTGGTGATTTTGCACTTGACTCACACACAAAAGTCCTAATTCTTTGAAGATGATGTTTTCGTCAACCTCACACATCCTGATATTTCAAGACATTCAGATTGGTGTTTTCCACCTTACCCCCACTGCATACCTTGATTGTCGGCCATCCGCGCCAGTTCAAACGTGACATGCTCTTGGCGCAGAGACAGCAGGCCATGTCAACCGTGAAAAATACTTTCACGGCAATCTAAGGTCTCCCTGAAATTTCCTGAAAATATGACCTTATTAGGGGGGATTGTTCTGATACAATGATGGTTAATGACCCTTTTCATAAGGCCTTGTTTCTTGTGGTGAAACCCTTAGATTCTCCGAGGTTGGAAGTAACCTTTCCCTAAAACAAATTATGTGTTGAAGACGTTGACTCTTACAGGGAGGCGCCTGAGGGCAAAATAATTAACAAGGCATGGAAAGGGTAAATTTAAATGAGCCACGAAAAAAAACCTGGTTGGTTGGGTTATATAGGGGATTATACTACCCAGTTATGTAGGGATCATAATAAACCATTATTAACCAACCAGGATTCAATGGAAAGTGGGAGGGTTTTTTCGTGGCTCAAATGATTTAAGTTGATCATGGCTTAGGTACCTATCCAACCCATCAAGAATATCCTTCTCCGACAGATTCATTTATGTAGATCCCCTGCTGATTCATCCATTTCAAAAGAACCACAAACAAAAAGGACATCATCATAGATTTTTGATAGTCCAAACTGTAAAGAATAAATAGTCTCAACTGCAATGGTTGAATTGTTAATGTGACAACCAACATATACAAAAATGATTGTCAATCGTTACCGGATATTACATGTACATTTAGATGTGTTAAACAAACCATGCACCTTCAGATATCGTTTTTTGTTATGTTTTGGTGTTTCAAACCACTGGCTGGGGAAATGGCCCAAAAACGTTCGTTTCTTTTGTGAGTTGGGAACTCCCATGATGTGGATGAAAATATCATGTGAAGACCCGGGCCGATAAGATTGAGCAAAAAATACCCTCCAGGAAATTAACATACTGTTGATGGACAAAATCCTGCACCACCAAGGATGATGAATATCCCATTATTTATAGGGTTTTAACCATCCCAGGTGGTGCAGGATTTTGTCCATCAACAGTCTCCCCCTGATGTTTGGCATATTTGAGTCGATGATTTAGATACCTTTTCCCCAGCTTGGGATATGTAAATTCACTGGAGGGGGTAATCCTAGGTGGTGGTTTCAAATATTTTTTTTATGTTCACACCGATGCCTGGGGAAATGATCCAATTTGACGAGCATATTTTTCAAGGGGGTTGGTTCAACCACCAACTAGAATCATTATATGCACTGCAGAATGTTCTTTATATGCCAACTTTTCACAAACCATCTATGGTAGTATCGTCAGTACTATAAAACATATCATCAAACAGTATGCAACTATATAATCTTTTTCACCTGGCCATCCATACCCCCCAAACCTCAAAAAGAAGCACCCATCCTGGTGAACCACACGGTGTTTTTTTCGGCATAGGAGATGTTGGAAAAGCAAGAGGCAGATCGAGCGGCATATTTCCAGTGCTGATCTTAGAAGATCTGATGTTCTCAGCATCGAGTTAGAAGGGAAAGGTATCCCAGTCCATTTTCCTGGTGAGAGAGGTGCTAGAACAAGGTGTTGTGGTGTTTGTGTTTGATGTTTCGTGTTCTTTATTGGAAGGGAAGGTTCCAAGGATATTGAATGCTGACATTGGCGTGGCTGAAATGTGGACTCCCAAGAGCTATGATATGGCATGGGCGTGTGAATGATAGGGTTTATTGAAACACTTCGTTGTTCTGGCAATGGTTATGATTCCTTGTTTGTGAAAACAAACTCACTTATTGATTCCAAACAAACTCTTAGGATCTTAATGATGAAAGTATATCTTGTGAGTGGATTTCGTGGATACCAGATTTCATTCAAAGACGTTTCGTATATGAGTGATTGCTTCCAATAAAAAAATAGACTTGATGGTTTTCACATGCCCAAGTGGTCAATCTCAGAGAGGATGTCCATGAGTTTACACCATTAAAAAGAAGCAGCGGATTTTGAAGACTTGACGTCTCAAGCGTTACATTTATGTTTGCCTTTCAGGCAAATGAGAGACAAGCAATCCAAGATGCTCGCAGCGTGCGGTTTCCTGAGTGGATTCCTTCGATTTTAATGTCAAAGCCGTGGTGATGCATGCGTGGGTTTCAGCATGTTTTCCAGTGTGATTTTCATGTTGGGAATTCGATCAATTTCCTCCAAACCATTTCCAGTTGCCACATTCCAGAATTCACATTCCAACCGCCAAATCAATGGGCTGGATTCGATTTTTAGAGTGGCTAATGACATCACCGTTTTTTTGTCAGAACACGATTCCTTGGATAGTTGGGGAAGGCAGTTGTGAACCTTTTTTGTGTATGTGTTGTTTTTCCAGATTGTGCTTCTTGTGGGGTTAATAACACCTGGTATCACCCACAGTGATTCGCATCATAGATCCAGGTATGAAGCCGGTGTGGGCAATGAATTGGAAAAGAAGATGCGTGAAGATGAAGAGCGTTGAGACCTGAGAAATGGAAGTCGTTGAGTTCGGAAGATTATTTTTTTGCAGAAAAAACAGCAGTTGGGACAGAGCATTTTCTTCACGGCGTAGAAATAATGGGATTTTTGCCATATCACCTGCTGCAGCATATGTGTTGTTTGTGACCATTTTGCAGCTTCTGTAAATTCTCCAAGGTGCAAAACGGTATCAAGCAATCGCTGAAGAGAAGGACACTTGTTTGTGGAGACAGTTTTGGCAGTTTTGAGGTATCATTTTGCAATGTAAGCAAACATCACTCATGACAGAGATGTTTCAGAATGTACAAGGACAATTTGTCGAAATGTCCAATTGAGCATTGCAACAAGCAATCCAACATTCCTTGAATATGTTCTGTCCTTTTATCTTTTGATGTATTCCTCTACATTCAGGATTATCTTAAAAGCTTACTCTTGCCGAATTGTGTTTCCTTGCCACTTTTTATTTGCAAATGAGTTTGCTCCGCGTTCTTCCTTCCTTGTTCAAACTGCCAAAAAACCGTGATTGTCATGGGAATGACAGGTTGCTTTCATGGAACAACATGAGGTGTTGAAAGGTGGTTGGAAGATGATTCGTTCCAATTTGGTGTCCGGGATTGTATTCAGGAGCCAATGTTGATGTATGTCGGAATAGGGTCTCCATATTACCACCAAAATCCCTTCGCAGCCGAACATGCTGACCAACTTCCGCAGCAAGGAAAAGATGAAGCTCGAGATGAAAGAAAAGAAAATGAAGGACTGAAAAACTCTACTTTGACTCCATGTGTTTCTTTTGTCCACTTCTCCAGTTCCTGTGGTGTAGATTTTTTTGTTGCTTGGAATCCATGCAAAATTAATGGAACATACTCTTACTGATAATGACGATAACGTCGGAATGCCTAGCTTAAGACATCAACCAACCATTTTTCACACCGACCGCAGTTTTTTTGTGTCTCTGTTCCGTTGTTTTGGATTGAGGAAGCGAAGTCGGGTTCTTAGCAGTCTTAGCGGTGAAAAAATGAGGTAAGGATACTGTTGTGCATCAAAGTTACTAAGTAAGTTAAGTACATCTAAGTACTACTGTTGATGGAAGAAATCCTGCACCACTTGATAGGTAGCTTATCCAATTATTTGCAGGGATTTTGTACATCCCAGGTGGTGCAGGATTTCAGCCATCAACAGTATCTTTTGGCGAAGTGATCTGGCAATGGAAGATGCACATCCAACATCTTCAAGGTGAATTTGTTTCTCCATCCGCCTAAGGAAAGCCAGTCATGATTATATCCAAATGCAGCTGCAGGCGAAGATTGGGGGAGCAAACCTGATTTTACTTGCTGCGTTCAACATCGATATTTGTGGGGATGTGCACCCCCAAAAACTAGCATAGAATCTGAAAATGGTCCCCTGGAAGAGGATATTCCTTTTGGAAAGCATCGTTTTTTCAGGTGGTGTATCTCAAGTTCTCATTTGCTTCCAAGCTCTCATCATTTTTTGATATATTTTGATTGTCAGTTTTAATGGCGAAGATCAAGCAGGTGAAGCAGTTAAGAAACCATTGATTGCAACCAAGATGGGTTCATCGTTGTTCCATCGAGCTATCTGACTCCATTGGCAGCATGAGGGTTTAAAATTCACCTTCTCTATTCGTTCTAAGTTATTTTTAACTTGTTCGCTGATTGGAAGGTATGCATGTAATATAATATTTTTTGTTGATCATCGTCACCATCATCACCATCATCATCATCATCATAAATAATCATCGTCACCATCATCACCATCATCATCATAATCATCACTAGCACCATCACCATCACCATCATCATCACCATCATCATCAACATGATCATCATCATCATCATCATCATCATCATCATCATCATCATCGTCATCATCATCATCATCATCATCATCATCATCATCATCATATTATTATTATCATTATCATTTTTATTGAAGGTGTGTTTTCAGCATACCCTATTATCATTTTCCAAAACGTCACAAACTTAGTCATCCGATCCAAAGCTTTCATTCCCAGGAACGTCAGATCCAGAAGCAACAAGCTCGTGAAGAAGAACTCTTGTGATCCTGGCGTTTTGTTTTTTTGCAATCGGATTGGGAGCTGTTTGGTTGAACTTTTCAAGGGTGGCAATGTGGGACCAAATTCAAAGTGTTGTGTGTTTTTGGTAAGGTAATGTGGTTTCCAATTCAAAGTGTTTTGATTTTTTGGTTTGATAATTGGTAATTGGTATCATTTCGCAGGTCCAATGGTCTTGAGCCCTGCCGAAAGTTTTGTGCATGAGGACTACATTGCAACTCACTGCAACCCGAGTAAACCCGACTACATGTTGTATTTTTTGTCACTTGGTGACAATTAATTGACATATTGGGAAAACTCCTGAAATCACCTAAATTTTCAAATGATGACCTCACAAAGCAAGCATAGGCAACCACATTATTCCATTTTTGTTTGCAGCGGTGGCCAACTTTGAGGGCATATTCCTGAATCATTGATTTCAAGATACCTTCTGGATCTTCCAAGGTCCGCGGTATATATCAAAGAACTTGCCTCATCAATCAACCCCCGTCATTTAGTACTCATCCTTAGCAGCTCTCCACGAAACCATCCATGGCCAGGATGTTGCAACGTTTAAAAGCTCAAGATGAAGCTTTGGCGGAGAAAGAGAAGGTCATCAAAATGGTCATTGGGTCGTTGGTTGTTTTGGGTGTCATTTAGTCCATTTCTCAACATGTTTATATGTTTTATCTTTCCATAAAATAGGATTAAATCAGGGGGGGACCCATCTCCTTGTTTTCTTTCTATTTTTTTTGGTATATTTTCAACATGCTGCAGGTGGATAGATTTTTACAACAACAACTTGTGACCAAATCCTGGCCATCCGGAACCTCGTGACTGTTCGCTTTGTTTCGGGGATGTTTCGGGGGTTCACTAGAGGTTTTAGCGAAGATCACTATGGATCATGGCTTTTAGTTGCCATCCATGGCAGTTACTTTTGATGAATCGAAGAAACGGATCTAAATGACAATGTGATTTGGAATGGCGTATTCGACATTTGGTTTTGAAAGAGACTTCTTGGAGATTTGCATCAGGAACACCTGGAGCACTCCAATGCTCCAGTCCAAGATCGTAAATCATTGGTTGGAAACACCTGTCTCGATGATCAAAAACGACTTCCTGAATATCAAGATTTTGTCTCGCGCATCCGAAGTGCTGTAGATTTTTTTTGTACATCGTTTTTATGATTTAACAACAGTTTTTGGCAGATCAAGAAGCGCAACGGAAAAGCTTTGTTTGAAATCTTGAGTTTAATGCATTGTACCAAGTACTGAATGACCACCATGTAGTTTTTTGATTTATGGATGTGCTATGGGCCAAAATGGCCAAGCCAGAAACAATTCATCTTTTGGTGCTGAACATGTTCCTCTCAACTCCACGGCATCCCATGGCTTGTAATGTATCATCATGATTTATCCATTGGTCACCAAGGGAAAAAGCAACATGCTTCCCAAGGATAGGGTAGCAGTAGCATCCCCTCAACATCTTGGTTCTATAAAGGGTTACCCCATTCTCCATCACCAGTGTTTACATCTTCCCCCCCTAGCGGTTTAGCAACGTTGCTATTTTTTTGTGGAGAGGCCAAAGTCGAAGCAAAGCGTCGTGCTTTAGAGGTGGGGCCACGGAAGCCATCTAGGGAAATCCTCCCCTGTGAAGATCATTCCCATTTTTTTTGGGATGAGAGGTAAAAAAAAACAGCCTGGGAAGCATTGTATTAAACCAGTTTTTGGAGGGTGTGATTGTTGAGGCTTGAAGATATTGCTGATTTCCAATTTTGGTCTTTCAAATTTCTTGCTCCCAAAGTTGCTATGTTGATAATAATAGTTGGTAGCTCTTCCTCTATGTAATGAGATATGTAATTTAAGCGACACTTCCTCAGACGCCTATAGGGTGGCTGAAATGGAGGAAATTGATTGGGAGACCGGTTGATTCAACATCCCAAACAATCTGCAAGGTGTTTAACTGAAGCATTTGTTTGTTGAATGATGATGATGATGATGACGACGACGATGATGACGACCATCTACTGAATGTGTTTGTTTCCAGAGTCTACTATCAGAAGATATCTATTGAAAAGAATAGACAACAGATGACAAGAGCAAGACAATTGCCACCCATTTGCAACCTTCTTCATCACCATTTAGCTGAACTTCAGGCCAATGCGGAGAATTTGAGAGAGCAGATCCGTCTCAAGCACCTTTGGCATATGGCTGTGGCTGTATTTTCCGCGTTACGACCTCACAAGCATCCAGAAAAAAACACGCCAAGTGTAGGTAGAGAAACCTCTGGATCGCAAAGAATCATCCAAAAGAAATGTCCAATCCCAATTGAAGTCAGTGTATGTTGGAGCAGGAATGAATATATTTTTATATACATAGACATATATATATATACATGTGATTTATAAATATTATATTCATGATATTCATGTACGTACACAAAATTCACATTAATGCACGCGGATGCTTCTGAGATGAGTTCCTGTACCTTCGCCTCTTCAATCACAAAGGGGCCGTTGCTCAGACTTTTTATGAAGCAAATGATACTCTAGATTGATCATATTTTAATGGCATGTGCAACTATGTTAGGTCTCATGCAAGTCTATTAATTATCATTACATTACATTACATTACATTACATACTTTTTTGGATTATTAGACCAAACCGTATTATAGATTCGATAGTATATTTCATTATATGAAATGAAGTTATGTATTTCTATATAGTCATTTTTGTGACAAAGAATGAGCTCATGAAATCGTTGCTCCAAGGAGCGAAGAAACACCCACTCGTTACGCTCGTGACCAGATGAACGAGGCCAAAGGGGCTTCATTTGGTCATAACGAGGAGAAGGTGGCCTAACAGTCTACCCCTGGTATTTGTTGTGTTCTCTAGGGATTCTTGGGGATCATAACCAATAAATACCCACTATAGAGGGCTTGTATAGGGATTTTGCATGATTTTGCATTGACTAAGATTTCAAAGTTCAGAAGGTGTCATTGAACTTAACTTTGATGAGAGTTATTTTTGTTGTGCAACAATCATTTCAGAGAACAAACAGTTTCACATCCGTTGAAATCTCAGTGAATTGTTTTGAGATATGTTGATCTACTCATCTTCACTATTTGTTCACATCCACCCTCCCAACCTTAGCCACTTGGGCACCAGGTGGAGAAGCAATTCAACAAGACTCGCCTACAAAAGGCCTTAACAGCCCGAGTAGCCAGACAGGCCAGGTCCGAAGTCTCAGGTTTCCATGGGGCAGCCATGGTTCAAATGGTGTGGGACCATTCATTTGTTAAAGGGAAAACGACCTAATATGTCTTGGAGACGTCATCATCACGATTTTTATACTGAGGCATGTATTTATGGGACACTGAAAGTGAGAGTATAAGTGAGTTTTGAACAACTTCTGAAGAGACGGCGGGTGAGGGGTTTTTTGTTTGTGCTGTTGATGCCATATTCCGATTCAAGAAGCCGGTGTTCATGGGTATTTCTGTGTAAAACCAGCTATATACATCATTAGAACACCCTTGAAAAAAATACTGTTAACGGCCATACCATGTACGGCCGAAGTTGCAGAACTTTAAGAACAATGAAACATCCAACCATCAGATAGCGATTTTGCAGAGTCTCAGAAGATCGTTTGAGGGCCATCTCCAACAATTCCAAGTCATCATTTTTTTCTGGGTGAATTTCAACCATTTCTGTTAACAGGTAAAAACACCATCACAGGCCACGGGAAAAGCTCATGACACAAACATCCAACAATTGTGACATCTTGTGACCAAGTCACAAGACCGCATCTATTTGGTACATGATTTTTGTTACCAATTGTGGTATGTTTCATTCCAAATCCCCAGTCAATGTGACAAAAAATCCCAAGAAGTACTAGTTATGTCAATTAAAATATCCTTAAAAAAAAAGAAGTGATTCAAGATGTTCAGGTGAAACATGACTCAACCGTCCATTGGTTGCAGGAAGTCCTGCGTATGGAGACGGAGCACCTTGGTACAGTTGATCTAATGTTGATTTACACTCCCGAAAAACTAACATGACAATGGACAAAACCAACCATTTGAAGATGTATCTCACTATGAATCACCATTTGCAAATACTATCTCTACATAGATTGATTAGACTTGGATCCCTTTGCCTCCCTCAAATTCAATGAAAGTCTGGATGGAGGTTTTTCTCAACTCAACAATTGATTTTCAAATATTTAGGCATGGGCAGTTTCAAATTATACCCGTCATGTTTTTCAACTGGAACCTTGAGATGATTCTGGTCAAATTATAGCGACATCACACGAGTTTTCACCCCAAATGGTGGTGATTGAGTAAGGGGAATGGGACCCCTTATTTCAAGGAAAATCTAGGTGAAGGTGAAATATTATTCTGTTTGGCCAGATGATTTAACTTGAAAGATATCCAATTCCCGGTGAAGCTCAGTCGCCTCTGAAAGAGTCGACTTGAGATTTACCATAGGATCCATCGTCAGCCTTGCAAAGTTTGCAAAGCTTCCAGCTATGAAGGGATACCCTTCCTAACCAAAATCATGTTTTCTTTGTGGAAAATGGAAACTATCTCCAATATGAGTTTTCCTTGCATTTAGGGGAAAAAATCAATTTTCCACTGACCCATGATTATGGGAGGAAAGGGTGTTTCAGATTGGGATTGGTTGTTCCACACCAATGGAATTTCAGCCTTCCAAGGAAGGTTTGGAACAACGAAAAAACGCACGCCGTTTTTCTAAGGTCAAATAAGCCAATGTCTGCACGAGGATGAAGGTACCTACACATATGTCACCTCGATGGGTGTTTGGTTGATGGTGCATGTCAGGTTGATGGTGGAGCAGAACAGAAAACAAAACAGCCTATGAATGAAGCAATTCTTTATTTGTTAGCTTGGAGAAGAGTAGGGAAGCAATGATTCTGCTGAATTAGCAGGAGATTTGAGAAGTTTCTTGTTGCCAACTAAAAAATGTGTTCGGCCATGACCGTCAAACTTTGAAAGTGGAGACTCATCAAACTTTGTAGGACAGGAAATTTGAACAGAAGATTGTGTTTTTCACAACCCTTAATCTATGATGTATTTCTATCTTCTGTTTTTTTTGCAAAGCTGATAGGTACACCAAGATCCAATAGCACCATCATTTTCCCAACCACTACCAAACATCACCCCAAGTCAATTTTCAATTTGTTTAGATAAGTCTTCTATACTGCGGATTGGCTTCTTTCCAACTAAAATACCAATAGCCAAAGAACTTGCCTCTGGACAAAAAAAACACTGGGACTTTCAAGACATGAAGAGAGTTAGATGTAGATGTATCTTCCACAAACAAAATGGAGGCATATTTTGTTTTCATCAGTTTTTGTTGGGTGGGTTTTTTCATCCTCTACAAGAGTTTGGGGGGAAAAAAACAACAAATTCTTGGACCACCCTCTTGAAACCATGGATGGATACCATACGGAGTTGGTCCGAAACGCTTGATGATGACATTGTCAGGTTGAAATGAGTAGCGGAGATGATGAAAATTGTCAGGTTGAATTTGCTGCTGAAGGTGAAGGAAGTTTTCTCCAATCCTTTTTTTGTGAGTGGTGGTAGCTCAAATATGTTCTATTTTCAACCTGAAATTTTGGGGAAACTCATCCAATTTGATGGTTGCATATTTTTTCAAATGGGTGGTTGAAACCACCAACTAGATTTTGAGTTGTTGATGTTTTCTATTGAAACTTTTGAAGTGTGTTGTCACCTGAATTAAATTTTGAATGGTTTGATCCAAAGGTGTTTCAATCATAACCAGAGTGAGCTTTGTTTGACCCTCAGCAGCTGTGAGCTTTTCACCAGAGTCAACTAGGCAAGGTGCTTCTCTTGCCTTCGACAAAAATCTTTTGGCTCTGGATCATGAATCCCTAAAGGGGATATGAATCGAATGTAAACTTAGGAAATTGTGCTGCAACTTGCCAAACTTTCTCCCGTCCTTTTTTGACCTCAGGAGACAGCTAGGCTAAAACCAACAAAGCGTTCACAACAAAAACAAAGTGCAGCAATTCAACAATTCTGATAGTCCTGAAACAAAACGATTGGTTGAACAGAGGTTTTGGTGTCTAGTCTAGGTTGAGAATTACAGCCCAAAAGGGCGGAGGGTTTGCAGATTGAAGCTTCTCAATTCAATGCTGAGGCTTGATGTCGAAAATGGCTTGAAAAATCCATAGAGAAAAATCTCATTTGGAACGGTGAAAATCACTATACTTTGACGGACCCAAAGGAAAAACAACACCTTTTCCACACGTTTGGAATTTAAGATCTTAGTATAAAGATGTATGTAGCGTTTATCCATGCAGTTGTTCATGACATCTGAGATACTAATAGATGGAATTGTCAGCTCTTCTAAGTTTAGAGTGATGATTCTTTCGTTCACTCAGAAACAGTTTTCAATTGGGGGCCGCCCAGAGGTTTAAACAAGGGCATTCTGAAGCTAGTTTGGATGTTCATGTCCCCTGGAATGGTCTATCAAAAAGAAACGGTAGATGCTAATGAGGAAAAACAAAATCAATCAGAATCAGTTCGGACAACAACTAATTACTTGCAATTGGTTGGTAAAACAAAATCATACTTACATATTTTTCAATTCGACCCTTGTGTTTCCTTTTCATTCCACATATCGACATCAGCTGAGACAGCTACGCAAAAGCCTCAAGGGCAACAAGGGCAGCCACTGCGTAAAAAAAAGGTTGCAACGAGTTGCGGTGCAGTTTTTGAACAGTTCTAATTGAAAAGCAATCCATCCATCAAAAACCAAAATGATTGGAAGATAGATTTCCTTGTTGGGAAGGCAGTTTGAGAGAGAATTTCGTGGGGGGAATTCAATCCCCCACCAAAAGAAACGACGAAGGTGAGGGTAATGAACTTTGATATCTGACCAGAAAAAGATACGATTTAGCAGTTACTCATTAGAAGGTTGATGTTCTTAAACGATTGTAATGATGGGCTTTACCAGGAGATTCAAGCCGCCGTGACCGAACTTGACTCCCCGATCGTTGGAGGTCACCTTATATCAACCTTTGAGTTCGGGTCAATGGTCAACACTTAACCACAAATCACCATCCCAAAAATTGCCAGGTATATGACGATATGGATGTTTCCGAAAATAGGGGTACCCCCAAATCATCCATTTTAATAGGGTTTTCCATTATAAACCATCCATTTTGGGGTACCACCATTTTAGGAAACCCACATATATGTCAGTAGTCGAGCATCACGCCCCATAGGGGTAAGATATATACCACCCCAAACCTTGATAAATATAACACCAAAAATTGAAACCATCAACCCAAAACAAAAAATGAAACAGCATATACGCCCCATAGGGGGTAAGATACTCCCCAAAACATCATATGATAAAATCACCCCAACAAAAATCAAATCAATCAATCAAAACCCAAAAATGAAACAACTTAAGGGGGATTAACCACTATTTGGGGAATAGTATGGAATGGGGCGTGATGGGTCTTATAGAAAAATCCGTGCTAATGTATTTAAAGCGTGTTCTTGCTTGAAACACTCTAGTTTCCTCAAGGTAAATGTCCCAAATGTATTCAAAGCGTGTGCTTCCTCTTGAAACACTCTCAATTTCTTCAAGGTAGATGTCCCAAGTTTTCCAATCTGAGACCCCACAACATCACCCTTTCGTCATCAACCTGCCAATGGCACGGATGGGTGATGCTAAGATGCTTTGATGAAAAGCGACCACTTGAATTTCAGTTGAATGTGCCAACACTTACAAAGCAACAATTTTTCATCCGACGTGGATGGGCATCAGAGGTATGTCAAAGGCTTCACCTGTGCTGACGCTCTGACTGGCATCACTCACGAAACGCTGGAAGCACACGGAAAAAAACGGCTCTCAATGTGAAACATCACAAGTCAGCATCAGAAGCCTTGGCATCAGAAGCCTTGGCATCTTCCGCTCGCATTCGCACATATGCCATCCACTCACCTTTCTTGTAGCCAGACAACTCGGTAGAGATGAGGCTCTTGATATATTCGGTGGATGCTTCAACCCGCTCCGTGAGGCGGTCATACTCTTCCTAAACAAGTTGTCTGGAAAAAAAACATTTCCGGAAATGAAGTCCCCAATGTCCAAAGATGAACTCCAACGAAAAAAAAGTTGAAAACACCAGCAGGATTTGGGTTTTTTGAGATAATCTCTGGAGGGGTTGGAGATGAACTCTGAAGGGGTTTGAGTTGTTTTTTTCATCAAAAAATCCGTCCTTCATAGCCACATACTCACGGACTTTCTCCAAAGTGGCATTGATTTGATGAGGAAGGCCTTTGCCATAGTCCAAAGCCTTGACGTAGTCCTGAATTTGGGCATTGGAGAGTGAAGAAAGCCACCCACGAGACTGAAAGGATTGAATTGCGAAGATGGCCTTGATGTTCTCAGCATCAGTGCCAAAAACCTTCATCTCGCTGACTGACACGGTCTTTCGTTTCAATCCTCCCCCCTTCAAACCCGTCAAGCACATCAGAACGTTCTCATTCTTCAGCAAAGCGTCCCTGACCTCAACAATGCGTCGGTAGTCATCCATCACCTTACCATCATAGGACAGACGGAAGGTGTCAATATCAATGCCCTTCTCGGTTGCCACCATTCTACGCAAGTCTCCCCAAGTCGTGATGGCAGGGTTAATCATCAAATCAAAGGGGTCGGCCTTGTTGTGGTCAGTGCTCTTGTTGATGGTCAGGAGGATGTCGTTGCCCATCTGGTTGAGGACAATGTTGCGCAACTCCTTCAGCGCGAGAAGCCTAGTGCTCACAGTGTTGAACTCATCACTGTGGGAGGATTTGTTGTATTCACGAACCCAATCCCTCTTGGCAACGGTGATGTTGGTCGTGATTTTCTCAAGGAGTTCTTCCAACTCCTCCTTCGAAGGCCAAAAGCCATCCTGCTTGACAGCATTGAACAACTCGCTATCATCAGAAGGTGTCTCCTCCTGCTCATTCACTTCCTCTGCCTCCTTTTCACTCTCTTCAGCAGAAGCCTCTTCATCGGACGTCTCGCCACCCGATGGAACTTGAAGATTGATGATGTCATCTGCCTTGATTGAGCCTTCCATTTCTTCAAAGGCTTCAATGATGTTCTCGATGATGTCTGACTTCTTCTTCAAACCTGCTGTGTGCTCTCGCACGGCATAGTTGGCATCGAAGAATTTCAATTCGCTAATTGTCAGGCCTTGAAGCATACCAGCACTCATAGCACACGGTGTCAAAGTTTGAAAATGCCTCAAAGTAAATGCCTGACCTCCATAAGCGGAGACTGGGAAGTTGCCATTGTCGGTTTGAAGCACAAAGATTTTTGGCAATCCTTTGCGAGGCAATCCACGGACAGTGTCATTGCGCATCCCCATTGTTGAAATTTGTGGCCAAGTATTGACAATGTGGTTGGCCATCCGTTCCTTGCCAAATTGCTTGGCATTTGTCTTGACAGAGATGTCTTTGAGCATCAAGTCCATCTGTTCAAGTGTCAAATCATCCAAGTCGCCGATATTGATGCCACCAATGGGGTCTTGTTCCAGACTGGCGAGTGAGATGGTCTCAAGGGGTCGGCAAGTCTTCACCAAAATGCCATCTTGACGCTTCACCAAAAACAACATAGCGACAACGCGGTCAAACTGACACAAGGATAGATGGAAATCGCGAAAGTTGCTTTTTGCTCTTGGACAAAAAAAATTCAAAACATTCAATCTAAATCACCAGTGCCAACAAATAAGTTTAGCGACTTGCTCCAAAATCTGGTTGAAAAAAATGTCCAAATGTCAAGTTCGCAAGACTGCTTGGCAAGTTCACTCCCTCCAATCTCTGGTTGAAACGATGCCCTTGATGCTACCCAACTGGATGCGCCTTCTCCAAAGAGAAGGTTGATGGCGAGGCTTTAAGACGAGCCACCTCACGGGTGGAGAAATGAAAATGAAAATGATGATGATATAATGATATGGTTTTTATATATCATATATTAGAGTAGTAGGTATTCTATATAAGTCATCCTGTTTATGTATAATATAAATAGTTCTAATAAAGTTTTACCCATTATTACAACTATTTAGAAAAGAAATTTTTAATCCAAAAGGATATAAGTATTATTAGACAAATCTTTGAAGATTTTGTAGTATAGGAGCGTTTGTTCTTTTGGTTCTTTGATTTTACCTTCTAATAATAACTTGTGATACTGTTTTCTTTTTTCTTCAAATGAGCCCCCAGGCCTTCCGACTGAACGAGCCTCAAATATTTTATCTATCCTCTCTTTCTCCTCGGGGGTCTTTTCAATAGGCTTCTGTTTTTCAGTCAACGTCTTCACCATTTCTATCAGTGCTTTGACGTTTTTATTACATATACCTATCTTTTTGGACAGTTCAGTCATCCTTTCATCAGGTGTATCAGACATCTTTATATATTTATTTAGATAATAACTTTGATATTTATTTATGAAAATTTTCCCAAATCTACTCTTTAAATAGTTTTTTAATCCATATCATCCAATGGATTTTGTTTCTTGATGTTGCGCCGAGGCGACGCGGAGCTCGCGAGCCTCTGGCGAGGCGTCATTACTTCACTTATCATTTCATATCTTCTTTGTTCTTCATCTTGAGGAGGCGTAGTAATCCTATTGAATGTTAAAGATATAGAATGGTCTTGACAGTCTAATTTAATTTCTCCCGTATCATCTCTTGAAACATTTACACTCTTATCAGTTTTAGATAGTTTGAAGGACAAAGGATTACATTTACAAACAATTCCTGTTTTAGGATTGATACTGATTTCATTTCTTAGTTGTATTTTTCCGTGACATAAAGGACAATCGATAATAATATTTTTACTTGTTAGTCTTTGTTCTTCTGTTAGTGTTATGTATTTTGGTTGCTCATCACTGTCTGATAGTTCATAATCTTCGGGGATTGGTTGCTTCGACATTTTACTCTTTGGTTTTGCTTTCTTTGGTCGCATAATTATTATTAGACGAGATTTTAAAGTATCTTATACATTCTTTAGAGAGTTCTGATATTATATAGCAAATTGCTTTACATCTGTTGTTTCTTACTTTTGGATATAGATTGTCATTAATAACTCTATTTTCCATATCATCTATTGATAGTAAATAAATGTGTCCATTTCAGCAATCGTCATTATAATATAATTAGATAATACTTTAAATATAATCTAATTATACATTATACTATACAGAAAGAATTGAAGGCGTAGCGCATAATCAACCATCGGGGATTGCTGAAGGTTTCCGCATCTTAATTGCTAGCATAGGAGAGAGTAAATGAATTCACCACTGAAACTCTGAAAAGGGGTAAACTAATTAAGCGCTTCTGGCGGTAAAATTCCACAGTCTGTTCCAATTGCGATGCGAAGTCTCGCAAGACCCCGACCCCTTTCAAGGGGTCTCGGCGACCCCAATCAACAAAAGAATGTGCTTTTTTACAATATTAAATATATTTTATTTTCTAAATAATTTATATTATGAATAAAAATAT